>WNWK01000181.1:0-447500 GCA_009830355.1 Cherax destructor | reverse complement strand
ACCAACACTTGACACACACTGAACACAACACACTCAGACAACCAACACTTGACACACACTCAACACAACACACTCAGACAACCAACACTTGACACACACTCAACACAACACACTCTGACAACCAACACTTGACACACACTCAACACAACACACTCAGACAACCAACACTTGACACACACTCAACACAACACACTCAGACAACCAACACGTGACACATTTAACACAAGACTACCAACACATGACACACACTTAGCACAACACACTCAGACAACCAACACTTGAAACACACTCAACACAACGCGCTCAGACAACCAACACATGACATACACTCAACACATTACACTCAGACAACCATCACGTGACACACACACAACAACACATCCCACTCAGAACATCACACTCAACCCTCACATCATATTCATCACATCCTACTCAACATATCACACTCACACAACCAATACATCCTACTCAACACAATACACTCTACATATCGCATTCAACACATCACTCACAAATAACACAGCATACTACGTGTGAAAAACTACATGTCAACATAGCACACTCAACACACTCAACACATGACATTCAACACGTCACTCAACAACACATCATACTCAACATAACCAACACATCCCTAAACATATTACGCTTAACACTTCCAACTCATCACTCAGCACATCACACTCACATAACCAACACATCATACTCAATTCATCAGAGTCACACAGCCAACACATCATACTCAACACTCACAACACATCACTCAATACATTACGGTCAACAAATCACATTCAACATAAAAACACATTACACTCGAAACAACTAACACATTCAACTCAACTCAACACATTACTCTCAACACATCCATCACATCACAACACAACCCATTCAGCATAACTCAACACAAACAACACATCCCACTTAATCCAAACAACGCATCCCACCGTATACACCTAACACATCAGACTCAACACATCCCGCTTAACACAACCAATTCTCAGCTGATAAATTAGACACATGTGCAACACTTAGGTATCTTTATTGAGGAAACGTTTCGCCACACAGTGGCTTCATCAGTCCAATACAAAGGAGAATGGTGAAGAACAGGAGAAGTTTAAGGTAATCAATCCCTCAGCCATTTATCTACATAAGTGTCAGTTGATATCCATTCTCGGTTTTACTGTGAACAACCCTCATAGATCACGCCAGTTATGTAGCAGGTCAGGTAAGCAATCTATGAAGGCTGGACAACCCAGTGAACACCGCCGTGGTCTGTCGCCTGACACCATGCAAAATTGATTTTTAATTTGTGGTTATTTAAGGTAGAGGGAGGTATGTTGTGAGGGATGGAGGGCGAGCAGGAGGAAGGAAGGGAGGGTGTGAGGGACTCAGAGAAGTAGGAAAAGTGAAAGGGAGAGTGTGAAGGTGTTTGTTAGGAAGGGTACGAGGAATAAAGGGAAGGGGGTGAAGAGAGTGTGAGAAAGGAAGGGAAGAAGACTGAGCTAAAGGGAGGGAAAGAGAGAAGTCGAGAGGAAGGGAAGAGAGAGAGGCTGGTAGGAAAACAGGGAAAGTGAGAAGGGGGGAAAAGGTAGGGGAAAAACGGATATTTAGAGAGAAGAAGGAAATGTGTGAAGGTTAGATATATTTAATGTGTACTCCATACCCATCTTGTTGGTGCTAGACTTCCCATACCCATCCTGTGGGTGTTAGTCTCCCCATACCTGTCCTGTGGGCGTTAGTCTCTCCATACCCATCCTGCAGGCTGAAGCCACCCCATACTCATTCTGAGGCGGTACTCTAAGGTTTACAGAGGCACAGTATGGGTCATGGGACTGGGCTTCAACATGTGGTAAAAATTTATTGAGTTTAATGAACTTACAGAAATAAATTCAGTGACAAAACATTGCAATCTGGATATGGTCTATTTACAAGCTATTTACACAGAATAACTGCTAATATGCCTCTATGGAGGAAATGCTTCAACATTTCTTGAAAATTTGTGAATGAGTTAGCCTGAATTCGTAAATTTCTCGCATTAAGTACATAATGACGCAGGTTGTGACTCTAGCTCCTCTAGTTAAAAAACTCAGAAAAATGTCCTAAAATCGTATTTAATTGCATATTTCGACGATTTAGAGCTGTTTGAACGCTTACCTGACAAACCACATTTTTTAGCAAAAATACATAAATTATCACACATTTTGTTGGTAATATCTGCATCAGCTGGTGAAGCAAACTCCCAAAGGCACCTGTACTATACTTCAGCAGATGCAAGGCAGTAGAAACATTCAAGAGTCTACTGATTATGTTGGATACACCATAGATATGTGACTCCTTTTGCAAGATAGAGTCATGAGAGATGGACTTGCTGGTACGTTTATTGGATAATGTGAGAGGTTACAAATGATATACTTAGAATAATCTGTCTACAATTCTACAAAACCTGTGTCTAGCTTCTGAAACAAGCAAGACACAAATGACATTCATGGTGCTTAGAGCATTTGTGCCGGGGTCAGGAAGGAAAGGTGGCACCGTGCCCAGGTATTGTAGCGTGGCACTCAAGCTTGCCACTTACAACTCCCGGATTCTTGAGGACGTGGGACTTGAGCCAGGACGAATGTTACAGTTATACATACCTCCAGTCAACCTCCAGCCCACCACAAGCCCACCTTCATCCCTACATTTGCTACACTTCAAGGTTACCTCCAACATTCCCCCTCCTCCTTGCTGCTCCTCCGGTCCACATTCAACCTCCGCTTATTACACCTCAAGCCCACCTTCATCCCCCTACCTTTTGAGCATCTCACATTCATGTCTAACCCCCCACTTGCTGCACCTTTCACCCACCTCTAACAGCCTACTATGCTACACCTCCCACACATTTCTAACAGCCTACTATACTGCACCTCCTACCCACCTCTAACAACCCACTATGCTACACCTCCCACCCCGCCTCTAACAACCCACTGTGCTACACCTCCCACTCACCTCTAACAACCCACTGTGCTACACCTCCCACTCACCTCTAACAACCCACTGTGCTACACCTCCCACTCACCTCTAACAACCCACTGTGCTACACCTCCCACTCACCTCTAACAACCCACTGTGCTACACCTCCCACTCACCTCTAACAACCCACTGTGCTATACCTCCCACTCACCTCTAACAACCCACTATGCTACACCTCCCACTCCACCTCTAACAACCCACTATGCTGCCCCTCTCACTCACCTCTAGCAACCCACTATGCTGCCCCTCTCACTCACCTTCTCAACTCAATGAAATTAAGTTGAAGTTCTTCTCGTAATAATATCCTCAGACACCAGCTGATAACCCGGAGTTGTGTCCTGCTCCTTCCTTAAAACCATACATTGATACTTATTTATTAATTTATGCATTTTTGGCTAATGTGAGAGTGAATCCACAAAATGTTTATTTTGAAGCCTATGTGCAAATTCTTCCACACCACATCTATCTAGCTTCTGATTCCAGCATGTTAAAATTAACATTAATAGAGATGAGAGCATTTGTGCGGTGGTTAGGAAGGAAAGGTGGCACCGTTCCCGTGTATCGTAGAGTGGCACTACAACTCCCGGATTCCTGAATATGTGGGATTTTAACCAAGGCGAATTCTACAGTTATTCATAACTCCAGTCTGCTTAGAGTCCTTCAGTCCTGCATTTGTTGTATATCCACGCCACCTCCAATCCCCGGTCCTGCTGCACCTCTCACCTCCAACCCCTACCCTTCTAGCCATCCACTAGCTGCAAACCCCACCCATCTCCAACCCCCTACTTTTTCCCTTTTTTCACCTACAGCTCACCTACAACATCTCCACTTGTTGCCCCTACTTCACACCACCACCCACTACATGTCCCGCCCACCTGCTACTCCGACACTTCACCCACATCTCCACCCCAGCCACTGCATCTCCCAGCCCCTACCACCTTTCAGTCTGCCTCCACCCACTACCTGTTGGACCTCCATGTCACCTTCACCTGTTGCACCTCCAGGTCACCTCCACCAACTGCATTTCCAGGTCACCTTCACCTGTTGACTTTTTGGGTTATCCTGGGTTCTCTACACATATGCTGCTATGTATGATAATCTATGTAAATGTATTTGTGTATACCTGAATAAACTTACTTACTTACTTATTCCACCTACTGCATTTCCAGATCACTTCCACCTGTTGCACCTCCACCTACTGCATTTCCAGGTCACCTCCACCTGTTGCACCTCCAGGTCACCTCCACCTGTTACACCTCCAGGTCACCATCACCTGCTGCACCTCCAGGTCAACTCCACCTGTTGCACCTCCAGGTCAACTCCACCTGTTGCACCTCCAGGTCACCATCACCTGCTGTACCTCCAGGTCAACTCCACCTGTTGCACCTCCAGGTCACCATCACCTGCTGCACCCTAGGTCATCTTAACCTGCTACACCTCCAGGTCACCTCCAACTGCTGTGCCTCCATCTGCTGCACCCCTTCCAGCTGCTTCCCCACCATCTGCATTCCCATGTGCCGTACCCATACCAGCTGCACCCTAAAGCAGTTGTTAACCTACCTGCTGTACCCCATCCAGCTACGTCTCCACCAACTGAAATCCCTACTGTTAAGGAACCATCTGCACCCGCAGCTGAATCCCCAGCTGCACCCCCACTAGCTGCACCACCACCAGCTGAGCAACACTGGCTGCACCGCAGCCAGCAGTATCCTTACCAGCTGCACTCCCACCAGCTGTATCCTTACCCACTGAAACCTACCTGCTGCACCCCACCAGCTACACCCCTACACCACCTACAGCCACTCCCAGCTTTACCCCAACATTTACACTTCACCAAATGCTCTTTTACCTGCTGCACCACCCAGCTGAGCCCCACCAACTGTACCCCCCACCAACTGTACACTCACCAACTTTACTCCACCGGCTGTATTTCCACAAGCTGCACCACCACCAGCTGCACCCCACCAGCTGCACCCCACCAGCTGTATTCCACCAACTGTAATTCCACTAGTTGTATTTCCACGAGCTGCACCCCCACTAGCTGCACCCTCAGCTGCACCTCCACCAGCTGCACAAACACCAACTGTAATCCCACCAGCTGCACCCCACCAACTACACCGCCACCAGCTGCACCCCACCAACTACACCGCCACCAGCTGCATCCCCACCAGCTACACCCTAACCAGCTGCAACGCATCAGCAGCAACCCCACCAGCTGTATTCCCACCAGCTGAATTCCCACCAGCTGCAACCTTGTTTGAGTGTACTTACATGTTACTGACTATAATATTCTTCTCCCCAGGACTGAAACATTATGTCACTCACCATCACAACAACAACACTGGCATTTTGGGGAATAAATGTTAAATGTGGGTTGAAGTTCATTTGCTTATATACAAATAATCCGCTCATAGGAGAGACGAGCTTACGACGACGTTTCGGTCCCACTTGGACCACTTGCTTATGTAGTTTAAATTGTGCAGTCATGGAACGTGAAGTAATTAGGAAGACGTCATCTCAGTCTAAAGATATGCAGTACTCAATATATATTTATCTTATGTGACATATTTATTATATTAAAGAATGAATTACAGAATTGACTGAATTGTCTGATAACATGTCAACTAGTCAACTTAGATGCAAATTGTGGATCTAACTGATGCTACAGTACACTGGATGACCCACACCTGAACATTTACTGTGTGAAAGATGTACCCCACCTGATGTACCCCACCTGTTCCCACCTGTGCACCCACCTGATGCACCCACACCTGATGCACCCACACCTGATGCACCCACACCTGATGCGCCCACACCTGATGCACCCACACCTGACGCACTCATACCTGATGCACCCACACCTGATGCACCCACACCTGATGCACCCACACCTGATGCACTCCACAACTTCAACAACCCCACTCCAGCTATATTCTCTAACCAGCGACCAGCAACCAGAGTTGCATCACTGCAAGATTTGCAATTGTGAACCCAATGCTTGGAAAACATTTAGAATCCGCGAAACTAATTCCCATGCAAAATGGTGTATATGAGACTGTTATGTAAATATAAAAGTAAATTGGATTGCGTGGTTGTGTGTATAAGCACGAGTGTGGGAAGAAGTCAGCTGGTGGCTGGGAACCGACACACAGATAAGAGAAAAAATAGTTGAAAACCCATTCCCTCTAAAGGAAGGCTGGGTTTTAAGCCTATCGACTAAGCTAGGGTCATTAAGGCTGCAACATTTTCACCACCAGACAAGAATACTTTAACCCCTAAAATAGAGATTTAGGTTAACTCTCAGTATATATATATATATATATATATATATATATAGATGGGGTCCACCTCGGTACAAATTGTGGACCCATAGCCTCGAGAAGTGGATAAAAGGCTTCAAGGAAGAATATTTGGATTTCTTCCTGATGCCATTTGAATATATATATATATATATATATATATATATATATATATATATATATATATATATATATATATATATATATATATATATATATATATATATATATATATATATATATATATATATATATATATATATATATATATATATATATATATATATATACAGTCAGAGAAATACGCCTCTTGGTGTATACACTCTGTCATGTCTCTAAAGTTATGAATACTCATAGTGACCTAATGGATTATCGTCATGCTGAAGTAATCACCAAGAACCTCTATACTACCCCACAACTATCTCACTAAGTTGACACTTCCCTTCCACATCACTCTAGCCTTGACTCCCCAACACGCCTGACATACACTCTCAAAGCAATGGACACTTGACCTCCGCAAACACAAATCGATGAGTCAAACACACACACAAACACACACACACACACACACACACACACACACACACACATAGATAAGGTGGACAGAGACAAGATGTTCCAGAGAGGGGACACAGAAACAAGGGGTCACAGTTGGAAGTTGAAGACTCATATGAGTCAAAGGGATGTTAGGAAGTATTTCTTCAGTCATAGAGTTGTCAGGAAGTGGAATAGCCTAGAAAGTGACGTAGTGGAAGCAGGAACCATACATAGTTTTAAGACGAGGTTTGATAAAGCTCATGGAGCAGGGAGAGAGATGACCTAGTAGCAATCAGTGAAGAGGCGGGGCCAGGAGCTATGAATCGACCCCTGCAACCACAAATAGGTGAGTACAAATAGGTGAGTACACACACACACAGAAGGGAAAAGCAATGGGAGGAGGAGAGGGCAAAGGCAGTGTTTATTCATGGGCTGCAGGAGAGAGAGGGAAGAACACACACTAAAAGACGGCAGACAGAAAGAAAGGAGATTGAGAGCATACTCAAAGAAATAGGCGAAGAAGACATGTCCGAGATTGTAAATTTTCAGAGAATAGGGGGGGTACTCGAAGGGGAGAAAACGACCGCTCAAGCTGATTCTCAGGACAGAAACAGAGCAGGAGAGAATCCTCCAAGAGAAACCACGATTGAAGGAAACGGGAGAATACAAGAGGGTGTTCCTAGACCGGGACAGAACAAAAACAGAATGACAACAGCTGAGGGAGATTGCACAAAGGCGAAAGGAGCTACGATGAGAGACAAGAACAGAATCAGTAGAGGACAACCAGAGCAGGGCAGAGCAACAAGAACAAGCACACACAGAACCATCCCCAACACCCAACAACCAAGCACATTATCCCAACACAAACTACAACCCACACTCACAGCCCCCACTCAACACTCCACTATAGAATCCCACAGTACACCGCCAGGTCCCCACCCTCACAGACCCCCAAAACACAGTGTTAGATAGGAAACTGAAGGTATGGTACACCAATGCTGATGGAATAACAAATAAGTGGGAGGAGTGGCACGAAAGAGTCAAAGAGGCCTCACCGGACATAATAGCTCTCACAGAAACCAAGCTCACAGGTATGATAACAGATGCCATCTTCCCATTGGGATACCAGATCCTGAGGAAAGACAGAAGGAACAGAGGGGGTGGAGGAGTGGCACTGCTGATCAAAAACCGATGGGATTTTGACGAGCTGGAGAGAGGAGACAGAGGAGAAGCTGGGGATTACATAGTTGGAATGCTACAGTCTGGTGGTCCCAAGGTGGTAATTGCAGTGATGTATAACCCACCACAGAACAGCAGGAGGCCAAGGCAAGAGTATGATGAGAGTAATAGAGCGATGATTGACACACTGGCCGAAGTGGCCAGAAGGGCTCGTGCGAGCAGGGCAAAGCAACTGATCATGGGTGACTTCAACCATAAGGAAATTGATTGGGAGAACTTGGAGCCACATGGGGGCCAAGAAACGTGGAGGGCTAAAATGCTGGAGGTGGTACTGGAAAATCTCATGTACCAACACGTAAGGGACACCACCAGAGAGAGAGGAGAGGACGAACCAGCGAGACTGGACCTAGTATTCACCCTTAGTAGGGCAGATATTGAGGACATCACACATGAAAGCCCTCTTGGGGCCAGTGATCATATGGTTCTAAGCTTCGAATATATAGTAGAGTTACAAGTGGAGGGGGAAGCAGGAAGGGCTGCACGAATGAAGCCATACTACAAGAAAGGTGACTACGTGGGCATGAGGAACTTCCTGCACGGAGTTCAGTGGGACAGAGAGCTGGCAGGGAAGTCAGTAGACGAGATGATGGAATATACGACAACAATTTGCAAGGAAGCAGAGGAGAGGTTTATACCCAAGGGTAACAGGAGAAGCGAAAAAGCCAGGATGAGTCTATGGTTCACCCAAAGGTGCAGGGAAGCCAAGGGAATGGAAGAGGTACAGAAGGCAAAGGACCCAGGAGAATAAGGAGAGCAGTCGTAGAGCCAGAAATGAATATGCACAGGTCAGAAGGGAGGCCCAAAGACATAGCAGAATGACATAACAGCGAAAGCCAAATCTGACCCAAAGCTGCTGTACAGCCACATCAGGAGGAGGACAACAGTCAAGGACCAGGTGATCAGGCTGAGAAAGGAAGGAGGGGAGGTCACAAGGAATGACCGCGAAGTGTGTGAGGAGCTCAACATGAGATTCAAAGAGGTGTTCACAGAGGAGATAGAAGGGCCTCCAGAAAGGCGGAGAGGTAGGGTACACCATCAGGTGCTGGACACAATACACTCAACTGAGGAGGAAGTGAAGAGGCTACTAAGCGAGCTAGATACCTCAAAGGCGATGGGGCCGGATAACATCTCTACATGGGTCCTGAGAGAGGGAGCAGAGGAGCTATGTGTACCACTAACAACAATCTTCAACACATCCATCGAAACAGGGCAACTACCTGAGGTATGGAAGACAGCAAATGTAGTTCCAATTTTTAAAAAAGGAGACAGGAACGTAGCACTAAACTACAGACCAGAGTCACTGACATGTATAGTATGCAAGGTCATGGAGAAGATAGTCAGAAGAGTGGTGGAGCACCTAGAAAGGAATGAGCTTATCAACGACGGCCAACACGGTTTCAGGGAGGGGAAATCCCGTGTCACAAACCTACTGGAGTTCTACGACAGGGTGACAGCAATAAGACAAGAGAGAGAGGGGTGGGTAGATTGCATATTCTTGGATTGTAAGAAGGCGTTTGACACAGTTCCACACAAGAGGTTAGTGCAGAAGCTGGAGGACCAGGCAGGGGTAACAGGGAAGGCACTACAATGGATAAGGGAATACCTGTCAGGAAGACAGCAGCGAGTCATGGTACGTGGCGAGGTGTCAGAGTGGGCGCCGGTGACGAGTGGGGTTCCACAGGGGTCAGTCCTAGTACCGGTGCTGTTTCTGGTATTTGTGAACGACATGACGGAAGGAATAGACTCCGAAGTGTCCCTGTTTGCAGATGATGTGAAGTTGATGAGAAGAATTCAATTGGACGAGGACCAGGCAGAACTACAAATGGATCTGGACAGGCTGCAAGCCTGATCCAGCAATTGGCTCCTGGAGTTCAACCCAACCAAGTGCAAAGTCATGAAGATTGTGGAAGGGCAAAGAAGACTGCAGACGGAGTACAGTCTAGGGTGCCAGAGACTACAAACCTCAATCAAGGAAAGAGATCTTGGGGTGAGTATAACACCAGGCACATCTCCTGAGGCGCACATCAACCAAATAACTGCTGCAGCATATGGGCACCTAGCAAATCTAAGAACAGCATTCCGACATCTTAATAAAGAATCGTTCAGGACCCTGTACACTGTGTACGTTAGGCCCATACTAGAATATGCAGCACCAGTTTGGAACCCACACCTAGCCAAGCACATAAAGAAACTAGAGAAAGTGCAAAGGTTTGCAACAAGACTAGTCCCGGAGCTAAGGGGTATGTCCAACGAGGAGAGGTTAAGGAAAATCAGAATGCAGGTACTGTACTTCTTATCTCCAGAACTCAAGTCCGACCTGCCTGTTTCCCTAAATTTCTTCATAAACATTACCTGATATCCAGTCTTTCGTTACCTAATTTTTTTTGTTATCCTCATCACCTTACTCTTTCCTATATTCACTTTCAATTTTCTTCTTTTACATACCCTACCAAACTCATCCACCAACCTCTGCAACTTCTCTTCAGAATTTCCCAAAAGCACAGTGTCATCAGCAAAGAGCAACTGTAACAACTCACACTTTGTGTTAGGTTCTTTATCTTTTAACCCCAAACCTCTTGCCAACACCCGAGCATTATGGAGCATCTGGAGTTATCTGGAGAGGGTTTCGTGGTCAACGCCCCCGCGGTTCGGTCTGAGACCAGGCCTCGTGATGAAATTATGGTCTGATCAACCAGGCTGTTGCTGCTGACAGCAATCAAACTGACTTACGAACCACAGCCCGGTTGGTCAGGTACTGTCTTTAGGTTCCTGTCCAGTACCTTCTTGAAGACAGCCATGGGTCTATTGGTAATCCCCGTATGTATGCTATGAGGCAGTTGAACAGTGTTGGACCCCGGACACTTATTGTGTTGCCTCTCAGTGTACTCTTGGCGCCCGTGCTTTTCATTGAGGGAATGTTGCATCTCCTGCCGAGTCTTTTGCTTTCATAGGGAGTGATTTTCGTGAGCAAGTTTGGTACTAATCCCTCTAGGATTTTCCAAGTGTATATTATCATGTATCTCTCTCGCCTCTGTTCCACGCTATTACACCGTGGTCACACTTGTCGAAAGTCTCTGTATACAACATGTGTATTTTGTTTATCCTCTACAACATCCAGAACCTTGTCATACTGGTCCAGTAGCTGGGACAGGCAGGAGCGACCTGCTCTAAACCCATGTTGCTCTGGGTTGTGTAATTGATGTTTTTCTAAGTGGTTGGCGAACTTGCTTCTTAGAACCCTTTCAAATATTTTTATGATATGGGATATTAGTGCTATCGGTCTGTAGTTCTTTGCAATTGCTTTACTGCCACCTTTGTGGAGTGAGGCCATGTCTGTTGCTTTTAGTGAGTGTTAGATGACCCTTGTGTCCATGCTCCCTCTCCATAGAATGCTGAAGGCACACGACAGGGGCTTCTTGCAGTTCTTGATGAACACGGAGTTGCATGAGTCTGGGCCTGGGGCAGAGTGCATGGGCATGTCTTTTATTGTCTTTTCAGAGTTTTGTGGTGTTAGGATAATATCCGAGATTTTCCACTTTCCCATGGAGATAAAGGAAATAAAGAAGAACAAGAACTATTAAGAAAATAAAAGAAAACCCAGATGGGTATGTAAATATATATGCGTGTACATGCATGTGTAGTGTGTCCTAAGTGTAAGTAGAAGTAGCAAGATATACCTGTTATTCCGAGTGTTTATGAGACAGAAAAAAGACACCAGCAATCCTACCATCACATAAAACAATTACAGGTTTACGTTTCACACACTCTCTTTGCATTGCGGTAGTACCTCCCTGGGTGGTTGCTGCCCACCAACCTACTACCTAGAATATATAGACGTCACACAAGCTATTTCTGAATCTAAATCCCCTTGCGTTGAGTGATTTTTGTGACTGTTACTGGCCTTGTTTAGAGCACAACCCTTAGTGCAGGCCTACAACAGATGTTGTGGAGTTTGTGAAGCTACCAGCCACACCAATGGTCAATCAGAGAATGTTCGTATGGCATGCAGCGAGGGCAATTGTCGTCACACCGAGGAGGCTGATAGTTTTTGGATGGTCGTAACACCTGCGACGGTGTGCCATTGACAAAGGTGACGCTGAGAGCATGAGCGTCATCGTCATAGAGGTGAAGCTGTGGGTCATCTCCATAGAGGTGACCCTGATAACCTGTGGATCGTCGTCACACATGTGACGGAGTGTGTCGCTGAGGTCCTGAGGGTAGTGTTCAAAGATAAAGCTGAGATTATGTGTGCCATCTTCAAGAAGGTGACGTTGTGAGCCGTCCTCATATATGTAACGACAAGAGCATATCTGTCGTCGCCACATAGGTGACGCTTAGATCTTGTGTGTCGTCGTCACACGTGACGATAAGAGCCTCTAGTTTGTCGTCACACAATTAACACTGTAGGTTATCGTCTCACAGGTGATGCTATCAGCCAGGGAATGTCTGTTATTCTCCCTCATGTGATCACAACCTCGGCTGACTGATATCTAATTTTATTCCTAATTGGAAACTTCAGAAAAAAACAGATTAAATAAATGTCAGAAATTTTATCACTAAAAGTAACACGGGAAAATAAAGAATAGAAAGTAACAATAACGTGGCCGGAACAATACCCAAAAAATCTGAACTTAGGTAACAAACTTATGTTGTAGTCAGTAGTTCAAACTGGACCGAAACATCGTCATAAATTTCTATCTTGTAAGTGCATATTTTTTTTTTGTATGGGAAGGTAAATATGTTAAGAGAGAAATAGATATGTTAAGGAAAAAAAAAAGATATATTGAAAGAGAAATAGATAGGTTTATCGCTGACTGCTGCTTCCCTTCCCCTAAATGGGATATACTGATTGGTATCTCGTTCCCAGAATTCGCACGCTCCTGCCTCTCACACCCCTGCCTCTCACACCCCGTGCCTCTCACACACCCGTGCCTCTCATACACCCCTGCCTCTCACACACCCGTGCCTCTCACACACCCGTGCCTCTCACACACCGTGCCTCTCACACACCCGTGCCTCTCATACACCCCTGCCTCTCACACACCCGTGCCTCTCATACACCCCTGCCTCTCACACACCCGTGCCTCTCATCACCCTGCCTCTCAACACCACTGCTCTCAACACTTGCCTCTCAACACCCTGCCTTCATACACCCCCTGCCTCTCACACACCCGTGCCTCTCATACTCCCCTGCATCTTACACTTCTGCTTCTCACCACTATGCCTGAACTAAACACCCAAATGCTCAAAATTTCTAACATGCTAAAATAAACTCATGTCTACACGTCAGTACCGTCTCTAACTGATAGCCATATGATCGCTGCTTTATAATTTAGTATATCTATGTTCTTGTAGAGACGTCAGGTGACCCGTTACTCTGAATGATAGTATATCTGCGCTCCATCAGCACCACCTTCTCCTGCCTTTTTCCTACTCCATCCCTCCCTCTCTCTTATTTCTTCCCACCTTGTCTTCTTCTCCAACATAATACATAGTTTTATAGCAAGAAAATTTGATCATAAAACACCAAAACAATATTACTACTGAATAATGCTCTTTTCCAGCCCCTTCCTTGAATACACTATCCAATTCATTTCCCTAATTGCATAAAATGCGACGAGAGGGAGCAGAGAAGATGAATGAAATTCATATTAACTTGTTTTCACTCACAAAACAAGACTACTTGATCTCACTTCGGTTTTCATGACATTAAGAAATTAGATTTACTCGAACATTAAGATCTATTTGAGGTGCAAAAGAGATACAATTACATGAAGCAATAGTTGAAACACTTGTGACAAGTGTTTGAGCATAAAAGGAAATAAGTTTTTTTCAGAGATGTGGAGTAGAGCAACAGATTTCCTCTTGAAGTTATTAGTACTGAATTAATTCAGTCCTTCAAGCATCGGTTGAACGAACACTTTGCAAATACATTATTCAATTTGCCGCAGTCCAATTTGAACGTACTAACGTAAGTTCCATAAATACACAGGCTCTCCAGTTAGCTATGATTCACTTGGAAGAGAGTAATTAGACGTACAGTAGAAATAGTAGTGAACACATTGCTGCAACTGACAGTTCAGTAGAACGAGAATTTGTATTAACACTAGTAGAGTTCCAGTAGAAGTAGATGTAGCCTCTTCCTTCCTTCCACTATTATCTTTCCTAACAAATATTTATGTTCCGTCCTCGAATATGATGTTATCCTTTATCTCTTTCTGCAGAAAACCTCGGTAAAAATATGCAAAATCCTCTGATATTCACCATTCCCATGTACTCCCATGTCGTACACACACATCCTCTGCACCCCATTCTCTCTCTCTCTCTCTCTCTCTCTCTCTCTCTCTCTCTCTCTCTCTCTCTCTCTCTCTCTCTCTCTCTCTCTCTCTCTCTCTCTCTCTCTCTCTCTCTCTCTCTCTCTCTCTCTCTCTCTCTCTCCCTCTCTCTTCCTTATCTTCCTGCTACCCCTATTGAGAGAGGACGGAAAGAATTACGATTATGGTTGGGGGGGTAGTTCCAGTGACAGAGTTGGCACTATGCCAACCCAGGTGGCACAGTTCCAACACAAGAGCCAGGCTCACATTTCATGAGAGGACACAACCACCTCTCATGTGCTTCTATGATGTTGATGACTGAATGAGCAAGAAGAGTAAGCAAAACTGGAAGAGCAGAAGAAACAAGTAGATGTTAAGAAGAAGACAGAAAAAAGGCAGAGAAAAAAATTGCAGAGTGAAGATATGTTAAGGATGGCAAAGAAGGGAGAAATAAAGGTGAACGAGATGAAAGAGGAGGAAGAGAGATGAAAAAGATGGCAACATGCCGGAGAAGATATATATGAAAAAAAGAGAATAGAATACGAAGAAAATATGAGAAAACTGTGGCAGCAGTGAATATGAAGAAATGAGAGGAAATAAAAATGATAGGGAAGAGATACAAAGAGGAAGAGGAAGAAGGCGAATAAATGAAAGACTCAGAGAAGCAGGAAATGAAGACAACTGAATTTATTGAATAAATAAAAGGAAGATAAACAGAGGCACATAGTGTTGCCTCTCACCTCTCACGGAGCAACACAGTGTTGTCTCTCACCTATCACTGAGAAACACAGTGTTGTCTCTCACCTATCACGGAGACACAGTGTTGTCTCTCACGTAGCAACACAGTGTTGTCTCTCACGTAGCAACACAGTGCTGTCTCTCACGTAGCAATATAGTGTTGTCTGCCACGTAGTAACACAGTGTTGTCTCTCACGTAGCAACACAGTGTTGTCTGACGTAGCAACACAGTGTTGTCGACGTAGCAACACAGTGTTGTCGACGTACAACACAGTGTTGTCTGACGTCAACACAGTGTTTTCGACGAGCAACACAGTGTTGTCTGACGTAGCAACACAGTGTTGTCACTAGCAACACAGTGTTGTCTGACGTAGTAACACAGTGTTGTCTCTCAAGTAGCAACACAGTGTTGTCTGACGTAGCAACACAGTGTTGTCTGACGTAGCAACACAGTGTTGTCTGACGTAGCAACACAGTGTTGTCTGACGCAACAACACAGTGTTGTCTGACGTAGCAACACAGTGTTGTCTGACGTAGCAACACAGTGTTGTCTGACGTAGCAACACAGTGTTGTCTGACGTAGCAACACAGTGTTGTCTGACGTAGCAACACAGTGTTGTCTGACGTAGCAACACAGTGTTGTCTGACGTAGCAACACAGTCATGAGAGTCACGTCATCAGATCATTTTAAATATTAAATCACTTGTTCCTCCTCACCTCACAAGATATATTAAGGTGGCCACCAAGGAGTGGCTTGGTGTGACTGTGGTGCTGACTGTGGTGCTGACTGTGGTGCTGACTGTGGTGCTGACTGTGGTGCCGACTGTGGTGCTGACTGTGGTGCTGACTGTGGTGCTGACTGTGGTGCTGAGTGTGGTGCTGACTGTGGTGCTGACTGTGGTGCCGACTGTGGTGCTGACTGTGGTGCTGACTGTGGTGCTGGCTGTGGTGCTGACTGTGGTGCTGACTGTGGTGCTGACTGTGGTGCTGACTGTGGTGCTGACTGTGGTGCTGACTGTGGTGCTGACTGTGGTGCTGACTGTGGTGCTGACTGTGGTGCTGACTGTGGTGCTGACTGTGGTGCTGACTGTGGTGCTGACTGTGGTGCTGACTGTGGCGCTGGCTGTGGTGCTGACTGGTATTGACTGTGGGCTGACTGTGGTGCTGACTGTGGTGCTGACTGTGGTGCTGACTGTGGTGCTGACTGTGGTGCTGACTGTGGTGCTGACTGTGCTGACTGTGGTGCTGACTGTGGTGCTGACTGTGTATTGATGGGTTGTTTCTGTGTATTGATGTGGTGTGTGGTGCTGACTGTGGTATTGACTGTGGTGCTGTGGTGCTGACTGTGGTATTGACTGTGGTGCTGACTGTGGTATTGACTGTGGTGCTATGGTGCTGACAATGTGCAAGTCTTTACCAGTACCAATACTCCGCTTTATAGTCTGTGTCATACAAAGTAAGTATAGCTATACACATACTGCACTCTGACTAATGGCTAGTTTGATCACCTGCCTTCCGCAGCATCCTTAGGCATCACTCATCTTGTCCCTCACCGTCTCATCTCCCTCCCATCGCCTGAACTCCAACACGCTCTCAGACGTCATCCACTTCATTCCTCTTTTTTTCATCTCCCACCCCTGGCCACCTCCACTTTCTCAGATCTCACCCATCTCATCCCTCACTGTCTCAACTTCCCCATCTTATTCCTTAACTTAACCTCCACAGCTTTTCAAAACATCTTTCATGGCATCCTCCACCTCTGCTTTTTTCCACTATCTCTTTAAACCTCACCCATAGCATCATCCCTCACAATATTATCCACCGCTGACCTCTACTACATTCTCATCTCAAGCGGTGATCACCACCCACTACCCATCTTCATCTTCCCTAGCACCCCATCATTCTCCTCAACCACAAATCTTAACTCCCACCAAATCTCTCACCGCTATCCCTTACTTCCACTCCATCAAGTAAATCTCCACTTCCATCACCTTTACCCCACTAACTCTACTCTCTTCCCTAATTCTAGACTCCAACACTCCCGCTTCTATACTTCATCTCAGACCCCTCCCACCCCACCAAACTCTCTCTCCATCGCTTAATTTCTAGCCCACCCCAACCAACCTCATCCCACAACTTACTTTTACAACCACTCCACCCTTCTCTCACCTCCATTATCCCCGCAATCTATATACAAGTCTCCTTACGCCTACTGCCTCCGTTCACTTTTCAGTAAACTCTTGCACCAGTATATTAGCCTAGTGTTGTGGATCCTTTCCTAAGAATAATTTGTATGGCACTGTGTAAGACAACTACAGACTTGCTGGAAATGTCCAGATGTTGTTGTCTACGCACCAACCCATTTGTTAGCAAATGCAACCCTCGCTACTTTCACCCACCCACAGTATATATACACTCCTATCACCTCCACCCACAGTATATATACACTTCTATCACCTCCACCCACAGTATATATACACTCCTATCACCTCCACCAACAGTATATATACACTCCTATCACCTCCACCCACAGTATATATACACTCCTATCACCTCCACCCACAGTATATATACACTCCTATCACCTCCACCCACAGTATATATACACCCTATCACCTCCACCCACAGTATATATACACTCCTATCACCTCCACCCACAGTATATATACACTCCTATCACCTCCACCAACAGTATATATACACTCCTATCACCTCCACCCACAGTATATATACACTCCTATCACCTCCACCAACAGTATATATATACTCCTATCACCTCCACCAACAGTATATATACACTCCTATCACCTCCACCCACAGTATATATACACTCCTATCACCTCCACCCACAGTATATATACACTCCTATCACCTCCACCCACAGTATATATACACTCCTATCACCTCCACCAACAGTATATATCACTCCTATCACCTCCACCCACAGTATGTATACCCTCTATCAACTCCACCCACAGTATGTATACCCACATATCACATCCACCCACAGTATATATACACTCCTATCACCTCCACCAACAGTATATATACACTCCTATCACCTCCACCCACAGTATATATACACTCCTATCACCTCCACCAACAGTATATATACACTCCTATCACCTCCACCAACAGTATATATACACTCCTATCACCTCCACCCACAGTATATATATACACTCCTATCACCTCCACCCACAGTATATATACACTCCTATCACCTCCACCCACAGTATATATACACTCCTATCACCTCCACCAACAGTATATATACACTCCTATCACCTCCACCCACAGTATGTATACCCTCTATCAACTCCACCCACAGTATGTATACCCACATATCACATCCACCCACAGTATGTATACCAGCCTGGCACCTCTACCCACAACATGTATGTCCTCCTATCACCACCCACAGTATGTATACCCTTTCCCCTCCAGAGTATGTATTCTCGTCTATCACCTCCATCCACAGCAGGTATACCTACATCCTATAGATCGTAATCCTCTCCAGCATTCACCACCGAAGATGTTACCTCATGCACTAACTCTCCAACACAACCCCACCCACACAACCCCACCCACACAACCCCACCTATACAACCCCACCCACACAACCCCACCCACAAAAATATCAATTCCCTCCCGATCGTCTTCTCTCATCACTACCACCTCAACCCCACACTTACCAAGTAGCACTTTACCTTTTTCTATACCTACTCTCATTATCACTATTACCTAGCCTCCACCAGTCCTCCACTAATAACTGGCCTCCACCAGTACTCCACTAATAACTGGCCTCCACCAGTCCTCCACTAATAACTGGCCTCCACCAGTACTCCACTAATAACTGGCCTCCACCAGTCCTCCACTAATAACTGGCCTCCACCAGTCCTCCACTAATAACTGGCCTCCACCAACCATCCACTAATAGCTGGCCTGCACAGTCCTTCACACTAATAACTGGAATCCACCAGTCCTCCACTAATAATTGGCCTCCACTAGTCCTCCACTAATAACAGGCCTCCACCAGTCCTCCACTAATAACTGGCCTTCACTAGTCCTCCACTAATAACTGGCCTTCACTAGTCCTCCACTAATAACTGGCCTCCACCAGTCCTCCACTAATAACTGGCCTCCACCAGTCCTCCACTAATAACTGGCCTCCACCAGGCCTCCACTAATAACTGGCCTCCACCAGTCCTCCACTAATAACTGGCATCCATCAGTCCGCCACTAATAACTGGCCTCCACCAGTCATCCACTAATAACTGGCCTCCACCAGTCCTCCACTAATAACTGGCCTCCACCAGTCCTCCACTAATAACTGACCTCCACCAGTCCTCCACTAATAACTGGCCTTCACCAGTCCGCCACTAATAACTGGCCTCCACAAGTCCTCCACTAATAACTGGCCTCCACCAGTACTCCACTAATAACTGGCCTCCACCAGTCCTCCACTAATAACTGACCTCCACCAGTCCTCCACTAATAACTGGCCTCCACTAGTCCTCCACTAATAACTGGCCTCCACCAGTCCTCCACTAATAACTGGCCTCCACCAGTCCTCCACTAATAACTGGCCTCCACCAGTCCTCCACTAATAACTGGCCTCCACCAGTCCTCCACTAATAACTGGCCTCCACCAGTCCTCCACTAATAACTGGCCTCCACCAGTCCTCCACTAATAACTGGCCTCCACCAGTCCTCCACTAATAACTGGCCTCCACCACCAATATGAGAAGGGATACAACTCTACGGTCATACGCTGCCACGTTTCATTTTCTAATAAAAATCTTTTATTTTTGTATGTATGAGAATGGTACTGTTATACGTGTATGTTCTGTAAGATGATTATTTGTATTTACTGTTATTTGTACTTATTTCATAATAAGTTTACTATTATATGCTCCAAACTTGTATATAAAGTAATAATAAAGTATTTTTTTCTTCATTTATATGTACTTTGCATATTTGTACATTTTTGTACGCCATAAATTATTCATAGTTTATATACTGCAAATCTTTACTGAAGCTTTGTGTTGAAGCCTTACCAAGTTAATAAACACACACACAGAAGAGAGAGAGAGAGAGAGAGAGAGAGAGAGAGAGAGAGAGAGAGAGAGAGAGAGAGAGAGAGAGAGAGAGAGAGAGAGAGAGAGAGAGAGAGAGGGAGAGTAGGAGCCAACAGGGCTGGACCTGGTATTCACCATTATCACATTTGATGTAGGCAAAATAGATTACGAGAGTTCTGTGAGTGCTAGAGACCATAAAGTCTAGAGTGTCTTGTGAAAGTAAGCATGAAGAGACATATCAGCCACGGAAAGGGAGAAACGGGTTTTCAAAAGAGGAACTTCTCCGTGGATGAAAGAATTCCAGAATGCAGCACAATGGGAAAGGGAACTAGAAAGAAAAATAACAATTGGCATGGAGTACCTAGCTGGGAAGTGTCGGACTCAGTAACGTAGCCACGGGGAGGCACTGGGGTTAGTGC
This sequence comes from Cherax destructor, assembly GCA_009830355.1. Lineage (NCBI taxonomy): Eukaryota > Metazoa > Arthropoda > Malacostraca > Decapoda > Parastacidae > Cherax > Cherax destructor. The sequence goes on along the minus strand of WNWK01000181.1, from coordinate 426,861 downwards.
TTCCCCGTAGTCACGAGGAGGCACTGGGGCTAGTGCCTCCCCGTAGTCACGAGGAGGCACTGAAGGGCACTGCCTCCTTTATTTTTCCTCAGCCTCCCCATGCACTGTTGTCCATTTATTTATATGGTTATTATCTGCATATTTCCTATGGAAATATAAGTAATATAAAGAAGACTTTCTTGCGCCCTCATCTTCCTTATTTTTGGATGCCTCGGTGTCAGTCATGTAAAATAGAAAATAATTTCTAGAAGCAGGAGCAACGGTATTACTAGAATAAGTCGATGGTTCAAACTATGGTGTGGGAAAATACTAGAAACAAGAGCATGGATATTCGGTATAAAATGAAAGTCATCAGAAAACGGAGAAGTGATCAGAAGAGGCAAAATGAATACGCTTGAATAGTGGTAAAGGCTAAATCTGAACCGAAATTGCTACAAAGTCACAACAGAGAAAAAACAGTAAATCACAAGGTTGTAATAATGAAGATGGAAGGAGGAAGACAAGAAATCCTATAAGGATCCGGGCAAAAAAACTATTAAAGGAAGTATTCTCGGTGGAAATAGGGACAATACAAAAGAGACAGAGAAAGAGTACAATAATAAGTCGTGGATGCAATACACAGCAGAGGAAGAGAAGTAACCACTGGCTATGATACCTGGCAATGTGTCATCATAGGTCCTGAGAGAGGCAGCAACACTGAGTGAGTCGCGTGATAAAATCAACATGTCATTTAAAGACGGTCAATTACCTGAGACGTGAAAGACAGCAAATGCAATCCCAATATTTTATTATTATTATTATTATTATTATTATTATTATTATTATTATTATTATTATTATTATTATTATTATTATTATTATTATTATTATTATTATTATTATTATTATTATTATTATTATTATTATTATTATTATTATTATTATTATTATTATTATTATTATTGTCATCATTATCATCATCAACATCATCCTCACCATCATCCTCACATCATCATCATCACTATATTTCTTCCAAAAAAGTGCTTTAAACTGATAAGGGTCAAAAATTTTTCACTGCGTGATATAGGTTGTGCTGATATCAAGTAAAAAGCATAATGAAAGATCGGTCCGCGTGAGGTCATCAGAGCAGCCAGGGTGAGGTCATCAGAGCAGCCAGGGTGAGGGCATCAGAGCAGCCAGGGTGAGGTCATCAGAGCAGCCAGGGTGAGGGTCATCAGAGCAGCCAGGGTGAGGGCATCAGAGCAGCCAGGGTGAGGGTCATCAGAGCAGCCAGGGTGAGGGCATCAGAGCAGCCAGGGTGAGGCATCAGAGCAGCCAGGGTGAGGGCATCAGAGCAGCCAGGGTGAGGTCATCAGAGCAGCCAGGGTGAGGGCATCAGAGCAGCCAGGGTGAGGTCATCAGAGCAGCCAGGGTGAGGGCATCAGAGCAGCCAGGGTGAGGGCATCAGAGCAGCCAGGGTGAGGGCATCAGAGCAGCCAGGGTGAGGGCATCAGAGCAGCCAGGGTGAGGGCATCAGAGCAGCCAGGGTGAGGGCATCAGAGCAGCCAGGGTGAGGTCATCAGAGCAGCCAGGGTGAGGGCATCAGAGCAGCCAGGGTGAGGGCATCAGAGCAGCCAGGTGAGGGCATCAGAGCAGCCAGGGTGAGGGCATCAGAGCAGCCAGGGTGAGGGCATCAGAGCAGCCAGGGTGAGGTCATCAGAGCAGCCAGGGTGAGGGCATCAGAGCAGCCAGGGTGAGGGCATCAGAGCAGCCAGGGTGAGGGCATCAGAGCAGCCAGGGTGAGGGCATCAGAGCAGCCAGGGTGAGGGCATCAGAGCAGCCAGGGTGAGGGCATCAGAGCAGCCAGGGTGAGGGCATCAGAGTAGCCAGGGTGAGGTCATCAGAGCAGCCAGGGTGAGGTCATCAGAGCAGCCAGGGTGAGGGTCATCAGAGCAGCCAGGGGAGGGCATCAGAGCAGCCAGGGTGAGGCATCAGAGCAGCCAGGGTGAGGGCATCAGAGCAGCCAGGGTGAGGTCATCAGAGCAGCCAGGGTGAGGGCATCAAGCAGCCAGGGTGAGGCATCAGAGCAGCCAGGGTGAGGGCATCAGAGCAGCCAGGGTGAGGCATCAGAGCAGCCAGGGTGAGGGCATCAGAGCAGCCAGGGTGAGGCATCGAGCAGCCAGGTGAGGCATCAGAGCAGCCAGGGTGAGGGCATCAGAGCAGCCAGGGTGAGGGCATCAGAGCAGCCAGGGTGAGGGCATCAGTACATTGAAGTAGAGATCTCGAAAGAATTCCAGGTGACTTGGATTACAGGTACATCAACACCGGTAGTCATCAGACAGCAGATGAGGCAAATTCAAGAGTGGCGCCTGAATCCTCAGGAGAGCCAGGGTGAGCATCAAGCACCGGTAGTCATCAGACGCAGGGTGATTCAGTGAGGTTGTCCAAAAATGCAAATGCGGTGTGATAAAATAAAAAGGAACTTGTTGGTTTTGAGCTCAGACCAATTAACGACGCTGCCAGCAATCATGAATGCACAGCAACAGTATCAGGAAATAGTCGGAAAAATTTAACTTTCTAGGTATTTAAGAAAGGGAGACAGACAGGCCAGTATCGATCTACAAACAAGCTGGAGCTTTATGGCAGAGTAAAAGAGAGAGAGAGAGAGAAATAGGTGGATTGCATGTTAATGGAAAAGAAGAAGGCACTTTATGCAATCACACAAGACATAAGGCCAAAAAACAAGAGAAGCAGGAAGGGATAACTGGAAAGGCACTCCCGCGGATTAAAATATAACTAAGGGGATGAAGACAAAGACTGAGTGCCAAGGAAGAGAGAGCCGAATAAAAATGTAACAAGTTGGTCACCCAAGGAATGAGTGCTAGGACAGTTTAAGATACATGAGAAGAATTTACAAGACAAGACAATGTTTGAAGTATCCATGTTCACAGATGATTTGATAATGATGTGTAAAATAAAAATTTGAGAAAGTAGCTAAAGGCTTCAACAGAACCTGAATAAAGTTAAGCATTGGTAAGACAAGAGGCGACCGGAATTTAACCCCAACAGGAATTTAAAACAACGCCAGAAAATGCAAGGTTATGAAAATTGTGGAATATGAAAAAAGATAAGAAACTGGAGATAGACTAGGGTGACAGAAACTGAAAACCTCCTTGAAAGAAAAGAATCTAGGGGTTACCATAGTAACGAGCTTATCACCAGGGGCGCACATAAATTAAGTAAACTGTTGAAAAGGGAAGTCTAGCTTTCAGGAATCTCAACAAAGAGTCATTGAGGCTCATCTTTGAGTATTTAGCACTATCATGAAACCAACAGTTTATAATCCATAAAAAGTAAATGGAGAGAGTAAACAGTTTCGCAAGAATATTAGCAACAAGACTAAGAAGAGTGAACTATGGGGAGACAATAAACGAATAAACCTGATGGCATTAGAGAATAAAAAGACAAAGGGAGACATAGCAACGACACATAAAACCACTCAGAGGACTGACTTCATAGGATGAATAAAATTAGTAGTACCGAAGAGCACAGTTGGAAACTAAATGCTCAGCTGAGACACAGGAAAATCAGGAAGCATTTCTTCAGCCTCAGGGTAGTCAAGAGGAAAATGACCTTAATGAAGTGACAGAAGTAGAAGCAGGTATGAGACGTCACACGAGGCTAGAAGACAGTGAACTTAGTGAAGACCAGCAGGAACATGTGCTGAGACACGTCCCCCAGCAACCACGTACAAAAGAGTAAAAATATTTCATCACACACACACACACACACACACACACACACACACACACACACACACATACACACACACACACACACACACACACACACACACACACACACACACACACATACACACATACAACAGGCCTAGTGTCTAATCGACATGTGCCTAGGACAAAATGGTAACTAACACACACTTTGTTTCCTTATAATGTATTTTTTCAGCATCGTAGAAGATTAATCCGCCACATTTCCTTCACTGTAATTCAGAATTACAACAGCTGGCGCAACTACCTCATCACAATATCTCTTATTTTCTAAGTGACAAATATTGTAACTGTGTGAAGAAGCTGCTAGTGTATTACAAGGAGTGAACTATATCATCCTGGTGTAACAAGGAGTGAACTATATCATTCTGGTGTTACAATGAGTGAACTATGTCATTCTGGTGTTACAAGGAGTGAACTATATCATTCTGGTGTTACAAGGAGTGAACTATATCATTCTGGTGTTAAAAGGAGTGAACTATATCATTCTGGTGTTACAAGGAGTGACCTATATCATTCTGGTGTTACAAGGAGTGAACTATATCATTCTGGTGTTACAAGGAGTGACCTATATCATTCTGGTGTTACAAGGAGTGAACTATATCATTCTGGTGTTACAAGGAGTGACCTATATCATTCTGGTGATACAAGGAGTGAACTATATCATTCTGGTGTTACAAGGAGTGACCTCTATCATTCTGGTGTTACAAGGAGTGAACTATATCATTCTGGTGTTACAAGGAGTGACCTATATCATTCTGGTGTTACAAGGAGTGAACTATATCATTCTGGTGTTACAAGAAGTGACCTATATCATTCTGGTGTTACAAGGAGTTACCTATATCATTCTGGTGTTACAAGGAGTGACCTATATCATTCTGGTGTTACAAGGAGTGACCTATATCATTCTGGTGTTACAAGGAGTGAACTATATCATTCTGGTGTTACAAGGAGTGACCTATATCATTCTGGTGTTACAAGGAGTGACCTATATCATTCTGGTGTTACAAGAAGTGAACGAGCTCTTTATGCGTTGCATAGAGTGAACGAGCTCTCATTGTGTTGCAAGGAGTGAACGAGCTCTTCCTGTGTTGCAAGGAGTGAACGAGTTCTTCCTGTGTTGCAAGGAGTGAACGAGTTATTCCTGTGTTGCAAGGAGTGAACGAGCTCTTCCTGTGTTGCAAGGAGTGAACGAGCTCTTCCTGTGTTGCAAGGAGTGAACGAGCTCTCATTGTGTTGCAAGGAGTGAACGAGCTCTTCCTGTGTTGCAAGGAGTGAATGAGCTCTTCCTGTGTTGCAAGGAGTGAATGAGCTCTTCCTGTGTTGCAAGGAGTGAACGAGCTCTTCCTGTGTTGCAAGGAGTGAACGAGCTCTTCCCAGCTTTTCAAGGAGTGAGCAGATATGCAAATACTCCGTTATGGTTGGAGCTCATTAGGTATGGTCTGAGACAGGTGGGTATGTAGGGACAGGTGGGTTAGTGGTCTGAACGACCAGGTGAGGTTATGGTCTGGGCGAACAGGTGAGGGTATGGTCTGGGCGAACAGGTGAGGTTATGGTCTGAGCGAACACGTGAGGTTATGGTCTCAGCGACCAGGTGAGATTATGGTCTCAGTGACCAGGTGAGGTTATGGTCTCAGTGACCAGGTGAAATTATGGTCTCAGTGACCAGGTGAGGTTATGGTCTCAGTGACCAGGTGAGGTTATGGTCTCAGTGACCAGGTGAGATTATGGTCTCAGTGACCAGGTGAGGTTATGGTCTCAGTGACCAGGTGAGGTTATGGTCTCAGTGACCAGGTGAGATTATGGTCTCAGTGACCAGGTGAGGTTATGGTCTCAGTGACCAGGGTAGGGTGTGGCGTGGATGACTAGTTAAGTGTGGTTTGGACGACTAGATAGAGTGTGGCCTGGATGGCTAAGTAAAGTGTTGCCTGGATGACTAGGTAGCGTATGGCATGGATGACTTGGTAGAGTGTGGTTTGGATGACTAGGTAGGGTATGGCATAGTTGACTACGTAGGGTGTGGCATGGATGAATAGGTTGGATGTGGCATGGATGACTAGGTAGAATGTGGCCTGGATGACTAGGTAAGGTGTGGCCCGGATGACTAGTTTTAGGGTATGGCATGGATGACTAGGTATGGTGTGGAGGGGATGACTAGGTAGGGTGTGGCATGAATGACTAGGTAGAGTGTGGCCTTTATGGCTAGGTAGGGTGAGGTCTGGATGACTAGGGAGGGAATATTTCTGAATGACCATGTAGGATGTGATCTTGACGACCAGGTAGAATGTGGTCTAGACGACCTAGGATGGGTTTTGATGACCAGGCAGGATGTGTCTGACGACAGGTAGGATGTGGTCTTGACGACCAGGCAGGATGTGGTCTAGACGACAGGTAGGATGTGGTCTTGGCGACCAGGCAGGATGTGGTCTAGACGACCAGGAATGATGTGGTCTTGGCGACCAGGCAGGATGTGGTCTAGACGACCAGGCAGGATGTGGTCTAGCCGACCAGGTAGGATGTGGTCTAAACGATCAGGCAGGATGTGGTCTATACTACCAGAGAGGATGTGGTCTTGATGACCAGATTCACGACTAATTAGGCTGTGGTCTTTACGACCAGATAGGATGTGGTCTTGGTGACCTGATGGAGTATAGTCTTAGCCATGAAGACTGAAGAGTTGGGAGCTGCAAATAAGGTTAGGAGGGCGGCACTTAGCGTAGATAACTGCAGCTAAGACAGGAAGAGAAACATTAAGAGTTAAGACTGGCGCTGTGGGTAGTAGTAGAGACTGGCTCTAAGGGTGGGAGAATGACTCTAAGTTTAGGAAACTGTCTCGGAGGAAGAAAATGAACACTAATGGTAAAAGAAACTCTAAAAATATTGTTATAAAACAAAGGGAAGGAAATTGACAGAAAGTGCAGGAGGTAGATTTTAAGGAGAGGGAGTTGGTACTTAGGGGATGGAGGGCAAACAGTGTGTGTAAAAGGTTTGATCTAATGGGAGCAGCTTGTACTAAAGGCCCTCATATTACCGCTCTCTCTCTCTCTCTCTCTCTCTCTCTCTCTCTCTCTCTCTCTCTCTCTCTCTCTCTCTCTCTCTCTCTCTCTCTCTCTCTCTCTCTCTCTCTCTCTCTCTCTCTCTCTCTCTCTCTCTCTCTCTCTCTCTCTCTGGTTTAGCAGAGAGTTCAGGTAATCGGCACACACACCTCTCTTTCTCTCTCACACACACACACACACCCGTGTGTGTGTATGTGTGTGTACTCACCTAATTGTGGTTGCAGTGTGTGTGTGTGTGTGTATGTATGTGTGTGTGTGTGTGTGTGTGTGTGTGTGTGTGTGTGTGTGTGTGTGTGTGTGTGTGTGTGTGTGTGTGTGTGTGTGTGTATGGAAGATTGGTATAGTCCTCAGTTCACATATTGAGGGCTCGGAATCGATCCCATGCACGGGTGAAACGATGGGCACATTTCCTTACACTTGCTGTAAGGTGTAAGGAAATGTCCCCTAGCAGTAAATAGGTACCTGGGTATTAGTCGAGTGTTGTGGGTCGCATCATGGAGGACAAAATTAACCTACGTTGCCAGAAATGCTCTGCATAACCAGCAGCTTTCCACATGGTACGCCAGAGATGTCAGATAGGTCTGTAACATTCTATCACTTACTTGTAGAAATAAAGATTATTATCTCCCAGGTTCGACACGGACAATATCACGTTCACTCACACCTCATTGAGTGTCGGTGTGAGTGATGATTGCCACTGAAATGTAAGTACTGCACCCCAGAAGTACTAAGGACTGATGAATTATTAATGAATTCGTCGATCAATGTTTCGTAAATGGATGAATATGAAAATGAATATGTGAACAAATTCCTGAATGACTGAAAAGAGCCTTAACATAAGGGTTTATTTTTTTTTGCATTCATTTGTCAAGAACGTTATGAATGAGCCATCAAGACATATTGCTATGGTAATTTTGTCCCTCGGGTACTAAGTTGAGAGAGAGAGCGAGAGAGAGAGAGAGAGAGAGAGAGAGAGAGAGAGAGAGAGAGGGGGGGCCTTTATATTGATCATCCTGTTATTACTATTATCATTATTAGTGTTATTATTATTATTATTATTATTATTATTATTTGAAAATATGCTCTAAACCCGTAAGAGACATACAGTTGTTCAACTGCAGCCTCAGGAACTGTGTTTCAGTCTTGCACAATACTGCAGTACTACAGATCTCACAACTGTTGTCGGCATAATTGCGCAACAATGCACGTTGAGAGTAATTAAAGGCGAGATAGATAAATATACATAGAAGTGGTAGCATGTGTTGGTCTTAGAATGACTCACGCCACAGTCTCGCCCTAAGGTGCCACGCCTAGTAGTTAGGGGAAAATGCTGGCGTCTCAACTCATGAGGTACCTGGGTGCCAAAGGCCTCTTGCGCATGTGTAGACAGAGGAAGGTGCCATCTGTTGGCATGACAAACAACCATATTTAGTCTAATAGGCGGTATGAGCAGCTGGTGCCAGCTCGGCCTGCTACTGTATGCCAATCTCACCACACGGCGAATACATTTTCAATATAATATTATACGATCGACAAGGCATGCAAAAAATCTAGATTATAATAAAAAAATGTTTTCTTCTTTATAGAACATATCTATGTCCTATATTTGTATATTACTAATGAGATTTATATGATCAACACATTTTAAACATTAGCCTTTTCCCCATCACGACAAGGTAAGCCATTGAAAAGACTCCTTCTCTCACTCATTCCCCAGATGTATCTAGAAATGTGCATAGACATAATGATCAAATGACTCACTAAACCATAACACACCTACTATCCTTCAAAATGCAACCGGTACTATATTTCTCACTTCCAAAACCAAGTACAGCTAACCAGTTCTTCGGAATCCCTTCCTAAATATCACAATGCTCACACTGCAGAATCATATCAAATTCCGTAATCTTCACACGCCAACATTCCTGTCGGAAGCTTAAGCTCACGCATCTTGAAACTCCCTACAAATCACTACACTTTATTCTAATTTCTTCCATCTTTATTCTCTGTAAAATATTCACCTCACACATTGATAGCAGACAATACATCTCACTTTCCAGGGTTCTCTTCACTGCAACATTCCAAGACCTCTCATCACAACCATACAAAATTGTTGGCACCACTCTACAATATCCTCAAATAAGCTTATGATCTGTGAGGAGAACGCCAAACATTCCATCCCTTTGTTCAATAATTAGGTTTGAGAGTTGCCCTTCCTTTATACACTGATTCATAGAATTGGTAACAAGGTTTAATTTTTTCTATACAGTAAAATTAAGTCCTTTATAAAATTTTCTCTTATACGTTAAAGATATATTTTTTCATTTATGTTAATGTAAAAATTAATAATTTTGTACCAAAAGAACCTAAGAAAACTTACCTAACCTTATTATAACAAGTGCAATTTAATTTAGCCGAATCCAACTAAATATATTTTAGATAAGTTTACAATAATTTAATAATAAACAAACACAAAGAAATGTATTTTTTTTCGCTAGGTTCAGGATGATTGTTTGCGAAATTATTGCATATACAATTTTCGCTTGCCTTATTCCGCAAGAAGAGCGTTGCTATTTAAGCCAAAATCGCGTTTTACCTAATCATTCCCTCGCCCTAGTGGGTCCTTACCTGAGAGTCTGAACTGAACTGAATTACCTAATCGGCACGACAAAATATATATATATATATATATATATATATATATATATATATATATATATATATATATTTATATATAATGTCACCTATAAATATAAACTATTATGTAAATTATTATTCTGTACATTACCACGTGAAAAAAGATGAGCTTCCAAGATCATTGATATTGAGGTGTATAATGTGTATAGCCCTGAGATCGTCAAAATAAATTTGTTAAATATAAATGAATACTAACTTTATGTTCCAGCATCATTGATTAGAAATTTTCTGAAGTCAGCATTTAAAAAAATCTATATTATTTAGCATTACCATAACATGTCATGAATATAAGAATATGTTTATTACCTCCCCGGTTTTTTATTCTTATTGTTGTTCTTTGTCTTTCATCTTTCACACTTAGTTCACTATAAATATAAATAATTAAAATATTTGATTTTTATCTGCTCCTTTCAGTTATTAATTTCTAGCAATTAATATATTCTCCTCATATATTGATTTGTGGTTGGTGTTGAGCCTACCTGGAGCCTGTGGTAAGCTGATGTACTTGCGTAAGTCACTGGTACATGAATAGCAGCCACCTGGTACAACACTCGGGGTTGCCAACCAGCGAGCCATTACCAGTGTCTTTGGTAACATAATGGTCCAGCTGGATTATTCTTAGCCAGTGACGACCACGCTAACGTGAGGGGTGCCAGGGGCCGGCCGTCCCAGCCACCCAAGGGCCAAACCTACTTGCTGCCGAGGCCAACTGTCCCTCTCTCCCTCCCCTCTCTAGCGAAAGGTATAAAAAGCTCGTTTAATTGGCATGTTTTGCGGTATTTCGTTGGCGCTGGGGTGAGGCATGCGCACCACCCTGGCATTGTTGGGAGCTGTGTGGTCTGATGCCACCACCAGCTGGTCCAAGCTTTCTACGTGACCTGGCTCGCTCGACTTGTCTCTCCGCTGTGACCTGATCACGTGATCAACCTGTGTGTGTACTCACCTAATTGTGGTTGCAGGGGTCGAGACTCAGCTCCTGGCCCCGCCAGAATATGTGTGTGTGCAAGCTAACTGGGTCACTCAGCCTATGCGATCAGAGGACTGGTAGATATAATGAACCTACGACTTGACCTTCCTCAACTTTCACTTATTTTCTGAACATTATCAGATACAATGTACCTCGTGGATTCATTATCCGCAAGACTTGAGCACCTCCAGCAGGGCTCTACTTTTCCCTCACATTTCATTACAACTTTTTCCCAGTATGCAACCCACAATACTCCGAGAAAATCTCTTTACTTATTCATCTTAAGGTGGAGTTTATACTCACCTACTTACACAACCTCAGTGTGGGTTACATCCTCACCCACTTACACAATCACAGTATGGGTCACATCCTCACCCACCTACACAACCTCAGTGTGGGTTACATCCTCACCCACTTACACAATCACAGTGTGGGTCACATCCTCACCCACCTACACAACCTCAGTGTGAGGTACATCCTCACCCACTTACACAATCACAGTGTGGGTCACATCCTCACCCACCTACACAACCTCAGTGTGGGTTGACATCCTCACCCACTTACACAATCACAGTGTGGGTCACATCCTCACCCACCTACACAACCTCAGTGTAGGTACATCCTCACCCACTTACACAATCACAGTGTGGGTCACATCCTCACCCACCTACACAACCTCAGTGTGAGGTACATCCTCACCCACTTACACAATCACAGTATGGGGTATATCCTCACCCACTTACACAATCACAGTGTGGGTTACATCCTCACCCCCTTACACAACCTCAGTGTGGGGTACATCCTCACCCACTTACACAATCACAGTGTGGGTTACATCCTCACCCACTTACACAATCACAGTGTGGGTTACATCCTCACCCACTTACACAATCACAGTGTGGGTTACATCCTCACCCACTTACACAATCACAGTGTGGGTTACATCCTCACCCACCTACACAACCTCAGTGTGAGGTACACCCTTACCATTTTTCAATCCCATTTTCTTTATTTTTGTTTAGTTTTCCAAATCTAGGTTAGGTTTAGTGTGGGTTAATTTAAGTAACATCAGCCTCAGAACATACATATTTAACCACAAAAGAGAAATGATAAAAATTCCTACAATCCTTGTGACAACGAGGCGACAGATAAACAATACACAAATAACCCTCATTTATGAGTGGTAAACAAATGACGACGTTTCGGTACGACCTGGACCACTGACAAGTCATTGTGATTTGTCAGTGATTCAAGTCGGACCGAAACGTCATGGTTACTCTCCCTCTCCTAAGTGCAGGTAATTTGTGTATTGTTCCATCCACCGAATTGTGATTTTTATTCTCCAATAAACATGAAACCTACAATTCTGAACGTTTAACACTGAGCTAACTTACAGTATTGCCCTTACGTTCTTGTAAATGCTGAATCATTAACTAAATTTTAGGATGTAACAGAATAAAGAAATACAAAATACTGTTACAGTAATATTAATTTAAAATAGAAGCACATCGCATACTATTTTTGCAGAAATACGTAGGATAAGCATGTGTTAGTTGATGTTAATTTATAAAGGAAATAACACCTAAATGTTGCAACAACAATGACACCTAAAAATTGCAACAACAGTGACACCTAAAAGTTCCAACAACAATGACACCTAAATGTTGCAATTAAGGTGGAAATAGTCGCGCCTCAGTTCCTCATTTGTTAATAAAGTTTTTGGAAAGCGATTAATAATTCAACACAATGGGATTATTTAAAATACAAGAGTAAGACAACTGTCTACTGGACTTTTCTGACTGAATTTGGAAAATTGACTCTTATGAAGTGAACAAATGAAAAAGAGGGAATTTTAAACGGATGTAAACAACGTGCTGAAAATATTTAACTTAGACAAGACAATGGATTCAAGTTGGACAAATTTACATTTAGACAGAATGTAGGGAATTACCATTTTTAAAATATTTAGTATATTAAAAGAAATGTTTTCTTAGTTGATATTTCCACTGACGTGTCATGTGTAATGTGGGCTTGATGGTGGTGTGTTTGATCAAATGATTATTCTTCACCTTGTAAACTTTCCCCAGAGGATGATGCTTCTCCTAGTAAAATTCACTCACAAGATGATGGCTCCTTCCCGTAAACTTCACTTACTGGATGATTACACCTCGTAAAAATCACTAGCAGAGTGATGGCTACACCTTGTAAACGTTACACACACAAGGATGGCTACACCTTGTAAACGTTACACACACAAGGATGGCATCATCTTGTAAACGTTACACACACAAGGATGGCTACACCTTGTAAACGTTACACACACAAGGATGGCTACACCTTGTAAACGTTACACACACAAGGATGGCATCATCTTGTAAACGTTACACACACAAGGATGGCTACACCTTGTAAACGTTAAACACACAAGGATGGCATCATCTTGTCAACGTTACACACACAAGGATGGCTACACCTTGTCAACGTTACACACACAAGGATGGCATCATCTTGTAAACGTTACACACACAAGGATGGCATCATCTTGTCAACGTTACACACACAAGGATGGCTACACCTTGTAAACGTTACACACACAAGGATGGCATCATCTTGTCAACGTTACACACACAAGGATGGCTACACCTTGTAAACGTTACACACACAAGGATGGCATCATCTTGTAAAGTTGCCTTCAGGACTAAAGCTTCATATTTTTAATATTTCAATGATCCGGCTAAGTTGTGGGAGTCCAAGGCAGATGGTGGGAACAGAACAGATAATGGGAACAGACAAGGTATTGGGACTAAAACAAATAATGGGGTCAGGACAGGTAGAAAGACAATAACACGTCACTTGGTCAAAATAAATCGTGAGACCTTAACAGTAGGACCAGAAAAAGTCGTAAGGAAAGAGCAGGTTATGGTGTCAGAACAGGACCAGAGAAAAGAAGAGGTCGTGCGGTCAGAGCAGATTGTGGAGCTAGGACAGGACGAGGGGCCAGAAAAGATCATGGGGTCAGAGCAGATCATGGGGTTAAAATAAGTAGCAGGGTCAGAATAGGTAGCGGGGTAAGAAAAGGCCATAGGATGAGGAAAGATCGTGGGGCCAGAACAGTTCGTCTAATCAGAAAAGACAGTGGAAGAGGGAAAGTGAATAAGGTCTATAGGCGCGTCACGGAGGGACACTTGGACCAGTCATGGTACGGTAGGGTACAGTTTTCAGACTTTTTCACTTGTGTTCAGTATGACTCTCCTGCACCAGTGTCCAGCAGTAGTCAGCCATCAAAGTGATCGTCAGGTTTCCTGGATATCTCTTATCCATGATGTCTAAGTCTTGGTGAAATCGTTCACCAAGTTTCACAGAAACTGTACATGTTGAAGCAAAACTTAGTTCAAATTTGATTTCAGCATCCCAAAATTAGTTATAAAATAGGTTTTTTAGACGTGAACTGAAAGCATTGTTTTTAACGATGCACCTTCCTGGGGAACCATACTGCTTATCGACTAAAGAAAAAATAAGCTCAATGCCGTGACTAGTTATTGGTTGACACTGGACCGAAAAGTCATTATAAGTTTCAGTCTCCCATGTGCGGGTTATTTATGTACATTCCTATTAAAACGCAACTTTTGTAGTGATAAAAAGACACTAAGGCAGAATTCAAAGCTTAAGACAACGTTTTGTTTGGATACTTTGCTTATTTTTGGTATGGTCTACAAGCTAAACGGTACACACTGGTAAGCCTCTACACAGTCAGTCTGACTACATCATTTCTGTCATCACCAAAGTCATGGTACCGTAACCAGGTGCTGAAGCCAGGGTCACGGTACCGTAATCAGGTGTTGAAAGCAGGGTCGCGGTACCGTAATCTGGTGCTGAAGGCAGGGTCATGGTACCGCAACCAGGTGCTGAAGGCAGGGTCATGGTACTGCAACCAAGTGCTAGCGCTAGGGTCACAGTATCGCTGCCTGGCACTTGTGCTATCATTAGTGCTACGGTACCATGGCCAGCACTGACATTATCGTAATATTCACGGTACGATGGCCAGGCACTGGCATTATCGTAATATTCACAGTACCAAGGCCAGGCACTGGCGATATTGTAATAGTCACAGTACCATGGCTAGGCACTGGCGTTATCGTAATAGTCGCGGTACCATGGACAGGCACTGGCATTATCGTAATATTCACGGTACCACGGTTAGACGCTGGCATTACTGCCGATGGCTGTCCGTCGTAGGGTCTCAGAGGTATCTTCTCCCTGCCTGTGATGTTGAACCAAGTGTGGGACTTGATAACATTGGTGTTGCAGGTAATAAAAACACCACTCTCATCTTTCTGTTGTTGAAAGCTTTGCTGAAGCGACAAGATACAACCAGGCTGGATCCAGGTAATAGTCGCTTTCCATTAGTATCTTACCTTCCACCCATCTACCTATCTACCTACTTACTATCTACTTCCTCCTTACCATTTCTCTCTCTCTCTCTCTCTCTCTCTCTCTCTCTCTCTCTCTCTCTCTCTCTCTCTCTCTCTCCCACTTAGTGGCTTCCCGCTGGTTTACATGTTCACATCGAAAAAAAAATATTATTAATTATGACGTTTATTCTTTCACAATGATATATTGCATATGTCTGGTATTATTGGCAGCAGTGGTGTTAATTATAAGAGGAGAGTTGAAGATTGAGAGTTGCAGGTGTCAATAATGCCAATGAGGGATTATTGGCACTTGCTCACTGTGCCAGATCAGACCCTCTCACCACACTCTACCCCTCTCTCCTCACTTCATCCTCTCTTCTTTCGCCCGATCCTCTTTTTCACTCCACCCATCTCTCCTCAACCCTCTTTCACTCCAACCGTCTCTCTCTTCACTCCAACTGTCTCTCTTTTCACTCCATCTGTCTGTCTCTGTCTGGCAAATAGAACACAAAGAGTAGCAATAATTAAAACAATATCTTGCATTATCAAAAAAAGAACTTAGTACTCCAAGGTACTCTCCTGATGCCTTTACTGCATCTCATCCTCATAGCGGACATAGTTAAAAACACTCCCTACAGTTTCTTATCATCAATTTGCGAATGATACCAAAATAAGAATGAAAATCACTTCAGTAGAAGACACGGAATATTGCAAGAAGATATAAGCAAAGTCTTCCAACAGGCAGTGGAGAATACCATGACATCAGTGGTGACAAGTTGCAACTGCTGAGGTATGGGAAGAATGATAGACTCGAAAGGGGCACTATATATATAAAAGGGAGATTACCAAATAAAACGAAAGGAACAATAAGGCAAATGTCACGAAATCCAGAGAAATGATGGGGTAGATAGTGAAAAAAATTAAAAACAAGGAAATAATGTCAATGGTAACAGTACTTAGATAACTTGTGTCCTCTTACTTTAAGACGTGTTTAGTGTTGACTGCTCCGTTCAGAGCAGTGGAAATATTAAATCTGAAACTGAAACAGAGATCATTTATTGTTCACATAGAGCCAATAATGCATTGAAATTATTGGGAACACCTCAGAGCTCTAAATATATATTCTCTGAAGTGGGAAAAAACAGAGAGGGAGAGAGTCATGATATTATATACGTGTAAGGTAATTGAGGACCTAGTCTCAAATCAACACACTGCCATAGCATGCTGGAGTGAGACCATATAGAAGAAAATGTAAAATAAACCAAGTGAAAAGCAGGGGAGCCGTGGGCACAATAAGAGAATACTGTATTTACTTGCGTAGTCCCAGACTATTCCTTATCTTACCAGAAGATATCAGAAACACTGCCAGAAGTGTAAGCATTTTCAAGTGTCAGATCATCCAGGCTGTGAGGGATACTGAGGGTCAGAGGGACGCCAGCAGCAACAACCTAGTTGACCAGGCAAGCCCCAGACAAGTCTATCTAAGGCCGGGCTGCTGGAGTAGGCAAACTCTCGAAACCAGTCAGTTACCAAAGGTAACATATACACCTCCATTCCACTTCCTTACTCTCACTCCTCCAGTCCCCTCCCTCACTCTCCTTGTTCCCTTCCTTACTCCCATAGTCCTCTCTCGCTCCTCAAGTACCCTTCCTGCAATCTCCTCCACACCCTAGTCCCTTTCCTCACTCTACTAGTCCCTTTCCTCACTCTACTAGTCCCTTTCCTCACTCCACTATTCACTTTCCTCACTCCACTAGTCCCTTCCCTCACTCCACTAGTCCCTTCCCTCACTCCACTAGTCCCTTCCCTCACTCCACTAGTCCCTTCTCTCACTCCACTAGTCCCTTTCCTCACTCCACTAGTCCCTTTCCTCACTCCACTAGTCCCTTCCCTCACTCCACTAGTCCCTTCCCTCACTCCACTAGTCCCTTCCCTCACTCCACTAGTCCCTTCCCTCACTCCACTAGTCCCTTTCATAACTCCTTCAGTTCAGATCACTTCTTTAGTTAAAGAGCTTGGCAATTAAAAGGCAGCTCAGAAAAATTCTCATAATTTGATTCTGAACGTGTTCGAGCGTGTTCGAGTTCCTTGAATCATGTTTTATAAAGAATCAGTTCATGGGCAGCAGTCTCAAGCACCTGATATATATTAGTAATGAAGCTCCACTCTTGTGCCATGATAGTGCCTTGATTTACCTTAATCTCTTATTAAGATTTTGCACTATTTTATCCTTCATCTTCTGACCAATGTTGTTTTTTTAACTTTCTGTATGCATCCTTAAAAAGCCGATAGTAAGATATCCAGTCAAGGATGTGCTCCGTTATTTCAGATTCCTTTATATTACTTTTAAATTGCGAGAATTATTTTGCTTTTTGTATTAGTTTTAAAAGTCTACTTCTCTTTGTCTCTAGTTCTTTCAATGTTACTTTAATTTTGCCATAGCATAGTGATTTAGTTAATATATCGGAACCCTCACCACTTCACCATATAAACAAGATTGTTGACTCTGGTGACTGTTTATCTGAATATTAGACAACATAGAAGCTGCGACATCAACCAGATAACTGCGACAGCATATGGGCGACTGGCAAAACTAAGATTAGCGTTCCGTTACCTTAACAAGGAATCGTTCAAGACACTGTACACCGTGTACGTCAGGCCCATACTAGAATATGCAGCACCAGTCTGGAACCCACACTTGGTCAAGCATGTAAAGAAACTAGAGAAAGTGTAAAGGTTTGCGACAAGGTTAGTTCCACAACTCAGGGGACTGTCCTATGAAGAAAGGTTGAGGGAAATAGGACTAACAACACTGGAGGAAAGAAGGGTCAGAGAAAACATGATAACGACATACAAAATACTGCGAGGAATCGACAAGGTAGACAGTGACAGGATGTTCGAGAGAGGGAACACAGAAACAAGGGGACACAACTGGAAGCTGAAGACTCAGATGTGTCAAAGGTATGTTAGGAAGCATTTCTTCAGCCATAGAGTAGTCAGGAAGTGGAATAGTCTTGAGAAAGATATAGTGGAGGCAGGAGCCATACATAGTTTTAAGACAAGTTATGATAAAGCTCATGGAGCAAGGAGAGCAGAGATCCAGTAGCGGACAGCGAAGAGGCGGGGCCAGGAGCTGAGTCTCGACCCCTTCAACCACAATTAGGTGAGTACACCTTGTGGGTGCGATCAGTTCCACTCTATATAAAAGACTATTTTTCCTTATTACTTGTGCTGTTCGGTCTTTTAGATATTCCTTAATCCACATATTAATTAATCCACCTTATGTTTTCTTATGGTCCATTTGAAGTACAGGAAAGAGGAGAACTGTGAATAACCATTTAATGCAATATACAGGGCTTTTACTTTCATTGAAACTTTTTATATATTCTGCATTGTATAATAATGTGCTAAAAAATATTCGATCTAATAATAAACATACATCAAATATAAGAAAAGCTTCACTCCCTCTGCCTCTCTTCCTTTAGGAATCCTGATAAAGGTGGCGTTATTCCATATTTTGGGAATATCTCCTGATAAATGTGTTCAGTTATGCATGTAGAGTGCTCAGGCATTCTCGATCAAGAGGATACTATCATCGGCAAGGGTTGGAGGCAGTCCTTATAAAATGTATTTTATAGGTCCCAATCACTTAAGGGCGCACCAACTGCATCTTTCTGGAGACCTGCACCTGTGATGCAGGCGCAGGTCTCCACCAAGTGGTGAAGCAGCGGTGGCACCATCAGATGGCACCACATTGACACCACAAGCCGGTGGGAGGGTTGTTGCACCACCAGCTGTCATTTACCACCTGTTCAAGCCAGTAGCCGGTATCCTGAGCCCGTCTGCAACGCGGTCAGTTGCCAAGGCTACCAGTTGGCACCTTGCGATTCTTGTGGCACTGCTCCAGCTGCAGACGCTTCCAGCTGGCACCCTTAGTACTATCTGTGGCACTTGGCTACGTGCCCACACCCCTGGGCAGTCTCAGTGCCTATCTTACACAATGTTTCCAGCTATTATGTTGCTTGCTAGAATTCTTTGTATCAGCTGCAACACCCCAACTCCAGCAGTGGCACCCTTAACACTAACTGCACCATCATCAGCAAAAAGATGTAACACCCTCAGCACCAGCTGGGACACCCTCAACACCAGCTGTAGTACCATCAGCACATGCAATGGTAATTCAGTACCAGCTGCGGCTCCCTCAGGCCCAGCTTTGGCACCCTCAGTACTAACTGTGGCACCATCAGCACCAGCTGTAGCACCCTCAGTACTAATTGTGGCACCATCAGCACCAACTGTAGCACTCTCAGTAACATCAATGACACCTTCAGCACCAACTTTAGCCCTATCAGCAGAATCTGTTACCCTGAGCCCCGGCTGTGGCACCAGAAACACTTGCTGTGGCACACTCATCACAAGCTGTAACATCCTTAACACCGGCTGTGCACCCTGAACATCAATTGAGGTCCCCTCAATACCATCTGTTGCACCCTTAACATAGACTGTGGAACGCTTAACACTGGCTGTGGCACTCACAACACCAGTTGTGACACCCATTACACTGGCTGTGGCACCCTCAACACCACCTGTATCACCCTCAAGTACTGGCTACGGCACCCTCAACACCAGCTGTGGCACCCTCAACACCAGCTGAGGCACCCTGAACACTGGCTATATCACCTCCATACTCGGGTCACCATCAATGGTATAGAATGAGGAAGGAACTAGGGAATGAGAAAGGTGAATGAAAAAGAGATGGGAGAGGGGTCGAGTGAGAGAGGTAAAACGTGGAAGGAGAGGTGGAGTTTGAGGAGAGGGCCAGGGGTTGTGTGGGGAGAGGGTCAGGGGTTTTGTGGGGAGAAGGCCAAGGGTTACGTGGCGAATGGGCCATGGGTTGAGTAGGGAGAGGGCCAGGGGTTGTGTAGAGAGGACCAGGGGTTGTGTGGGGAGAGGGCCAGATGTTGTGTGGGGAGAGGGCCAGGGGTTTTGTGGGGAAAAGCCAAGGTTACGTGGCGAGAGGGCCAGGGGTTGCGTAGGGAGAGGCCAGGGGTTGTGTGAGGAGAGAGCCGGGGGTTGTGTGAGGAGAGGGCCAGGGGTTGTGTGAGGAGAGGACAAGGGGTTGCGTAGGGAGAGGGTCAGGGGTTGTGTGAGGAGAGAGCCGGGGTTGCGTGGGAGAGGGCCAGGGGTTGTGTGGGGAGGGCCAGGGTTGCGTAGGGAGGCCAGGGGTTGTGTGGAGGAGAGAGCCGGGGTTGTCGTGGGGAGAGGGCCAGGGTTGTGTGAGGAGAGGGCCAGGGGTTGCGTAGGGAGAGGGCCAGGGTTGCGTAGGGAGAGGCCAGGGGTTGTGTGAGGAGAGAGGCCTGGGGTTGTGTGAGGAGAGGGCCAGGGGTTGCGTAGAGAGAGGGTCAGGGGTTGTGTGAGGAGAGAGCCGGGGGTTGCGTGGGGAGAGGGCCAGGGATTGTGTGGGGGATGGGGCCAGGAGTGGCGTCAGCGGAAGGTCTGGCATATTGAGCAAGTGCCAATAATCCCTCACTGGCATTATTGGCACCTGCAACTCTCAGCCTTCAACTCTCCTCTTATAATTAACACCACTGCCTCACCTGTACATAATAAACCACATATACGTATATTACTTGAGATAAAAAAAACATCTTATAATGACGTATCTTAGACAAGGTACCTTCTTATTATTGCCTCGGTGTTTTTCTTACTTCATAACTCTCGTTTATAATTTAAAAACGTCTCATTGGATTGGCTTCAAATTTTCAACACTGGTTTACTATAACTATTGAAAGGTTCATTTTGTGTTTCCGTGCAATAATATGAAAATGTTTCGTTTGCTAGGCTTCAAACTTTCCTCGCTGATGTATCTTAATTAGAAAAATGGATTAACTTGTTACTGGAGAGAGTTGGTGCCAATTTATCAATTTTTTTTAATTTTAGGTTTTTACCGTGAATTATTTTTGACTCCGAGTTGCACGACTTGAATCATCAACGGCTGATACAGTTTTTGAGAAGTCTGCGTGGCTGTATATTTTCCTATATTCAAATAATGGAAAAAAATTGGAATCATTGAATTCTGCGTGATACCTGAAGAATAACCTCTCTGATAGGCTTCAAACTTTTAGCACTAGTGTGCTTTGCTAAGCAGGTGATTAGAATTGCTACTGTGTACTATTTATACAATACTTATCTGACACACCAACACCATAGCATCATGGCAGGGGATGTGCCTTCTCCAATTTTTTTGCTAACAAGTGTTTAGCATGACCTACTTCCTCTAGGGGAACCCAGTCACCTATGACGTCATCTGCTGCTGCACCTCATTTCTAACTTCAGTAACTAATTCTCTAGCATTATGTTTCTGCTTCTATCGAGGCTAAGGGACTGACCCCTCAGAATCACCGCTCTACTTCCAGTGTCTCCAGTGTTATAATAGACTGTATTCGAGCGAAGAGGTGTGCTGTGCAAGCGAAACACTTTAACAATAAAAATAACTAAGCATCTTTCTCTTCAGCTTAGTAGTGATGAATTGTAATCTTTATTAAGTTTTGTTTACTGCCCCAAAAGACTCGTCCCCAGCAAAAAAAAAATCTATAAATAAAATACATTCACCTGGTCAAAGTCGTGGATTTTTGTAGCAGGTTGTGCCCCGTCGGCGTGGGTGGGTGCCAGGTGTCCCTTGGCACTCTTGCTCCTAGAGGAACGTGATCACCTCCAAGGTGCCACACGTCTCAACCCATAATCAATGTCAGACGACACACAAATGGTGTTGCACAAGTTGGTAGATGATGTAGCACCAAGTGTAGCCAGGTGTTATATAAGAAAGTAATCGTAGTGCAGTGTTTAATGGTCCATGTAGAATGATGTTGCTTGTTGGCAGTGTCCTGACGGTTCAAGAGTTATATTATCAATATGTTAATGTTGAATCTAAATATAGTTGTACAAAACTTGGGTAAAGCAATAATTATTGTATATTCTAAACACTGTCATTTATGCAAATTCTCTTCCTTAAAAATCACATTGGCATTATTCTGTTTCATAAGGTGATTATTACACCTGAGAATAACGCAGTCATTATTCAGTTTTTCCCTGCCAGCATATCTGTCTTCAGAACTGCATATTTCCAGGCTTCTTTCTTCCCCAACATAAACTTGTCGCATACAACAAACGAAATCATATAAAATTCTACATTGGTTTCAATCTGTCCCACACTTTCCTTATATGTCAAATCCTTAATGATCTCCAAATTTGCATTAGGACAGGGGCTGCTACGTTGGTGGTTCCTTTATTATTGGGGAAGAACGCTCTCTTGCCTGGTAGTGTTAAGACGCAAAGCACTTGTCTTTTACAGATAATGATGAAATGGGGAGGAAAGCAAAGTTTTGTGAATATGTAGTGTATATATGTGCACTCGTCTTCTTTTTACACAGGTTTCTATACCATGTATGCTCTCACAAGAATCCAATAACTTTTTTTAAGCCTTGGTATTGGGGCTTGACTGAATATACAACAATCTGTCATTATTGGCGAGTTTTGAATACACTTTAACAAAACAATATTTTCATCGTGTCTGCACAGAAGTGCGCTGAGGAAAGGTTCGACTAGATTTAGCCACTCTTCTAGGTTGCCAACATTAAGCCTTCTGGGTACTGTGATCAAGACAACGTCTGTGTAGCGTAACTACATCATTTTATTGGTTTAATGGCTGCAAATCTCTCCTCCTCTAAATACTTCATGCTTCATGGTCATTCCAAAACGTTATCAGTAGAAAAAACACATAATGCTTAACAATTGAAATAAGCATATAATTCAGTAAGATCGACTAAATATTAAGCTTCTATGAGAATATTATGATCGTCAATAATCTTTCTACATAATTGGTCGAAGACCCGGACTGTTGTTATATTATTAAAAAACGATGTGCCATCCAGACCTGCAAATTTCTTTTTTGTTGTTGTTGTTGATATTCCTGATGTGGTTAAAGTCAGCGGAAGTTTCAAGTGCACACTGTTAATAGTCCTCATTGGCTTCGAGAAATGCTTTGCAATAACTCCGTCCAATTAGTGTGGATCACTATTGTGCCAGACGAATAGGTTTTTATGGGTCTTAGGAAGCCCATGCATGAGTCCTGGTCTAGGACTCCTTGAAGAAGTCTTTTGCACTGCTCTGTATGTTTGAGAATCCAACAACTGCTGGTTCACCGATGCTGGACTCAGTGGTATAAGTGTTCGACTCAGGATAACACAATGCTGGCACACACTGCATGGTTGCAGCCTACAGTGATATGTAGAAATCTGCGATTGTCTGGATGGTAGACTGCGAAATATAGTCCCATACTCTTCCAGACATATACATACATTTCTTCAAGTCTACGTTCGTAAAAAATGAAAAACCAATTCCAAGAATACGAACTTCATACGACTGTAGGAAAGTATAAAAACAACTGGGACCAGCTGCTGGAATACCCAAGAAAATGTCTGGTCTGCTAGACTTTAGACCCAACAAGTATCATGAAAATCAGTAACAAAAAATGAGACAAATCCCATTATGGGGAGAGAGATCAGAGTCCTTGTACCGTCTGGGAGGAAGACCAGAGCCATTGTGTCACCTAGGAGAGAGATCAGAGTCCTTGTACCGTCTGGGAGGAAGACCAGAGCCATTGTGTCACCTGGGAGAGAGATCAGAGTCCTTGTACCGTCTGGGAGGAAGATCAGAGTCATTGTACAACCCGGTAAAGAGACCAGAACCGTCGTACAGGTTGAGTGGGAAACTAGAGATATCGTAACACCTAGGTGGGAGATCAGAGCATCATGTTATTTGGGAAGGAGCCAGAAGCCATTGAAGCATCTAAAAATGCTGCAAATCATGAATGGAGCCCGGAGCCACTATACCGTCTGAGAAGGCGACAAGAACCATCATATTGCTGGCACAGAAGAAACTCAAGGAAACAATCTTTATCCTGAAATAACAAACTTAAACATCAGCGAAAAAAACAAATAAAAAAACAATGCTCAAGAACCTGAATAAGGAATCTCTCAAATTGCTATACGTTAACGGGTAAATATGAAGAGCTACACCACGACAAATTGTTTTTTTATCACAGCCAGGCACAGGGAGGGTGAGCGGAATGGGTAGCTTTGGCGTATGTTAGTATACGGTGCCAAGGGAAGTAGTACAGGGATGTCAACACGAATATCACTGGCGTCTTCTCAACACCACGCCGTCATCACCTGCCTTCCCTCCCAACCTTCATACCTGATGTACGAATTAATTTTGTTTCTTTGCCCTAAATAGAGAGTTGAATGGCTGTTTTAGCATTCGGTAATTTGCAAATTTAAATTATAAAATTTCACCACAACCTGAATATTTTTGTGAAGTGCTACGAGCATTACTTACTGAGTGCTTAAGTATTATTGGTATTAATTATACATTCATGTATTCTGTTACATTCTAATATGTAATACAATAGTGTGTGTTCAGCTTCCTGTCCGCACACTTTACAATGTTCTCTCCAATCTTGAAGTTGTTACAACAATTTGCCACATTAACAGATAACCAAAACGAATCCTACCCACAACCATCTTAACTCTTTACATTATTCTTACCATGCACTAATGTTTTATTAATGCCAGCATATTGCAACGTTGTACAAATTCACTAATTTGTATCGAATCTTTCTCACTGAACATATTTGACTGATTTTGCCATTGTGATGTGTCACAATATTGCTCTAAATCAGGTCTGTTTTCTGTTTGTGCTCTAAATCCTGCAACTTCATCAGCTTATATAATTTCCTGCGATATTACTAAGGGAACGCATTCGTACAAACTTTACTAGCATTGTTTCCTAGTATTGTAACATCTCTTATGTCAACTAAAATGTGACTTGAGTTTAAACCTAATCAATCTGGCACTTATATTTTTTTAATACAACTGTCGATTTTTTTTACCACCTGAGTTGCAATTTAAAAGTAATTAATTCATTTGGGTTGAATAGTGTCTGATTCTGAACTGTTGCAATATTTTCAAGTTATCGTACAAATGCTTAATTTCTAGCTTTAGTGAACCTTGATCCAGAAACACCAGATTCATGATTCAGCGATCTATCGGTGAATACCTGGTGCAGGCCTCCTTCAATGTCACTGTTGATAATGTCTGCACATATTCCCCTCATTACATCTGCGATACATATAATTTTCTCATACTGACATTAATCACTTTTACCAGTTTCTCACTCTCTTCCCACCGAGGACTCCCCTTCTGTCCTTACTGTTACGATAGAGTTCGCTATTCCGTTCATAATTTTTTAAGTATTTACCAAATATACGTTTCTTAAACTTTTAACGGTATTGTTATAAGTTCCATAAGCTGCACGATCTGCATCTCTGTAAACAACAATAGCATTCCACTCTTTCATGGAAGCTATATTCATTTAATATCACATAACAGAGAGCCACTTCCATAAAGCTCATCAACAGTAATCCATTCCTTACATCACTTGCAAAAGTAGTTGTTCAAAACTCGCTCGCATAGCTGTTAGTAATAATATATTGCAAATTATACACAGTGATGGATGCAAGCAGGAGTCTACTTGCAGGGTTGCATCTGATCATGTTGCTACCTCCCTAGATAAGAAGTCTAGCAACTTTGCTGCGTTAGGCATAGGAATTAACAAATTGATTGCCATCTTAATGGCGCTAAAACTAATTTATAACACTGAACGTGACTCTTTGGTTATTACTAACTCAATGCTATCATCGAGTTCACTTTATTCTGAAAATGACTTTAACATGTTCATTGGAGAAGCCAATGTTAGTTACCATTTTGTCCTAGGCACATGTCAATTAGACACTAGGCCTGTTATATATATGTGTGTGTGTGTATGTGTATGTAAGGAAACACTTCGAAATGTTTCTGCCCCACCGGGAATTGAACCCGGCCCCTCCGTGCGTGAAGCAAGAGCTTTACCCACTAGGCCACTGGGGGTGTGCATGTATGTGTGTACAAACACACACACACACACATTGAATTACCTAATTTTTCGGCGTCGAAGACGCTATTTTTTCATCCACAAAATGTCTCGAAAATTTACCCAGTGTCTTGGAGGCCGAAGGTTACATAAGAACACAAAAGAGAAGGAGCACTGCAGCAGTCCTAGTGGCCATGCTAGAATGCTAGACAGGTCCAAGTCACACCCGCATTGCTCAGAGGCCTCAACCTAAGCCTAGAGAAGTTTTTCGATACTAAGCAGTAATCCAAGCTCTTGTATATGACCCAATAATGAATTGTGTAAACTATTTTGTACAAACACATAGTAATAATATTTTTACTCACGTCAGACAATCCTGATAAGGGAACATTATCAAATATTAAAAGCACAAGTAAAATTACAATATATAATAGTTATACAACAAAAGTCGCCATTTGAACCCCGTAGGTTTGTTGTGGTCGTGTTGCAGTACAAATGTACTCTTATTAAATAGCAAATAGTAATAAACTTATAAACATAAACATAAAATATTTTTAAAACGCATGAAAAAAAAATCACAAATCAATATGTAGTCGAAGCCGGAGACACACCCATTTACACGCATCATGACAGTGAGTAGAGAGATACGGTCAGTCAGGGCCAGTACACGTATGTTACGTGACTCATATGAGTGATAGTGTGCAAAAATAACAAAAAAGGCACAATACCGTGACTGGAACAATACACACAGAACCCGCACATAGAAGAGAGGAGCTTACGACGACGTTTCGGTCCGACTTGGACCATTTACAAAGTCACTAGTGACCGAAACGTCGTCGTAAGCTCCTCTCTTTTTTATATGTGCGGGTTGTGTGTGTATTGTTCCAGTCACGGTATTGTGCCTTTTTTTTGTTACTTAAAGAATATTGCTATATATGGGCATCTTTTATTGCCCTATCATTAACACTGTCAATATCACGCCTTAACAAATGTATATTTTCTGTAAATGATGGACGGATGATTCAGTTCAAATATAAAGATGAAAACTTCTGTTATTTCAAAGGTGTTTCTGGATATTTTTTTGTACGTGAACCTTCTCCAGAAAAGCAAAGTTTCAGATGGAGGGAGTAACACTATATCAAATCAAATAAAAATAACGAAGAACTTTTAGGCGAGTTTCCTTTTTTATTCGGCGAGGGAAGTGAGGGAAAAAATATTGATGTGACTCAAAGACTTCATCTCAATTAAGCTAGCTTTAAAAAGTTCTTGCAAAATTTCTGCCATTCAAATCTTCACGGTTTAGCCATGTGTGTTGAAGATTTTGTTCGGGTTATTATTAGAGAGAATTAGTTATCCAGATATCCAAATAAAGTTAAGATATCATCAAACTGTATCTTCTAATTCTCTTCCCCAGGATGCGACCCATACTAGCCATCTAACATCTAGGTATCTACCTCCTGCTAGGTGAACGGGGGAAACAGATGTAGGGAAACATATACAACGTTTCCACCTTCCCGAGGATTGAACCCCGGTCCTTCATTGTGTGAGCTGGGTCAGGTACCAAGTGAGCCACTAGCTCACCTTGAACATTGTCCAGCTGAAAGAGTAAACCCAGTGGCTGGTAAAGTTAGCGAGGCAATCTTTTGAGGAATGTCAGGAAGCTCAGCGTCATCTTCTTCAGCAGTACTGAAAGGTGATAAAATCTTGGTTTGTATTGTAAGCAAATGTACGAGCAACATGTATATTGAGGAGGAAAGAAGGCCATCAGACAATGAGCGGAGTTGCATGGCACATCGGAGGGTTCAGCTTGGAGAAAAATCTGCCTTGATGGGCCAGTAGGTACACGTAGTGCTCCTCTGTTCCTACGTATTTACTTGAGGTTGTACGAAGTGTAGTCACCGATGTGGGGTAGTATCCAGACTCACTCCAGAGAATCTCGAATCTGGAGCAAGAATTCATTTCTTCATTGCAGTTTTTTAAATCATATTAGGGATTCAATAGGGATTCATTTCTTTTCGAGATGCTGAAATTAGGTTTTGTTCCAATTAGGGGAATTTCAGCTAATTTCCTCTTGGGGTTGTCTTCAGTTTTGTGTAATATTTCAGCTTTGTCCCAATTTGCCCTGTGTTTCGAAATTTTAAGGCATAGAAACTTTTTTATAATTATTATTATTATTATTATTATTATTATTATTATTATTATTATTATTATTATTATTATTATTATTATTATTATTATTATTATTATTATTATTAATATTATTGTTGTTGTTCTGTTAAGCGCTAAACAAGAAAGGGTCATACAGCACTCCAGGGAAGAGATGTGCAAAAGTAGGAATATGCAAAAGACGGGAATAAAGGGGCGGGGATGTGTGAGGGCGGGGATTAGTGCAGGTAGAGAGAGTGCAAAAGTAAAATTTAAATCAAAGTTGGTGCAATAAGTTAGTTTTTATTAAAAAGTCAGAGTCTGCATCAAAGGTGGGACTTTCAGCAAGGACATCAGAGTAAGTGGGAGCAATGGAGACATCGAAACTGATGCCTACAAAACCATTGGTAAAAAGAGCACACTATTAAGATATGGTGGACAAACAGCACGACCTGACTGTCTACACAGAGTGGTGCTGGGCATTTCTTCAAGTGGTGGCCATGAGTGAGTCGTGTCTGTCTAATATGTAAACGGGACAGGACAGTCTCCCAAACACGACAGTGGTGGGAAGATGTCCAGAATCTTAAAAGAGGTTGGCAACGGCTGCAGAGTTGTTGAGATATCAGAGAAAAATTGTCCAAGAAAGGAATACCCCTGTATGAAATCGGGAGGTCCTGAATAGCTAACCGAGCGGCTGAGTCTTCTTGTTCATTGCCACAAAATTGAAGTGTCCAGGGAACCAGCAAAAAACCGACTTCTTTGTACCTACTAAAAATGCGACATAACGAAAGCTGTGTACGAAGGACAATGGAATGAGTGGAGTCGAACCTCTGTACAGCTTCCAATATTCTTTGGGAGTTTAAACTACAAATGAAGAAGCGGACATTGAAGCAATGTGTATAACTGCAGCGAGAATTGCATATAACACTACACTAAAAACACTGCCTATTCTATTAAACGGCTGCATGCCCGACACCATCGGGAAATTTAGAACCATCAGTGAACTGTCACAGCATGAGAATGAGAATGAGTGTACTCAATAAAGAGTGAGCGTAAAGTTGTTGTAGGTAAGTAAGCTTAGAGAAATTTGATCGTATCTAGTTTAGGAATATGGGAGCCTATACAGGTATACAACGGTACAGAGATAATAGGAAAGTTTTCATCAGAGAGAGTAGAGCATGGATGAGAAGCCCCTCACCATCATCGTGGCACCTCCTTGAAGGGAATGTGTGAGTGTCTGTGTATGTGTGCATTCACCTATTTATACTCATCTATTTGAGATTGCAGAGGTCGATTGACTGCTCCTGGCCCCGCCTCTTCACTGTGTGTGTGTTCACCTATTTGTGATTGCATGGGTCGAGACACAGCTCTTGACTCCGCCAGGTGTGTGTGTGTGTGTGTGTGTGTGTGTGTGTGTGTGCAGCAACATGATCAGACTGTGATTCTGAAGTATGGTGCACTGCCTTGATGTATGCACAATCACTCACTGTTACCATTCTCAAATATTCTTTGGGTGATATTTGCGTCTTCTCTCTACTTTGTTAAGACGTTGTAAATTCTTTATTCATACTAGTAAGGTGTCCTTGCTAGAAACGTATTTTTATGTATAATGCATTCTTACAAGTAGCGTATTCATAGGATTTATAACGAATTCTTAGTAATTTTGTTTTCTTACTAGTAACGTATTCTTACCAGAAACCAACATTTATAAAGATTCCTACTAGTAATATATTCGTACTAGTAACGTATTCAGTCTCTTATGATTGATCTATCTGAAGCAGGGGAAATAGGGTTAAGCCTTATGGACTGGAGCTAGAGCAGAGGTGCAGTGGTTGGAAACGGCGTCACAGGTGGGTGTGACCTACTTCCACTAGTGAGTCACACCCTCTTGTGACCCTCGTCTCCAGCTGCTGCCCCATTTCTCTAGTTCCAGAATATTGTAACATATTATTAATTACTTATTTTTATGAGGGATATATTCTTTCTAGTAACTCCATTAATATTGTATTCGTAGCAGTAAAATATTCTTACTAGTATCGTGTTCTCACTAATAAAGTATTTTTGCTAATATTCTTACGAGTGACGTATTCTTTTTAGTAACGTACTACGTAATAGCATTGAAGACGCACGTACCGTCACCACACGAGGCACGTACCATCCTACCACCAGTTGACGTGTGTAACTGACGCACCGATACACTTATTTAAACGTTGATTGTTAAACGATAAACCCGTATGACTAATACAGCGCTGGGGAATAGAAGGCAATCGTCTTTGATCCGAGGAAGGTGATAGCAGCTATAATTACTGGGATCAAGAACCTTCCGGGAGTATCGAGGCGCCTCCTATTCTGGAAGGGAAACAATTTGTAAAACG
Organism: Cherax destructor; assembly: GCA_009830355.1. NCBI lineage: Eukaryota > Metazoa > Arthropoda > Malacostraca > Decapoda > Parastacidae > Cherax > Cherax destructor. Next base: position 396,471 of record WNWK01000181.1, on the reverse strand, counting down.
TGTAAATAAAGTCAACAAAAAAGTGCCATTAAAATCTACTTTTTTTTTTTTTGGGGGAGTGCCTGTGCATTGAGAAATATTTTTATTGATGTGATCTGGATATTTTTTTTTTTGTCAATAAACCACCTTTGTATTCAAACCTAACATTCAGAACTTTTCTATATTTCGAATAAGATTGCTTAGTATTATCTAACATGAATGAAATGCTATAATTTCATTATGTTTAGAACAATTTTCGCAGAATCATTGCAAGAGTTAAATTATACTGTGTTTGGTTGCCTGAACGAAGTTTGCTGAATTAGCTTAATTCAACAAGTTCTGTTTATAAAGCACGACGTGGACTGACAGAGTTATATATCTCTCAGTGTATATTAATCCTGAGTTTACATTAATTCCTATTATACGAGCAAATGTGTTCTTTTAGTGTATGCAGTGCAGTCAATGGGCTGTAAACATAGTAAACTAATTTGTTGGACAATTGTGATTCCTGAGAAACTGTTATCTTTCCAGGATCCCAATACATTTCCTTTCCGACGCCTGATAGTGTGTTTCATGATGTTGCAGAATTGTTGCTGCTGACGCTGTGTTGTAATACAGGTCATAATTTCTCTGTAACATCATAGGTTATTTCCATTCAGATCCTTTATTGATTGTTAGTCGTTTTAACTGTGCAGCGCGGCAAGAGCAACAGCAATTGCACCGGCCATTGAAGTAATGAGAACGTTTAACATTAAAAGCCTCAAATTACTTTCTGCTCTCCTCTAACTTATATGTGCAATTTCTTCCTTCTGAGTAGCAGTATAGTTCACCGTTAAAATATCGCCCATTAACCTTTCCACTTGGCATTAATGGTCTGTTGAAACTCTAAACAACTCTTCAAGAACTTAGTGCAAACTTGAAGTTAATGTATTACCTTAACAACAGTGGCAATCGAGAGAAAATTTATCTGTTGTGAAGTTAAATAAGATAACAGGAGCGACACTTTTATATAGAAACTTTGAGACCCCAGAACACATTTTAATTAGCGATATTTAATTGTTTGCTGAGAGGAACGGGAAGTCAGCGGGAGGCCGCGGGTGACTAGCGGTTCATCATATGAATATGTATGACCTACGTCAGAAGAAATATTCCAATCTCCTGATATAAATGCCTCGTCTCACAGGATAGCCTTTTAATATCGGTGCTTCCGGTAACATTTATTTTGTAAACTCCCATTTTTTATCCTCACATTATATCGCTTTACATTACGTCTACTTCCATTATTACCATTGCGTCTACTAGCATTATGTCTTCTTCCACTATTTACAATACCATTACGTCTACTCACATTATATCTGCTACCATTACGTCTACTCACATTATGTCTTCTACCATTACGTCTACTCTAAGTATAGCTACTATTTTCATTTCTTCTACTCTGCAGATATTTGTGCATTCTGTATACAAACCTTTAATGAACTCTACAGAGGAAAATCACATAGATGCAATATTAAAACAGTGTTAACATAATAAGACATTTAAATAATTAAAAACTTATGCATGCCATTTAAAGTCAAGATACTTTAAACAATACATTTATAAGATCACTCATACATAATTATCTAGAGTATATGTACTGATAGATGTATATCTCTCAGTGCATAATCCTTATCATAGGAATAAAATATTGTTTATTGGTGGTATACAAGCATGATGAAGAATTATCTTGTCTAGTTAATAAATTCACCAACTAACCTACATTATTAGGTTAGTTTACTGAATATCAACATGGAATCTAACTGGTGTAAGGAAAATTTAGTTTAGGTTATGGAAATGAATATCAGCGACTATATACAGCTGCATGATAATTGTTACAATATGTAAAAACATTTTTCAAAGATACTTAATTGACTGAAGACATACTGGGAAAATAAGACCAGAACAGTAAACATAATGAGAGTATACGAAATGGGAACGTAGGCGCAGACGAAACGGAAAAACAGATGTAGACGAAATGGGAATTTGGCAGTAGACCCAGTGCGAAAGGACTAAATATAAATATATCAATGGTCCCTTTACCCGGCTCAGCACGAGTCAAGTTTAGATGGCCGTCCAAGCTATGCCGGTCAGTGTTATGTCACTACACTCCCTGGCAGACCTCACCTAGACCTTGCCGGAGATAAATGTGAATCTACTTGAAGGATGCATCACGTTTTGTTTACATCTCTGGCATCTGGCCCATTACCTGACATTCTAAATAATTTGCACAATAAAACAAATTCCACGCGCATTTGTAATAACACAATCATAGCGAAACAGATTTATATGCAGAGTCGAAACACATTTAAATGCTCAGAATTTAATGGAAAAAATGAGCATGGAGTCAAGCAAAAATAAATTTCATGTGAGAGCTGGTCCTGAGAGCGGCAGCAATCAGGGTGGTACACTTGATGCGCTAAATATAACGACTAAAGGTGAAGTTGTGATCACAGGTGGGTGAGCTGGGAAGCCCTGCGCCTCGACCTCTTTATCAAACATAGAGAATGTCACATACACACTTCCTCTTCCAGAGTTCCTTATCAGCTATCCGGAAGATTAGATTTCGCTACCGAAGCAGGTACTTTATTGAGCTCCATATATCCATCCTGTGGACGGATACATACATAAAAGTGCGACACATAAAAGGCTCAAGACTAAGCTCTTCTAAAGGAATAAAAAGGATATATCTGGCTATAGAGTACTTGCAAATTTTTGTTTTTTAATATGTTACAAGCATATTTTGGATGTTAAGTAAAAGGACACATTTGTAACTAAAGAGACATTGAAATGTGGCAACGTTTCGTTCTCAAGAAGAGCGAAACGTTGCCTAAATAAAATGTCATATTAGTTGTATGTATGTCCTTTTACCTAATATTTTGTCGGTAATTCTACTATTGTCATATTTTGGATGCTTGTTGTAGTGTACAGATCAGTGCACTATCTTTATATTTCCTTTATATTTCAAAATTTTCAAGAAAGTGACCACAAGGCTCCTTCATAACTTACAGTTAATTGCATCATTGTTTTTATATATCCAAAGTTTAATTCTACAACATCCTTCAGTCTGAATTTAAATCCCAAATGATCGGAAAACATATTAAAAAATGGAAGGGATCCATATATTTATGTCTCCTATTCAGCAGGAGAGGTTTTTTGTTTACCTTCTCATTGACTATTGTTCATGGCACCTTTAACAATAAAAATCATTCGTGTCCTGGTGCCACACTCGGTCGAAAGCATCCGCAATGTCCAGTGCCACCACACAGCTGACTTTGGATTCATCCAGTGACTGGTGCCATTTAGTGGAGAGGTTTAACAGCAGATCAGTAGCAGAGTAACCTATTCTGAAGCCATACTGACGGTCACAAAGTAGTGAGTTGTAGTCAAAAAACTCTGTCATTTGTCTTGAGATTATTGTCTCAAGGATCATGCCAGTGATTGACAGGAGTGACACTGGTCTGTAATTGCTGATTTCTGTTCTGCTCTTCTTTTTGTGAACAGCGACTATATTTGTCTCTTTCCACAGAGAAGACCATTTACACTGTACTAGGCAGTGATGAAAGATGCGAATTAGAGGTGCTGCTACCTGGTCTGCACACCTCAGCAATCTTGGGCTCAACTTGTCTGGGCCCACAACATTTTCGACGATGCACCTCCTTCTGCCTTATTGTCACCACTGACAGTTTTGACACAGTTCTTGCAGCTAGCCAAGGAGGGTCCCTAGTTGGATCAGGAACTGCATTTTGGTAGCAAAGTGTTCGGCAAAGAGGTCCGGTTTCTCTTGACTACTAGTAGAGGTGATCCCATCCTGTTGATTTAGAGGTGGAAAAAGTTCATCAGACAGATAACCTTGTCTGTCCTTGACCAGGGACCACCAGGTTTTGGAGCTTTAATTATGTAGATAAAAAATGAAGTTTTATTTAGATCTTTAAAAATTAAGGATTCAATTTAAGAAGCTTGGAAATCTAATTTGCCATACCTAAGATATCCAAAAATGACTTGAACCTAATTTATCGTAACCAATTCTATGGAAAACATGAGAAAATGAGAGCTACAACAGAGTATAAAACACATTCTAACCACACAATAGAGAGAAAAACTAATGTGAAGGACTTAGGAGTGATTTATTATTTACATGACGAAAATTCTGGAAGAATTGGTCCCAAATTTGTATACAGAAATCATTCCCTAAGGAAACAAAAGGCTCGTCAGGAGATGCAATATACCCCCAATGAAAATCAGGGTGCCAACACAATAAGCATAAGGGGCCCAAGACTATTCTACGTTTCCCATCATACATATGTGAAATTAGCAATAGACCACTAGGTCTCTTCAGAAGAGAACTGGATATGTTACTAAAGTCACATCCTGACCAGCCAGGCTATGGTTCGTTCGCTGGACATTGTGCTACCAGTAGTAACAACCTGGACGATCATGTTCTAATCGACGGGGAGGCCTGGACATGGACCAGTTCGAGGGGACGTTGACTCTCTTAACACTCTCCACTCCAGGTAGAACCTACCCTGCATTAACCTTACGTAATCTAAACTATCTTATCCTACTCCGACTTAACCTACTAACATAATTTACCCTTACCTAACCTACCTTTTTCTAATCTAGCCTAACTATAAACCACATGATTGTTCTAAAAAAATAGTAAATATTTTAAATATTTTTTTTCACGTGTCTATATTTCCTGGAGTGAAAATTACTGTTAGTTAAAATGCCAAAAGTCAAATTACGACGTTGCGCCGACAGCCATTTGGCCGATCGGACAATAAACCGAACGGATAATTAGGTTAGGTTTGGAAATAAATGGTATAAAATACTGACACAATGGAAAAATAAACACATAAACAGTATAATGTGATCCTTTATTGACAACGTTTCGCCCACACAGTGGGCTTTATCATTTTTAATTTTTAATTTTGTTTGTAATTTTTTATTTCATCTCTTTAATGTATGGGAAACATTCTGTGAAGAATGCCAGTTCGGTCAAATGTCCGCCGGCGAAGTGTCAGTCGGTCAAATGTCCGGGAGTCCCAATGCCATATGTGTATGCTGTCTCCAGCATATTCAGGCATCGTATCTTAATTTACTAGGCTTCAATCCCACAAAATTCATGAACTTGGCGCAAAATGTGAATACAATCTCACTATTTTATATATCTTATCATTAAAAACGAAGCCATTTCTCATTTCTTGTAAAGTTTGTTTGGTCCTGTTTCTAAGTAGTTGACTGTTGGACACTAAGATATAATGTTCAGTAATAACCCCACATGAAGACAGAAACTCAGGAGACTGACTAATCTGTATATTTTGACTCCCTTCTGGCATCCTCTTCTGCTGAAGACGATCCCAGAAGGGGGTCGAAATATACAGATCAATCAGTCTCCTGAGTTTCTGTCTCCATGTGGGGTTATTATTGAGCATTGGCAAGTGGTCATTACACTTTAGTTATTTAATAAGATATACTATTCTTGTGCATGGTTCTGTTTTTGTCCACACTGTATATTTCAAGTGCTGCTGTCTCCAACGTCTCTTAATTTACTGCTTTTGTTACTTTCTCTATAGATATGGTTTACTAGGTATATTTGATTATTTTTGGTCAATCTGTCTCCTAATTCCTATAAGTACTGTTTTACTTTCACCAAATTCCTTTGCTAGTTCTTTTCAAAAAATGTTTGTTTATAATTTTGGTTTGAAAAACCAAAAGCATATTACATAGTCATTGTCTTTGTTAAAAAATAACAGTACCATTGATTTCAACCTGCTCCCAGAGGCCTATGTGATAGGAATCTACTAAAGTTAATTTTTAATCCAGTGTTCAATAATTTGTGTGTATCTGTGTCTTTCTCTATACACAAGCATGTCACAGTCATACACTGGGATAATTAGTACAGTAGTGCACAAATTAACTGGGACATAAGTAAATCTTGTGATTATCTCATAATATGTCTTAGTCTCCGGCTTAATTAATGTAGTTTTTATAAGAGTTTGCTATTGATTTTTGACAACCATCCAGTTGCAGTGTTACCTTGTGACTGTCTTCAGTGCATCAACAGTTGTTGTTCTATAAGGTTATTCCTGCAAGTGTGCTCCGTGAGGTGAATGTGGTTTCACTAAATTCTCCCCTTCATTTCATGATTATTGCTGAAATTCATGATGGATCTTATACCTAGGAAGCGTTCAAGTATTGTAGCTCTTAGAAAACATGCTACTTTGAGTATCAGACAGATTGCTGAAAATTTGAGCCTAGCAGAATCAAATGTTGGAGGGATTCTAAAAAAAGCTGACGACACTGGTGTTTGTGGAGTGCTGCGTTGAGGAAGGAGTGGAAGAAACGCAAGACAGTACCTCACGATGACAAGGTTATCGTAAGAAATAGTGCGAAGGATCCCAAGAAAACCAGCAAAGATCTACAGAGAGATTTGTTCTTCAGCTGGTGTAAATGTTGATTCTTCAACTGTTCGACGAAGGCACCTTGAAGTTAGTAGAACTGCCAGAGAGCCAGTAAAGTAACAATTATTGACTGCTGCTATGAAGAAAAAACGACTGCGGTGAGCACTCGATCATAGGAGATGGACGAAAGATGAATGGAGAAAAGTTATAACTTCAGACGAGGCGCATTTTGAAGTACATGGGTACAGATTAGTGGTAATGAGACAGAGCAAAGGCGAACCTCTTCGGAATGGCACATTCAACAAGCGCCAATTAAGGGAACGATGAACAGTGACAAATACAAGGCAATCCTGGAATCTCATTTGCTTCCCATTGTGGATAGAGATTTTCCTGATGGAGAAGGCATTTTCCAGCTGAATCTTTCTCCATGCTACACTTCAGAAAATGCTGACATTCTTCGAACAGAGTTGGCTAAGCGTTCTAAATCGGCCTGGAAAGTCTTCTGACCTCAACCCAATTGAGAATCTATGGGCAATAACCAAACGCAGGATCGCGAGACAGGACTGTTCAGTTGTGGAGAAGTTAATTGCTGCTGTTATTAGGACCTGGTACCACGACAAAGAACTTTCCAAAATGTGTTCATCATCGGTCGATTCTATGCCAAAGCGTGTAGCAGAGGGTAGTCATAACTCATTAAATCAATTATCCGTTATATCATTGCCGTGTATTTTTCATATAAACATTAATTTTCAAAATAAATGTCTTATTTCATCACATTCCCTATTAATATGCACAATACTGTACATATAATGAAGACGGGAGTCACAAGAAATTAAACTATCTGTAAGTATAACTTCTACAAACTTGAAAGCAATAAGTAGGACTAATACTTCAGCAATTATTACTTATAATGCATCTCTATAATAGTACCATCAGGCTGGTTTACGATAACACCACGTCCCACTCTCAGCGTAGATGGTCGTGTATGTATTCGAGAGAACTAAGTTTAAAAGCTTGTCGAAGATAAGGTCACTTCATTAATCTTTTTAAGGGTAGTTGGGCATAGAGATGTCAAAAGCTGCTATTTGTCATGGTGGCGGGAAATACTGTTATTTCCTTGCATGATACAATTTATGTTTTCACAACGTTTTTGTGTGGCTGTTATTTGAAGCCATTTTTATTTACTTGTCCCATATCTTACATGTTCTAACAATTCTCTAGAGACAGCATTATTATTAGTTGATAACTAATCTGAAGAAAGTCTTTTTTTATCTATGTGTATGACAGACTCAAGGTAATCATCGCTCTTTATTCTCACCGTGTGTTCACAAGATATCTAAATGATATGTTAAAAAGGTAATTTTTTAGAAAACACAAGAATCCGACGAGTGAACAACAGACGACGAGTGAACAACAGATAGATGCATGCTGTCTTCCGGTTGCTGCCATCTCTCTCAAGCACCATGAGGTCTGCCTTATTTAATTTTCATTATAAACCTGGCACCACGAGCGGAATAAGCACCGCGGGCGCTCACTAGTACTTATGTGATTGCAACTCAAAGTTGCACAACACAGAAAAAATATGAACCGTCTACGATATATTGGACATCTTGAGACTGGTTAAGAATGTCCACGAGATATTAATGGTTTTAAAGTGCGCAATAAAACCCGTAACACGGTGAGCATCGAATCAAGGACGTGAGAGGAATTTTCTTGAGTCTGATATTAACTGTTGGGCCGCAAGAATGTCTTACCGAGAACATTACTGTGTAGGTGATACCATTAATTAAGTAATAAATTATGCAACCTGCCTCAAGCTTGAGCAATCATTTTACCGTCAACATCTGCAAACTCTAAACCACGAATTATATTTATATTAGTTATTTCAGGTTAGGTTAGCTGAACGTGACTTATATTTGCGTGTTGTTAACAAAAAACACAAGAGGACAGCTTATGTATGCAGCCCGGGACACCTTACTGCTCATGTAAGTGTCAGTTACCTCACAGCTGACTGCTTAAGGGATGACAGGATAACTTATGTGGCACTGAACTTTAATTGTATTTTAAGCTTATTTATATTAGTCTATAATAATATGTTCTATATAATAGTTTGTACAATAGAAGGACTTGAGTTGTAAGGAATGTGATCTTCAGAAAAGGGTCATTAGCCAGATCAATATTGAAGCAACATAATTCAAAGGCCCTAGTTCGCCTTCTTAGGTTCATTTCTGATGAGCACAAATGTACAAATCATAGCACTGTCAACCTTCGCAGACAATACTAAAATTATCGTGAGAATTGCATTCATCGTGAACACAAGCAGGAGAAGTGATTATTGAAGGAGATTATATTCTCAGCCAGACCTCCTTTAAAACTGTCCATAACTTCAAAGGAGCTATAACCAAGACTTTTTTATTCACATTCCCAGATAGCGAATGATAATAATAGCAATCTCTCATTCCAATCTCTGGAGAATTTTGTTCAATAATCCCTCATCATAAAGTTAAGTGTCTGGTGGAAGCATTTCAATGCTCCTTTTGACAGCGGATGATTTCTGGTTGAAAGTACAGAAGTGATTCCTAGGTGATTAAAGGCTTCCCGATAAGTTTTTGAAGTGAAATTAGAGATTCCATCTGTCTGAGTTTCTCTAGGAAGTCTCAACTGTGAGAAGTATAGTATCAATGCACAAATAATTAAAAGAGAGTTGATCCTTCTCATAGCGACAGCTTCACGATAACAAGATGAACAGTCATATGGCAAATAGGCACTGGTTGCCAAGCCTCGTGAATAATAAGTCAAAAGCTGGTATGGGAACAAGTGGTGCCAGTTTTGAAGACTGATCTGGCTTGCCAATTACCTCACAAGTATGGCAATTCTTAACTCGCTCATCCTAAGCTATGTATAGATTTTAGCCAGTTTGCCAGAGTCTTTGCCATACCAAGATATCCAACTAGAGGACTATTGTGAGCAAACTCCTTAGCATGTCTGCGAAAAGACTCATGCAATATAATATGGTTCTTCACAATCGTAGTAGAACGAGGAGTAAACTTATATATGAAAACACCATCGCTGTATTAATACAGTAACCCGAGCCCTTAGACTTGTCCTTAACCATATCAACATTTCTGAGTTTCTCCAGAGATGAATCAGTGAACTGTTCTTTAATAATGAACTGTTTTTAATGATGAACTGTTCACTAATAAGGAACTGTTCCTTAATAAGGTACTTCTGCTTAATAATGAATTGTTCCTTGATAAGGAACACATGCGTAAGGGGTGATAACATTAGTGTTCTCTGAACTAGGAGTTTCTTTCACTGTTATTCCCTTGTCTACTGTAGCAGACGAGGGACGAAGTACATCATTGAATAACCTGCTCAAACTTTGCTCGTTATCAGCCACTAAAGGAGCAGGTGGCACATCAAGTTGTTGAACTTGTACAATAGCACGTGTCACAACACTCAGTTGAAGGAATGTATGATTAGTTCGGTGAGCTTTCACGATAAATAGGCACAATACACAAATAACTCGCACATGGGAGACTGAAATTTATGACAATGTCACGAAAGCGCTTGGAATTTCACATTTTTTTCACAATGGTTGTTCTGTACATTGTGATATCACCTGTTTACTGTTATTTATATATATATATATATATATATATATATATATATATATATATATATATATATATATATATATATATATATATATATATATATATATATATATCAATAACAACACTGCGCTAGCCAAGGATTCGTACCCATGTTGTTTTGGCCCGCCTCATGGTGAACGAAAACCACATGACGCTCTAACCCATAGGACCACCAAATCCTACAAGAATGACGCACCCAGCAGAGCTAGGTGTTTTATCGTCATCCGAGGACATACGGTGGTTTGGCTGCCTTTGAGCTAATTTCATTCTATTCCCCGTTTGACGAGGATGACGTCGGATGACAGTAAAACACAAAGTTCTGCTGAGTGCGTCATTCTTGTAGGATTTGGTGGTCCTGTGGGTTAGCGCAGTGTTGTTATTGATCAATACCACTCGTTCTTAGTTACAATAATATATATATATATATATATATATATATATATATATATATATATATATAAATGTTTGTGTGTGGGTGTGGGTGGGTGTCCAAATGTGCATTTACATCATTGATTCGTTTTTTTCCGAGTGAAATTTAAAAAACAATATTTATTTTCAAATGGGATTCAGAAACTCTGATTTTCCTTCCCTTTATATTTACAACACTGAAACAAACAACTGATCTTTTGTTGACAATGGAAGTCATTTTTATTTGGTTTTGTTGACGTAAATTATATTTATTATATACATTGGTACACGTGAGTGTTGTGATGTACACTTATACACCTAGTGTTGTGATGTACACTTATACACCTGAGTGTTGTGATGTACACTGTTACACCTGAGTGTTGTGATGTACACTGATACACCTGAGTGTTGTGATGTACACTGTACACTGAGTGTTGTGATGTACACTGATACACCTGAGTGTTGTGAGTGTCACTTACTGTTATCACCTGATGATGTTGTGATGTACACTGATACACCTGAGTGTTGTGATGTACACTGATACACCTGAGTGTTGTGATGTACACTGATACACCTGAGTGTTGTGATGTACACTGTTACACTTGAGTGTTGTGATGTACACTGATACACCTGAGTGTTGTGATGTACACTGATACACCTGAGTGTTGTGATGTACACTGATACACCTGAGTGTTGTGATGTACACTGTTACACCTGAGTGTTGTGATGTACACTGTTACACCTGAGTGTTGTGATGCACACTGTTACACCTGAGTGTTGTGATGTACACTGATACACCTGAGTGTTGTGATGTACACTGATACACCTGAGTGTTGTGATGTACACTGATACACCTGAGTGTTGTGATCTACACTGATAACCTGAGTGTTGTGATGTACACTGAAACACCTGAGTGTTGTGATGTACACTGATACACCTGAGTGTTGTGATGCACACTGATACACCTGTGTGTTGTGATGTACACTGTTACACTTGAGTGTTGTGATGTACACTGATACACCTGAGTGGTTGAATACACTATACACCTGAAAGTTCTTGAAGAGTATCATTCTTGGTACACCTGAGTGTTGTGATGTACACTGTTACACCTGAGTGTTGTGATGCACACTGTTACACCTGAGTGTTGTGATGTACACTGATACACATGAGTGTTGTGATGTACACTGATACACCTGAGTGTTGTGATCTACACTGATATACCTGAGTGTTGTGATGTACACTGAAACATCTGAGTGTTGTGATGTACACTGATACACCTGAGTGTTGTGATGTACACTGATACACCTGAGTGTTGTGATGTACACTGAAACATCTGAGTGTTGTGATGTACACTGATACACCTGAGTGTTGTGATGTAAACTGATACACCTGAGTGTTGTGATGTACACTGATACACTTGAGTGAGTTGTGATGCACACATTACACCTGAGAATGGTCTAATACATTCTACTGACTGACTGTCTTGCCACAAGTTTCTTAAGAAGAGTCAGCTTTCTTTGGTCCTTGTGACTGTCATGTAGATCAGACAACAAATACAATACTCAGCTATCAAATACTGTTAAATATTTACTGAATATTTCGTAGTTGTCACCACTACCACCACTATCACTGCAACCACCACCATCACCAGCACCACCACCACTACCACCACCACCACTACCACCACCACCACTACCATCACCACCACTACCACTACCACCACCTCCTGTACTACCTCCACCGCCGTCACCACCACCACCACAACCACCATTTCCACCACAACCACCATTTCCACCACCACCACCACTACCAGCACTTCTACTACTAGTTATATCTAGACAATGTGTGGTGCTAACTCGGTAGAGAGGCTCCTCCTGGAAATACGAAACACGTAGGTAATAACGCTGCCAATTCAAAGAAGAGAGGGGAGAGGCACATCAGGAATCTCAGAGTTGGTGAAGGTAGCTAAAGATGGGGAGTTAGGTGTAGAGTGGAAGGAGTAAGAGAAAATTAAAAGGATAGGACGGAAGGAGAACTAAAAGGACGAGGAGGGAGATGGGAGTTCAAAATGAAAGGAAGGAAGGAGTAAGAGAAGCGACTAATGAGGTTAGGTTAGATAAAATTTGTCAAGAAACAGGACAAGTGCTTTCTGGTGCGGGTCTTTATTCATATGATGTCTCGCTACTGGAGCTTTTCATCTGAAAGGGGCCTCCGCTCCCCTTTAAAAAATAAAATAATCTTTTTATTGGGAGGGGGGGGGGGAATGATGGCAGGAGGCCACCAGCAAGACTGCCCAAGTGACATACATTAAAAATAACCTGAACCAGATATGAACTAAACTAAATATGACCTGATCGAGACCATTCTACACCATTTCCTTAATCTGTTCTACTATCAGCGACTTAACATTCCATTTCTAATCATCAACGTATTAAATAAGAGCCTATATACTTCACTGCATATGTGTGTATGTCATGAAGTCTGGCCAATTACTGAAACACACTACGTGAAGGTTTCGTCCAGACAATATAACATTCTGCAGGATAGACAGCCATAGCAATCCATGCGTAATACACCTTAATTTCCCCAGCAACTTATTTAATTGGAATGGTGCAGTAATAAATGCCTAGGACGAATATAAGCAGAATAGTGAATTAATAAAATAAATAGCATCTTTTTAGAGAAATATGATGATGTTCATAGTTTAAAATCCAGTGATCTGCTTTGAGTGATGAACTGACTGGCTAATATTTATTGGTTCATTATGTTCACTCTCTCGTAATTTTGAGATCCTTCACACTTTTACTGAAACTGTGTGTGTACTCACCTGTATGTACTCACCTATTTGTCGTTGTAGGGTCGATTCATAGCTCCTGGCCCCACCTCTTGTTGGTCGCTATTAGGCCCACTCTCTCGCTCTGCTCCATGAACTTTATCGTATCTCTTCTTAAAGCTATGTATGGATCCTTCTCCACTACATCACTCTCCAGATTGTTCCTCTTCCTGTTAACTCTATAACTGAAGAAATACTTCCTAAAATCCCTGAGACTCATCTGAGTCTTCAGCTTCCAGTTGTGACCCCTTGCTGTGTCCCATCTCTGAAATATCATGTCCCTATCCTTCTTGTCGAGTCCTCTCAGCATTTTATATATCGTTATCATGTCCCCCCATATCCCTCCTGTCATCCAGTGTCCTCAGGTTGAGTTCCCTTAACCTGTCTTCTAGGACATACACCATAGCTCCGGGACTAGTCTCATTGCAAACCTTTTCAATTTCTCTAATTTCTAGACGTGCTTGACCAGGTGTAGGTTCCAGGCTGGTGCTGCATGCTCCAATATGGGCCTGGCGTACACAATGTACAGAGTCTTGAACGATTCCTTTCTGAGGTGTCGAAACGCTATTCTTAGGTTTAGCAGGCGCCCATATGCTGCAGCAGTTATTTGGTTGATGTGAGCCTCAGGAAATATCCTCGGTATTATACTCACCCCAAGATCCTTTTCCTTGAGTAAGGTTTGCAGTCTTTGGCCCTAAAGCCTGAACTCTGTCTGCGGTTTTCTTTGACATTTCCCTGTCTTCATGAATTTGGACTTGGTGGGGATTGATCTCCAGGAGCCAGTTGCTGGACCAGGCTTACAGGCTGCCCAGATCCCTTTATAGTCCTACCTATTTCTCATCCGTTTGAATTCTTCGCATTAGCTTCACATCGTCTGCAAACTGGACACCTCTAAGCTTTCCTTTCCGTAATGTCATTCACATATACCAGAAAGAGCACTAGCCCTAGGATTGACACCTGTGGTACTTGTTCGCCATGGGCTCCTACTCTGACACCTCGTCACGTACCATCACTCGTTGTTTCCTTCCTGTCAGGTATTTACTGATTCATTGCAGTGCCTTTCCTGTTATGCGTGCCTGCTCCTCTAGCTTTTGCACTAGTCTCTTGTGTGGAACTGTATCGAAAGTCTTCTTATATTCCAAGAAAATGTAATCTGCCCACCTCTCTCTTGTCTTACTTGCATCACCTTGTCATAAAACTACAGAGATTTGTGACACAGGATTTCCCTTCCCTGAAACTATGCTGGTTGTCGTGTATCAGCTCATTCTTTCTAGGTGCTCCACCACTCTTCTCCTGATAATCTTCTCATTGACTCTGCATACTAAACATGTCAGTGACTCTGGTCTGTAGTTTAATGCTGGGTGTCTGTCTCCTTTTTTAAAAATTGGGACTCCATTTGCTTTCTTCCATACCTCAGATAGTCGCCCTGTTTCAATAGATGTGTTGAAGATTGTTGTTAGTGGTATACAGAGCGCCTCTGCTCCTTCTCTCAGGATCCACGGAGAGATGTTATCCGGCCCCATTGCCTTTGAGATATCTAGTTCGTTTAGCAGCCTTTTCTCCTCCTCCTCGGTAGTATGTATCGTGTCCAGCACTTGTTAGTGTATCCCACCTCTCCGTCTTTCTGGAGTTCTTTCTGTTTCCACTGTGAATACTTCTTTGAATCTCAGGTTGAGCTCCTTACGAACTTCAAGGTCGTTTCTTGTGACCTTCCCTCCTTCCTTCCTCACCTGATTACCTGGTCCTTGACTGTTGTTTTCCTCCTGATGTGACTGTACAACAATGTGTATTATAATTACCGCTTATGAAATGTACTTGTTGATAGACACATGGACTAGTTAGTTTCAATTTGTGTAGTAGTGGTAGTGGTAGTAGTGGTAGTGGTAGTAGTGGTAGTGGTAGTAGTGGTAGTAGTAGTGGTAGTGGTAGTAGTGGTAATGTCGTTCGTGGCGATGATGTGGTGGGTGGGGTAGAGTGTGGACTGTGGAGCGTCGATTGTGGGTGTGTGGGTGAGGTGTGGTATTTGGGCGTGGGGCCGTGGCAGGTGGGAGTGTGGGTAGAAATGTTTTATTTTTTCAATTAGGGTGTTTGATCTTAAATAGCCTTTAATAATAATAATGATAATAATAATAATAATAATAATAATAATAATAATAATAATAATAATAATAATAATAATAATAATAATAATAATAATAATAATAATAATAATAATAATAATAATAATAATAATAATAATAATAATTAATAATAATAATAATAATAATAATAATAATAATAATAATAATAATAATAATAATAATAATAATATAATAATAATAATAAATCCTATACTCTTAAACTACATTACAGTTCTGCGGGCGGTGAGTGATGTGTGAGTAGGGTTTGATACATGGGCGTGGAGAAGCGTAATGTTTGAGGGCGTGGCCTGGTTAAAGCACCTGGCGTGGGGTGTAGGCAGGAGGTGTTTTGGTGTGGCGTAGCGTGTGGGCGTGGCTTGGTGTGCTGTCATGGAGTGATGTGTGTGTGGCGTGGTGTGTGGGCGTGGTGTAGTGTATGGGGCGTTGAGTGGGGTGTGGCGTGGCGTGTAGGCGGGGCGTGGTGTGTGGGGGCGTGGTGTGTGGCGTAGCATGATATGTGGGCGTGGCGCAATGTGTGTGCGTGGCGTGGTGTATGGGCGTGGCATGGTGTGTGGGCGTGGCGTGGCGTGGGAGTTAACATGCAGGTCGAGTGACATGGGACTCACGGGGCGCCCTCGACAACCAGGTCTTTCACTGCCTTCACTCTCCATTCCACTCCTGGAATACTAATACAAGTCATGGTGGTGGTGGCGGTGATACAGGTAGTGGTGATGGTACAGGTAGTGGTGGTGGTATTGGTGGTGGTGGTACTGGTGGTGGTATGAGTGGTTCTGGTGTTGGTGGGAGTGGCACTGGTGGTGGTGGTATGAGTAGTTCTGGTGTTGGTGGGAGTGGTACTGGTGGTGGTATGGGTGGTTATGGTATTGGTGGGAGTGGTACTGGTGGTAGTATGAGTGGTTCTGGTGTTGGTGGGAGTGATACTGGTGGTGGTATGAGTGGTTCTGGTGTTGGTGGGAGTGGTACTGGTGATGGTGGTTTGAGTGGTTCTGGTGTTGGTGGGAGTGGTACTGGTGGTGGTATGGGTGGTTATGGTATTGGTGGGAGTGGTACTGGTGGTGGGGGTAGTAGTGACGGTGGTCACTGTGGTAGTGGTGATATCTGAGATACTAGTGACGGGTTGAGGGAATATTTCTGGAGTGGACAGGTGTGTTACAAACGTACTTTGAGTCTTACTTAAAAGAAATAAAAAGTATTACAATAAAACAAATAGACAGAAGATTTCATGTTTACAAAATATGAGCCGCATTGCAATCATAGAAACTGGTGTGGAAAAATACATTTATGTACAGATCTGGACATTTATTAGAGGAAACGTTTCACCACTAGTGGTTTCTTCAGTCCTAATGCAGAAATAACTAAGAAAGAGTATATATATATATATATGTATATGTATATGTATATATATATATATATATATATATATATATATATATATATATATATATATATATATATATACAGTTTATAACAATACTGCGACTAGTCCACCGGACTAGAGCATCATCTGTCTCTCGCTCACCATGAGGCGGGCCAGAGCAGCATGGGTTCGACTCCTTGGCTAATCGCAGTGTTGTTATTGATCAATACCACTCGTTCGTGGGTACAATACTATATATATAAATATATATATATATATATATATATATATATATATATATATATATATATATATATATATATATATATATATATATATATATATATATATATAGTCGTGCCGATTAGGTAAAACTGGTCAATTAGCAAGAACTCATCTAAAATTAAATCATTTCTAAAATTTTCTCTTATACGTTTAAAGATATATTTTTTACAATTATGTTAATGTAAGAATTTACAATTTTGTTCCAAGAGAAACTTTGAAAACCTACCTAACCTTATTACAACAAGCGCAATTTAATTTAGCCTAACCCAACTAAATATATTTTAGATACGTTAACATTAATTTAATAATAAACAAACACAATGAAATATATTTTTTCGTTATGTTCAGAATGATTTTGGCGAAATTATTGCATACACAAATTTTCACTTGTCTTATATGGCAAGTGAGCGTTGCTATTTAAGCCAAAATAGCAAGTTTTACCTAATCGGCACGACATATATATATATATATATATATATATATATATATATATATATATATATATATATATATATATATATATATATATATGTGTGTGTGTGTGTGTACTCACCTAGTTGTGGTTGCAGGGTCGAGACATAGCTCCTGGCCCCGCCTCTTCACTGGCCGCTACTGTGTGTACTCACCTAATTGTACTCACCTAATTGTGGTTGCAGGGTCGAGACTCAGCTCCTGGCCCCGCCTCTGCGCTGTCCGCTACTGGGTCTCTGCTCTCCTGCTCCGTGAGCTTTATCATACCTTGTCTTAAAACTATGTATGGTTCCCGCCTCCACTATATCGTTCGCTAAACTATTCCACTTCCTAACTACTCTATGGCTGAAGAATTGCTTCCTAACATCCCTCTGACTCATCTGAGTCTTCAGCTTCCAGTTGTGTCCCCTTGTTTCTGTGTTTCCTCTCTGGAACATCCTGTCACTATCTACCTTGTCGATTCCCCGCAGTATTTTGTATGTCGTTATCATGTCTCCTCTAACCCTTCTGTCCTCCAGTGTTGTTAGTCCTATTTCCCTCAACCTTTCTTCATAAGGCAGTCCCCTGAGTTGTGGAACTAGCCTTGTCGCAAACCTTTGCACTTTCTCTAATTTCTTGACGTGCTTGTGTGTGTGTGTGTGTGTGTGTGTGTGTGTGTGTGTGTGTGTGTGTGTCTGTGTGTGTGTGTCTGTGCGTATGCGTGTGTGATATTACCATCTTTTTCTCTAAAAAATAATGGATGGTGTTAAGTTTTCCTTAATAAAAAAATGTTATGGATGTAGTCAGCGCTGCGGTCTGTGTGTGTTGGTGGTCGTCAGCTTTAAAAATTGTTTGATATACATGTATTTACACAAGAGTGTGTTGGGTGAAGTGATGCGTTACACGAGTCCACTGACCTTTTATCGCTGTAACAGGTATATATCATGATATATTAGACTGTTTGAAAGCAGCTCTTACCTAGGCACACGCTTATTCTCCCATCTCACCTGGCACTTCCTCTTTCCTTCCTTCTCTCTCTCTTTTCTCTGCTATATTCTACCCAAAATACAGGTATTATTTTTGCTATCTCCCAAAATAACAATATGCACAGAATATATAGCAATGTATTTCGTGGTGGATAGCTTTTACATGGAGGAAAATATTAAATAACGTCTGAGTTCCGCCGAGGAGCAACATTCAATTATAGTTCATATTTGTTAGTCTAACACAGTGGGTTTCTACCTTTTTTTTAGTGATGGCAACCTCAAGTCATCTTATTCTGTGGCACCCCTAGTTAATTTTCTATTAGAACAGCTTCCAAAGAATACTTAGTCTTAATAATAATAATAATAATAATAATGTACAAGCGCATAATATACACATACGAAATATAGAAGCCTATTAATGTAAGTAATACACAAGCATTACAGATCACAATAAAATAAACAAAACAAACAGAAACTAATTTGTCTTCTGAATTTTTTTAGTGAGATATTTGTGGAGATCCTTTAATATTAGGTGGAATATTGGACAGACATTCCCTCAGAAAATACCAACTCACACAGGCTAGATGTGGAAAATTGCATGAGAATTACCAGAGCTCTTCTCTCAACTTGATGACATTCATTCTTAATCTCTATCCAGGAGTCGTCCAGAGGCACTTCCTTATACTTTAATTTTACACTGACATCGTTATATATTCCAGTTAATTCCTCTTCTTCTGTGAGACTCACCTTCGACGAGCTTGATACTGATTCAATAAATGTGTTTCTCAAACAGTCTAATCTTCCTTACATAAGTTTGGGAAATAATACCGATTTTTTTCTCTGCCAGTACTTCAAGATGTTCAAAAAATCAATGGCATAATATATTTTTTGTTGCAGCAACATGTGAAAACATATCCGTGTTGCCTTCCTTCACTTTGACAGCCCAATTCTAAATTTGTCTCTAAGAGCATTAATTTTGTCAGTAGAAGATAAGATACTTTCAGTGTTGCTTTGAATGTTGGAATTTACCTTGTTTAAATGTTCAAAGATATCCCTAAGTAGGATATTTTCTAGATCAAGTGTCATTTACGAGCAACACAAAATTCTTCTTGCTGCTCAAGGGTAAAAGAGTAGGTAACTCATCCTTGAGTTGACACACCCGAGACAACACTTTGCCACAACTTCTTCACATAGTTTGCCGAACAGTCGTGATTAAAGTGGCCAACTTTTTATATAGTTCACCATTTTTTACAAATTTGTTTAGTACACTCTTCAACTTATTGCTGATTGTTGTTGCAAGCAACACCTCACGATGCAGAAAGCAATGTGTTGTTATGACATCACTGTTTCCTTTCTTCATGATACAAATAATTTCATTGAAACAACCATTGATGAAACAACTTCTGTACAAATTCTTACTCAGGATTTCAGGACAAACCAACGGCTTCCAAGTACTTAATGAAGTGAATATATCTTGGCCTGTTGTTGTTTCTTTAAGTTTTTACAACAAAAAAGCCTAAGTTTACTAGTTTAGCATTACTAATATAGCAAAAAAATAAAATTGCTCTTATGTAGTAGTTAATTATACAAAAAATGCTAGTAAAAAAAATTGAGTTGTTTTAATTAAGACGATGAAGCTACGTAGTGCAAAATTACTAACAACCTTGCGGCACCCCTGGGCACTATCAGTGGCACACAAGGGTGCCGCGGCACCCTGGTTGAACAACACTGGTCTAACCTGGCCTAAAGAGTCATAAGCCACAATTCCATGACTGGAATTATACACAAATAACCCGTAATAACGTTACGTAGTTATTACTTTTCTAAGTGCTGGTTATTTGTGTATACGAACCTGATCTAAATAGCATATGTAGAGCTTTTGGACTAGGCATATAGTAAAGGTCCAGTGCTGGTGTTATGAAGACAAGCTGCTTCCCACCATACATTCCCACTCAATTCTTAACTCACCTACTTCTTCTTGTCGGTTGGTCTCTCTCTCTCTCTCTCTCTCTCTCTCTCTCTCTCTCTCTCTCTCTCTCTCTCTCCTCTCTCTCTCTCTCATCTCTCTCCCTCCCTCTCATCTCTCTTCTGTCGTCTCTCTCTCTCTCTCTCTCTCTCTCTCTCTCTCTCTCTCTCTCTCTCTATGTATTTATTTATTTAGATGGTTGATGGACAGAAAACCCCAAATTCTTCAGACATACTTTTTTTCAGGAGGCCTGATCAGGAATCAGTGCCATGTAGTGGCACTGATCCCGGGAATTGTCTCTAAATAAACATCCTGGAATGAAAAACACCCAAATACAACGTTACTAGTTAAGAAGTGATAAATGGTTTTGAAAACCGACAAGTTGAGATTGAGACACTTATGCAACATATTGGGAATCTTTTTAAGGAAACGTTTCTCAATAAAGATTCCCATATGTTGCATAAGTGTCTCAATCTTCAACTCTCTTCAAACCAATTATCCTTCTGTCAGCCTGCGCTCATGTCTTGACTACAGAACATTCTTCTTTTTTCCCTTGACAACCTACTTACCTGTGGATGTTCCTTGACCCTCCTCTCTTCCTACTACTCAGTTATAAGCACTATCCGAAACCTAAATTATGACATACTTTCTACAAGAGTGATCAGGACTGAACACATCGATTCTCTAGCTGGAATGATTACCTCAAACTACTCATTCCTACCCGTTTGTATGTTTGTATTGACGATGAAGCCTTGTTGCGAAACGTTTCTAATAAAGATTCCCATATGTTGCATAATGTTCAATCTTCAACTCATAAGAAATTAGGCGGTTACTGAGACTGGTAACATTTGAGACTACAGAATTTTTTTTAGCACAATTTTATTGCGCCTTTGAACTACACTTCACAGGCAGTGGGTCACACTGAAATTAAATTATAAAAATGTTAAATTAATTGACACAACACACACACCTCTTTCTTTTATGATATATATAGCTTGAACTATCATTCTACTTCTGTGGTTGTTTTGCTTCCTGTATCGCTTGGTTTGCGATATTTCTGCATATATATATATATATATATATATATATATATATATATATATATATATATATATATATATATATATATATATATATATCATATGTATATAGGGTCCATCTCTGATGCAATATATTGAGTCCCTTTGCCTCGGAGAAATATGTGAATTGTCCTCTGGGAATGCTCTAGGGACCCTTCCCTGAATCAACGTGAGCACTAGTCTTCTTATATACATATATTTATTATAATTTAGTTTAGTGATCATAAATTTAAAAAACACAAACATACATTAGTACAATATATCAAAGATTATGAATCTCCTCCATCTCCTCTGACGCTGGACGTGAGCCAATTATGCAGCATTTCCCCTCTGCATGGCCACGCCGAGGCACTGGAACATGAAAGGGCTGCCCTTGGGTCCCTTGTGGTGTCAATGAGTCTGCAACCTAGTTCTTTGAGGAAATGTGTGGCGTTCTTTTCCCATGGTCTCAAGGTCTCTGATTCCACTGGGACAAATTGATACTGATGGCCTATTTCTCTGTACTTACTGATCTTGTACTCCTCCCTGTAATTCCCAGCACCTCCCTGTTGACGGATGTAGTTGTCAGCCAGCGTCGACACTCAGGTATAGTCCAATGATGAAAGCTTGCCATTCTTCCAAGTATAGTTGGTGATTCCTTTGGGCTGTTTGCAGGATTATGGGTATTGCTGGAATCTAGGGATCGGGTTTCTCTCTCAGCGAGGCACCCTGCTGTAGCAAGGCTCCTCTTTATAATATCATTGACTGCATTGTGTCGTGCGTGTCAGCCCTTGGTTTTTGAGTATTTAAAACCATGTAGACTATATTGGTCGGCTTGCACATCGCCCACATACACGTATATTCCGTGTGAATTGGGGCAGCGAGGTTTAGAGGCACTGTGGGTCGAGGGGTGTTCCAATTGCAGAAGTGGGAACTGTTTGGAGGAAGTCCCCAGAGTGAAGTGAACTCACAGCTTTTAGATAAGCAGTATCCCTGGTGGATGTTGTAGCCCTGAGCATGCTGTCACGTACCTTTTCTGCGGTGGGGCCGTACCAACTGGACTGTTTGTGGGCCAGTGCCACACTAGGTTTTGGTACCTCTTCTGATGCTATGGAGGAGGATAAGCTGGTAGGGCAATCTGAGAGGATCTGCATACTCCCAGCATCCCAAGCCTGACTGGAAATGAGGTTTACAACCACTGTCCATCTACAAGGCAAAGATTCAGTACTCTAGCATGATCTTCTGGGGAGTCATATTCCTTGAGTTTCGGACTACCGAAGGCTGGGGAGCATGTCAAGAAATAGGTAAATTTTGGGAGGGAGAGGCACCTGGTGAGTAGGTAGAAGACATCATGTGTATCAGTGTCTTTCATCCTACCTACCATCGTTCTGAGGTCTGAGATTTTTTTTCTAGAATCTGATCAATATCATTGGACACAAGAGAAGTGCCAAGGAGAGTACTGTTGGCTGGATCGATGGCTCGTGCTCCTTGCAAAACAGCACGAATGTCCTTGACGATCTGTCGATTATTGGAATCTATTTCACATTTAGTGGGGTTTAAAGATAGGCCCATTCCTCTCCAATGTCTTTTATTTGCCTGATGTCCTCTAGGAGATATATATGTATCTCTCTCTCTCTCTCTCTCTCTCTCTCTCTCTCTCTCTCTCTCTCTCTCTCTCTACCACCTCGGAGGTATGTTTTCTCACCTCTTTTTTGTGTGCCTGTAGACAGTAGCTGTGGAAGAGTATTAAAATCCCAGGCAAACATTTGTTAGTCTCCCTTCTTCTCCAAGACACAATTTACTGAAACACATTGTGCATCAAGCATTTATAACATTTGATTTTAAATAACAAAAAAATTATATAGTGATTGCTTTTCTTTAACAGTTTAAAAGCATTTTCAAAATTTAAATTTCCGTGTGTTCCACTGCAGTGAAGTGAAGTTCAAAGAGGCGCAATGAAATTGGTGCAAAATAAAAAAAAATGTTTTGTAGCCCTCAAATGTTAGCACCCACAGCAGCCGCCTCGTTTTCTTAATGAATGCTAGAAGAATCTGGGGGTTTACTAGCCGTCAACCACCTAAATAAATAATTTCCAAACTCAATGTTGCTTAACTTCGCAAAAATCTAAATGTATTTCTAACCCTAACTTGCCTACATGTGCAACTGCCGTGGTGATTCTAGGGCAATGGTGGTGGTGGCTGCGGCTGTGGGTAGCCCTGCACTTGCTGGGGTTGAAATCCAATAGCCACTTGTCAGACAAATCCTGCAGCTTTCCAGGTCCGTTATAGGCACCGGCGGCAGCAGCAGCGGCGGTGGCATTGGCGGCAGCGGCACCGGCGGCAGGACAGTGGCGGGTAGCTGCTCATCAGTATTCTTGCGTCGCTTCAACCCTCCTCACGTTCCTCAGCCACTATAAGGTCCGTTTTCGTAGGCATCAAAGCTGGGAAATATATTTGTTGTTGCCCAGAATTTGTTATGGCAGAAAATGGGAATTCGTTTATCATTGGGAAACTTTATTAGATTCGAAAGGAGGTTGTGGTGCCTTAGTGGTGCAGAGCTCTAGGAATTATTGGCTCCACGTATTGACCAACATCCTCTAGCAGCACTAAATAAATAGCTGGGGTCCTTCTCTAATGTAATTGGGAGACGAGGACTGAGTGTATATATCAGTGTAGTTCTCTTCTCCCTTCCCTCCGGACTCAATATTAGAGGTCAATGCAGGTCACGTGAGGGGCTAGGCATTAAGGTGGTCACTGGGGTGTTGCCGGGGTAGGGGAGGACGAAGGGAGGGGGAGGCAAGGCTAACATCCGTCTGGGAGAGCGAGTGTCACCCCAGGCACGCTTCCACCTCTCCCCAGTTTCACACAATTTCGTACAATGTTGCATCATTTTCCCCTCACTTCCAGATGTACCATTTTCAATGAATTATTTGTTAAGACCCATGAAAATCCGGCCACACTACACTCCGTAACCATGAATACAAATTTATGTTCGGGCAGAAATAAATACAAACAAAATATTAACTAATCTACACGACGGGAAAAAAATTAATGAATATAATTTATTGGGTAAATTGATATTTTTTTACGATGTTAATTAAGAACTTATTTAGGTGTTTCATACATAAAATGCATGGTTTAGAAGGCACACAGATGTTATGGGTGAAAATATTTAGTTTATTAGGAAATTTTCACCTAAGATAAGCCAGTCAAGTTAAACAATGTGACTTATTTCTATTTTTGTTGCATCTCAATTTTGATACGTCGCCTAATACAAAACAAAGAAAATGGCCTCAAGAAAGGTTCGAAAAGACGACAGCTTCGGGTGGTGTTGTGAGCTGGGTGGTGGAGAGTGGGCGGCAGGTCAAGCCACCCAGGTCACGTCTAGCGGGGGGCGGCCGTCTGGCACCACACACGCGACTAGGGTATTTATGGCCACACTATCCTAATGGCTTTTTTTTCTCCCAGGTTTTCACGACGATTTTATAGAGTGGTAACGCTCTAGGGATGGCCCCTGGTGAGGGGTTTGCTCATAACGACCCACACACAATTTCCTGGGCGACATCAAATAAGATCTTCACTGTTGCATCTTACATACATTATAGACGCTCAGAAAGCTAATACAAATTGGAGATCTTCCTGCAGAAATGTTACTCTTTCCTGCCTTCTGCATTAGTTTCCACAACTTCTTATTCCCGAAAGAATGCACCTCCTGAAATAAGTAAAAAGGCTTTTTTTTATATGTCCCTAAGTAAACAGACCCTTTAAGAACACCGTTTACTGTAACAAGTATCCAAGTTCTTAAAGCCCTGGAGACAGCAGTGTCTCCTCCAGAAAGTGCCAAAGACCTTTAAGTCTCCAAAAATATTTCCCGCATCAGTTTTCCAAGGAGAACATTTCTGTAACACTAGAGAAAAAATTCTCTTGCAAAAGTATTAATTTAACCAAGTTCCTAAAAAAAAATTAATCTCCATTACAGTATTCTCAGGTCTTCGAGATTCTTTGCCATTTGCTCCTCTTACTGAAGGGATTAAATGTCCTTAAATCTCGCCCTTAATATTTATGATCTGTGTTCTTCCCAGTAAAACGTTCTTGTGGTACAAATCTTCTAAATGATTATCGACACTTGATCTTGCAATGAATGAGAACAAATTAGAGAGAAATTTATTCCGCTAGACACGCACAAGATTCGCCTCACCCCTGAGTGATGCATCACCTAATACCTATGTAAATAGACATTCCGGAATTTAAGAAATTTATTAAGGAGACTTTTCGACCACCAGGTAGCTTAATCAATCCAAGTTTCATCACTCAATATCGAAACAAATAGCTCATTATGCAGTTGTCGTTTTCGGCACAAAACCAAAGAACTCAGGCACTTGTTGTTCCTGTTCACTTTGCAGTGAACAGGAACCTGAATGTTAGCCGAGCGCTGAGTCGCATCTCTCGGAAGACGAAAGGACAGAAATAAAAAACACCCACTCTGATGATCATGATTAATTCTGGGTTATAAACCTGGGTTGTTAATTCAAATGAAATCTTCTTCTACGTCTTCTTCTTCTTCTTCTTCTTCTTCTTCTTCTTCTTCTTCTTCTTCTTCTTCTTCTTCTTCTTCTTCTTCTTCTTCTTCTTCTTCTTCTTCTCTTCTTCTTCTTCTTCTTGTCTGCACCAAATTTCTGGTTTATCTAACTATAAATTCAATCACTCCTTATGCCTCCGTTATTCTTTTCTTCTTCTTATTCTTCTTCTTCATCAATATTCAGTTTCACTCCGAAACGTATAGAATTCAAAATCACGATCCTTATGACACCTCCACGTTGTAATCCCAGTCTTATGAAAAAAAAAAAAGTAGTTCTCGAGGAAAACATTTCCCTATCTTGTCTGAGGAAAACTTCTCCACTTCACTTAGACAACCTTCCTTTCTCGCACGTCACTAAGTGTCCAGAGGTGTCTCACCACACCTCTTGTCCCCAAGTGTTCCAGGGCGTCTCTCACCTTATATCCGGCGTCTTCTAGTGTGCCAGGGTGCCTATCCCACACAGCTTGTGTCCCTAAGTGTCACAGGGTGCCTCACTACATGATTGGTATACCCAAGTGTCTCAGGGAGCTCTCTACCATACTGAGGGTGTTCATAAGTGTTCCAGGGTGTCCCCACTAACATAGCGGATGTTCACATGTGTCCCAGGTTGTTGCCCCCCCAACGTGTTCCAGCGTGTCCTCCGTCACACAATGGGCGTCACCATGTATCCCAGGGTGTCCCCTGCTACAGAACGGGTGTCCTCAACCCCGAAATGTCTCGAGAACCCTGATTGTGGTGTAGTGAGTGTCCCTGAACCCACGTCTCCCCTGAGGTCCTTCCTAGAATGGCAATGAGGTAAGGATTAATGCATCAAGTTTGAGGCTTTATTACATGGGGCGGGGAGCGAGCTCGCCCTACTGCCAATGCATACAACTTGCCTCATTTGGAAACAGCTTAACAGTGGCAGTGCGGGGAGGCACGCCCCGGCCCTGTGCCACCAGCCTTAGCGTCACGTTCTGCCACACTCTCCCGCACCCACCACCAGAATTATGAGGGCTTTTTGTTGCCTTGCCACACGCATTCGTGCTCAAGTTATTGGGTGTGCGAACATTAAGATGTATGTTGTATTAAGTTGTTGTTATTGGCACTGACGCTGCAGGAGGCTTTTCCTACATAAAACTGCACACAAGTGATACACCCTTCCGCTTATTTAGAGATACATTCGCTTTACACATACACAGTGGTGCATTATTAATATACCTAAATACACCTTAAACTGACACTCTTATTCACCCACCTTAAAAGAATCTCTGATACACTCTCCTTATTGGACTGCGTGCGGCCAGCAGTAACAGCCTGGTTGATCAGGCTCTGATCCAACATGAGGCCTGGTCACAGACCGCCAGGGGCGTTGACCCCTGGAACTCTCTCCAGGTAAACTCGAGGTTATAAAAACACTAAAACATCCGCTTTACACATACTCTCAACTTACATATTTCTTGTCAGTGGCGTCCTGTCTGGTCGAGTTGACGACGTTGTGCACACGTTGTGTGTCGACGGTGGTGTAGCTTAACGAATATTCGTTTATTTTCATTGAATTCATTACTGCAGATAGAAAACATGACAACACCACGCTTAGTTTTGGTGTCGTCGTGCGTAAGAAGTGGCAAAGATCGCGTTGACTGGTATATTTACGAAAGACTGAATTGAAGTTATTTACCTTATTTTCAGTGTAAAACATCAAGGAAATGGGAGACTATCATTGATTTCATTCCAGAGAATAAATTGAATAAAAGTTTTGACCTGGTTAATTTTGCGTTGGAGATTGGATGGTCTGACTTGGACCATTTGACTAGTCACACTAACACACGAAGATGGGAGATCCACTATATATAGAGAGGAGGATAGGGAAGGAATATAGAGAGGAAGAATGAAGAAATTAGAGTAGTGGTAGAGGTAATGCTGGTAGTGGAGGAGATAGTAGTATTAGTAGTGGTGGTGGTAGTAGGAAGGGCTATTAGCTCTCATGCTATTGCTCCTTTTTCGTGTCCTTAGACTTACGCCGCTTCTACATCGACTAATACTACTACTACTACTACTCTGCTACTACTCCTACTGCTACTTCTACTACTACTGCTACGACTACTACTACTACGACTACTACTAGTACTTCTTTTGCCTCACTTCACTCCCCTTTCTGTCTCTTGTGCCACTACCACTACTCCCCCCAACCTACTACCACCACTACAACTACTACTACTACTTACACTACCAGCATTATCTCTACCACTACGTCTCCACTTCCTTCTTTCTTCCTCTCTTTGTCCCGTCCCTGTCTTCCTATCCTATATATACTGGCCCCCTCATCTTCGTGTGTTAGTGTTCTTTTGCAGTTGTACACTGCCTGGATAAGTGTCAGTTGAGTGCACTAAAGTCCTGTGCACTTACATATTTGTTATACATTACAAGATTTAATGTATGACAGGTCACTACCTCAAGGGAGCTTAGTAGTGGGCATTGCCCATACGCATATATTTCTTTGTCCCCTACAACATTTCTACGCAAACCTTGTGATGATAAATGGGGTTCCATCTACGGGTCTCCGTACATAGATGTACTATATATTAATTCAAAACTTCTTGTATATTGTAGAATTAATTACCCAAGATGGGGTTTCGTATCAATGCCCAGCTATAAATATCGTTCTTAAGTTTACAGGGTAAAGCTCTGGTGTAGCCACCGTTTCTGTTGTTATTATTCAACTTTATTTATTAATTGATATCCATTTTAAATTTGTTGTTATAAATCATTATTTTTGTTTATTTATCTACATATTCATATAACTCTTGAAAAAAAAGTAAATCACTGCTTTATAAACCTTGGTAATAGATACTGACAAATTGGTTTAAAAATACATATGAGCAAAGACTAGGACATATTTATTAGAAAACGTTTCGGTCCTGAGACCTTGATCACTAAAAGTGATCACTAAAAGTGATCAAGGTCCCAGGACCGAAACTTTTTGAAATAAATATGTCCTAGTGTTTGCTCACGTGTCTTTTCGAATCAACTCAGGTTCCTGACCACATATACTATATTTAACTCGCCTCGGTAAATAATTAAGTAAAGTTATTTTTGTAAAATACTGCATATTTAATTAACCTTCTGGATGTAATGAACTATAATGGTTATTGAGTTGTCTTATCCTAATCTTAACTGACGTTTGATATATCTTGTATTACGGCCAACATACAGGCCACGCCTGAAAAAAAAATTAGCCCTGATCAATCAGACTGTCAGTGATGGCACTGTAACAGTACTCCCCAACAACATCTACATTTGTAAACTCAGCATAGCCACTATTGCCTCTAATACAATCAGACATCACAAAATAGAAACAGCCGTCATAATTCAACCACTGTAGTATACATAATAACCGGAGACAAAATAAACACAGGACATCCAGGGAACTCCACGTAAATGTTTCTGAACATCAGTTGACCAGCACAGTAAATATACTAAATAACACCTGCGTAATGCATCGGAATTTCCACAACCACTTTATAATTTGCAATGTCATACTCCTTGTTGTCGAAGATGACACTCAGAAAAGAAGAATCCTTGAATTTGAACTCATCAGTATCCTTCCAACAATTCCTACCAGAACAACAGTTTCTATAAGTTAGCTAAACATGTAGCCAGAAAATAACTTTAATGTTCGGGAATCAAAGGGACTTAACTTGCTCCATACTAACTTGCTTGTCGGCTCACCGCAGCTCACTCTGTATAACCGTATCTTCTTACAAGGTGTATATGTTTGTGACATGACCATTGCTTGTTACATCTACACACTGATACACCCACATTACACCTACACACTGATACACCCACCTTACACCTACACACTGATACACCCACTTTGCACATACACGCTGATACACTCACCTGAGTGGGTGTATCAGTGTGTCCGAGTGCATCAACACATTGATACACTCAGACCATCACACTGATACACTCAGACCAGCAAACTGAGCCACTGAGACCAGTACACTGTGATACTCAGACCAGCACACTGATGCACTCAGACCAATATACTGATACACTCAGACCAACATACTGATGCAATCAGACCAACACACTGAGACACTCAAATCAACTCTGATACACTCAGACCCACACACTGATACACTCAGACCAACACACTGAAACACTCAGACCAACACACCGAGACACTCAGACCAATACACTGGGACACTTAGACCAACACACTAATACACTCAGACCAGCACACTGAGACACTCAGATCAATACACTGATACTTAGACCAACATACTGAGACACTCAGACCAACACACTGAGATACTCAGATCAACACACTGATACACACAGACCAACACATTGAGACACCCTGACCAACACATTAAGACACTCAGACCAACATACTGATACACTCAGTCCAGCACACTGAGACACTCCAAGCACACACTGATGTCAAATGTTGACTAACATTGCCGTCTAAATAGGACAACATTGAAACTTGTCTAGTTCAAGGAGTGCAAAGATTAGATATTCTGAGCAGTGTACCATGAAGAGGATGAAGAGGAGGGAAGAGACGGAGAAGAAGGAGGAGAAGCAGCCACATCCTCTTTCTCCTTCTCGACATAATACTCACAACACACAGCACAGGCAACACACACTTAAGACGAGGTATGATAAAGCTCATGGAGCAGAGAGAGAGAGAGAACCTAGTAGCGATCAGTGAAGAGGTGGGGCCAGGAGCTGAGTCTCGACCCCTGCAACCACAAATAGGTGAGTACACTACACACGACACACGAGGTGGGTTGATTGCATTTTCTTGAACTGCAAGAAGGCTTTTGACACAGTTCCATACAAGAGATTAGTGCAAAAGCCGGAGGATCAGGCACACATAACAGGAAAGGCACTGCAATGGATCAGAGAATACCTGACAGGAAGGCAACAACGAGTCAAGGTACATTGACGAGGTGTCAGAGTGGGCGCCTATGACGAGTGGCGTTCCACAGGGTCAGTCCTAGGACCGGTGCTGGTCCTAGGACTAACCATTGGTCAGTCCTTTTATATGTGAACGACATGACGGAAGGGATAAACTCAAAGTATCCCTGTTTGAAGACGATGTGAAGTAAATGAGGAGAATTGAATCGGATGAGGATCAGGCTGGACTACAAACGGATCCGAACATGGTCCAGCAACTGGCTCCTGGAATTTAACCCCACCAAGTGCAAAGTCATGAAAGAAGACCGCAGACGGAGTACAGGCTAGGGAGCCAAAGCCTGCAAACCTCACTCAAGAAAAACGATCTTGGGGAGCGTATAAAACCGAGTATATCTCCTGAAGGGCACATCAACCAGA
Organism: Cherax destructor; assembly: GCA_009830355.1. Lineage (NCBI taxonomy): Eukaryota > Metazoa > Arthropoda > Malacostraca > Decapoda > Parastacidae > Cherax > Cherax destructor. The sequence goes on along the minus strand of WNWK01000181.1, from coordinate 365,006 downwards.
TAACTGCTGCAGCATAAGGAAGCCTGGCGAACCTAAGAATAGCCTTCCAAAACTTCAGTAAGGAATCGTTCAAGACCTTGTACACCGTGTACGTCAGGCCCATATTGGAGTATGCATCACCAGTTTGGAACCCACACCTGGTCATGCACGTCAAGAAATTAGAAAAAGTTCAAAGGTTTGCCACAAGACTTTTCCCGGAGCTAAGGGACATGTCCTACGAGGAGAGGTTAAGGTAAATCGGCCTGACAACACTCGAGGACAGGAGGGATAGGAAGGGACATGATAACGACGTATAAAATACTGAAAAGAATTGACAAGGTGGATAGGGACAGGATGTTAGAGATGGGACAGAGCAACAAGGGGTCACAATTGGAAGTTGAAGACAAAGATGAGCCACAGGGATGTTTGGAATTATTTCCCAGTCGCAAAGTTGTCAGGAAGTGTAATAGTCTGGGGAGTGACGTATTGGAGACAGGATCCATACATAGCTTCAAGAAGAGGTATGATAAGGCTCATGGAGCAGGGAGAGAAAAGACCTAGTAGTGACCAGTGACCCCTGCAACTACAATTAGGTGAATACAGTTAGGTGAGCACACGTCACACAGTTCCCACAACACATTTAATACGACACAATAAAACATTCATAGACTTAAAATGACAGAGTATTTGCTCGAAAAACTAATAAATAGAAAATTAGTATATAAACATTTAAAAAATATATTTCTGGAAGAACATGCAGTGTCAACATGCAGTGTCAGGAGCAGTAAAAACATGCAGTATCAACATGCAGTGTCAGTAGCAGTATAAATATGCTGTCAGGAGCAGTATAAACATGCAGTATCAACATGCAGTGTCAGGAGCAGTATAAACATGCAGTATCAACATACAGTGTCAGGAGCAGTATAAACATGCAGTGTCAGTGGCAGCATAAACATGCAGTATAAACATGCAGTGTCAGGAGCAGTATAAACATTCTATGACATTTGCAGTGTCAGTAGCAATATAAACATGCTGTCAGGAGCAGTATAAACATGCAGCATAAACATGCAGTGTCAGGGGCAGCATAAACATGCAGTATAAACATGCAGTGTCAGGAGCAGTATAAACATGCTGTGTCAGGAGCAATATAAATATTCAGTGTCAGGAGCAGTATAAACATGCTGTGTCAGGAGCAGTATAAACATGCAGTGTCAACATGCAGTGTCAGAAGCAGTATAAACATGCTGTGTCAGGAGCAGTATAAACATGCAGTGTCAGGAGCAGTATAAACATACTGTGTCAGGAGCAGTATAAACATGCAGTGTCAACATGCAGTGTCAGAAGCAGTATAAACATGCTGTGTCAGGAGCAGTATAAACATGCAGTGTCAGGAGCAGTATAAACATACTGTGTCAGGAGCAGTATCAACATGGAGTGTCAGGGGCAGCATAAATTGCTTCTTCTGATCAGTTTCAAACCCTGAATGCTGGTGTATCTTAAAAGGGATAAATTTTGTATTAATTTCGGGCTGTGAAAGCCAATTTGGCAAACCAATTTGAAGACCAATTTTATCAAACTGGATTTTTAAACAAATCAAGATGAAATATTTGTTTTTACAATATTGCGGAGAATTTTAAATAGAATGTAAACCAGAAAAGTAAAATTGAAAAAAATCTTGATTTTATGGTGATTTTAAATTTAACGAGGGAAAACTTTCCTGTTTTTTCTGAACATTCTCAGCAACATTTTCGTTCGTTCTCTCAAATTTTCGTTTATTACTCGAAAGCTCCATATTCTACCGTCTTCGAATTATCAACGCTGATGTAATGTATCTTGGACAAGATTCTTGGAACTATTTACATGCGTGGCTGCCTTATTCTTAATGCTACAAGACCTTTACCAGATTTTTGTTTCCGTGTGATAGGTGGAGACAGATTCCTCTGATAGGCTTCAGAATTTCATCAGTGGTGTATCCTACTTATGAGAAGGTTGGTATATTTAATGAAGTGTATAGATGCCATTTTGCCACTTTTAATCTCGAAATGGTATAGTATTATTTTATCTTATTGAATTATTTCTTCTGACATTAGTGGTGGACTCTTAATCAAGGAACTGGACTTATCTGGACTTTGCTTTTATCGAATTTGATTGCCTTCCATTACACAGGCACTGTATAACCCCAACGGGTTTGCACTTTCCTTTGATTAAAATGTAACTATTGTGAACAGCATCAATCGTCAATGGCTGATGTATGGTTTGAAATGGATGGATCGTTTCATGGTGTAGGCACAATTATTTTGAATTCTGCGCAATAACTGGAAAATGCATTTTCTCTTCAGCTTTAAGCTTTTAGTACTGATGAGTTTTCCACAAGGGAAAACAATCTCTTGAGGTCAGGTGGTGTAAGTTTTCATGCGTCAGTTTTATTAATCAATTTGGTTTCTGCGAAATAACAGGAGAATATTTCATGTGATTAGAAATAAGTCAGAGTATTTGACTATTTAGTTATCCTACGTTAAATCAACTTAATTGTCTTTTATGTTCCCTCATAAAACATCTCTTACTTTGGATATGTCTTTCGGTATCTGCAATGTTTTAATTAGATTTGGACAGAGTAATATCCGTACGATCACTTGTGAATGACGCTAATGATTCCATTTAAATCTTCAACACTAATACTTAACTGCATTATCAACTTATGCCTCACTCTGCACTATTCCACTAGCGAGCACTGAGGCACAGGGGACTCTAGTCATGGAATACTGGGATACATTTACCGGTTCGCCCAGAAACCAAAATAGTACATCATTGCACTTAAATTATAAAGTCAAAAGAACTTTACTGGGAGTATATTGCTTTGAGGTAACAGCCGACGGGAAAATACGGGTAAGAAGCTTTAAAAGACATAAAGTAAGAAACGTTCATCTTCAGAAAGCCAAAACACAATTTTCGCACATTCTAAGGACCAATGCTATTCCACCGGAATCGTTAGACGTCGTTCATACCTTACTGATTTACTGATTCTTTTTACTAAGATATTTGAGACGATTGCTCAGAATAAACAGAACGATGAAGTAATCAAAGTTGCATTGGTAGGCAAAAAAAAAAAGCTTGCATAAATTAGAAAACATATAAACAGGGTTGGGAATAGTGATCCACAGGGGGCAGTTTCGGGCCCTTTGTTGATAGTTATCTTTATTAACAATCTAGACGAGAGAGTAAATAGTAAAGGATCGCTGATGGCACAAAAACAGGCGATAAGTAAATTTTGAATTGAACACCAGGGAGTTTTGGGATGCTTTCATAAGTTATTATTTTGGTCGGAAAATTGGCAATGTTGCTTAATGTGGACAAATTTATAGTCCTAATTCTAGGACAGACCATAACCAAAGAACGAATAAACTACTAAAGAAATTAATCAAGCTGAACGTAAAAAAAAATAAGACCTGGGAGTCTTGGTTAGTAAGAACCTGAGCCAAATCTCTGTTTATATTACATATCATTACATCATGGGTAAGGTATTGTGATGTGCGATATTGTCTCTATTTGTTACAGAATATACATCAGAACATTGAAGAACAGAGAAGGATGATAATATGAATCCACTGTTTAAGGAATCATTCTCAGGAATACAGGCTAAGAGCCTTGAATCTACTCTCAGTTGAAAGGCGCAGAATGAGAGGGAATATGACTGAGAATCACAAGTAAGAAACAATTCACTCAACCTTCCGAGTTCACGGTCGGTAGTAATACCCTTTGGTACAAAATAATTAATTTTTACATTAACATAAATGAAAAAAATATATCTTTAAACGTATAAGATTTTTTTGGAAAGGACTTAATTTTAAATGATTTCTTGCTAATTGACCAATTTTACCTATTCGTACGACATATATATATATATATATATATATATATATATATATATATATATATATATATATATATATATATACATATATATATATATATATACACACACATATAGCTGAAGGTGATGACTGGCATGACTAGCGAGACAGCAGCGGTGAAGCGACGTGAGTTCACATGCACTTGACAGATCAAAAAATATCCTGAAACGTGAAGAGAATAATTTTATTCGTATTAATCAAGAAGAAAAAAAGAAACAGAGAGCGTGATGGGTGTGCAGGGTGAGAGTGTAACAAGGAGAAACATGCCCAGACACGTGCTACCGGGAGAACAAAGTATACACACAAGGAATTGCATACATACATCAGCACGCATAACCACTTGTAAGTGCACATAAACACGCACATGGACAAAGACCCTATCGTACATACAGACAGACAGATACACCCCACACACACACACACACACACACACACACACACACACACACACACACACACACACACACACACACACACACACACAAGAAATCAGAGAAAGTGTAAGGTTTGCAACAAGACTAGTCCCGGAGCTAAAGGGGTATGACCTATGAGAAGAGGTTAAGGGAAATCAACTTGACGACACTGGATGAAAGGAGGGATAAGGGGGGACATGATAACGACTTATAAAATACTGAGACCAATTGACAAGGTGGACAGGAACAGAATGTTTCAGAGATGGGACACAGTAACAAGGAGCCACAGCTGGAAGATGAAAACTCAGAGGAGTCACAATTATGTTAGGAAATATTTCTTTAGTAATAGAGTTGTCAGGAAGTGGAACACTCTGGAGAGTGATGTAGTGGAGGCAGGATCCATACATAGCTTTAAGGAGAGGTACGATAAGGCTCTTAGAGCAAGAAGAGAGTAGACCTAGTAGCGACCAACGAAGAGGCGGGACCAAGAGCTGAGACTCGGTCACTGCAACTACAAAAAGGTGAATTCACACACACACATGTACAAAGGTAACATGCACGCACATCACCGCAGCGAGAACACGAACAAAGGTAACTGAGGTCTGAAAGTAAGAGCCTCGACATGCACGTAAGTTGAACTGCAATACGTATACTAACTTGGAAGAGCATGAAAACCCGATCTAGGTAAGTAGGTACCCGGGTGTTAGCTAACTACTGCGGGTCACATCGTGTGGGCAGGAAAGTGAAATATCTCAGAATTCTGGGCTTTGATAAGATGCTGAAGCAAGATAACCACTCTTAGCCTGTAGAGATGAAGTATGTAAAAAAAATAGTTTGTGGGGGACTTAATCAGAGTTTTAGATTTAGGCCAAGCGGAAAAATTAATTTGTTGTGTGTGTATTGTCCAGTCAATGGCCTTTTTGTTATAGATGAATTTCATCAAGCTTAATTACTGGACATAAATCCCTGCTCTCGAATTACCTCAATCGGCTTGACCTCAACTGTGGCCAAATAATTAGATACAATACTATCGTATGATAGTCACCTTGGTGAACAGTATTTGATTAGTCACAACACGTATTCACAAGGGGTAATTCTTGCCTAATACATTTACTGACTTTCTCTAATAATTTACGAGTATTTCAGCTGGAGGATCTTGATGAAGAATATGATATCGTTTACCAGGAAGCTGTTGAAGAGAGTGACAACACATGTCCTATGTACCTTTAAGAAAACTTTCAGATTTGTTATATTTTTTAATTACAATTTTAATTTAATTTTCTTATTTTGTTTATCTTTGACTTCTCTTTCATTCTGGATATATTAGTTTATAAAGTGACTCCTTTCCCTACTGATTCGTTTAATTTGTTTAACCCCTAAGAGGTGCGTTAGTCTATTGTTTATTCATTTAGTGTCTTTTTTTTTTAATCTGACTTCTCTCTGCTTGAATATACTGTATGATTTAACGAGATAATCATTAGTCAAGTTACCCCATTTAAAACAGTAAAAAAGCTGGCACAATACCTGCATTTTTCACTTTATCGTTTTACCTGGTAATTACTTTGCTCCGAGCTCTTCTGTGATTTCTAGATTACTTATTCACAAAAACAATGTTAGTAGATTATTCCCTCTTCTTTCTTAGTGAAATAATTCCAGGAAGTCCGACTAAAATTAGAATCCGCCTGAACTACTTACATTTTCGTGTCGTGAATTCTTAACTACATCGTCCCACAATAGGTTACTTTCTAAGTTCTGCTATATCAACCTTTATATATTTTTGGATACAACAGGTTAAGCTTTCGCTCATATATAACGATATTCCAACTACTTTCGTGTTCATTTTCTTAGTGTGGAATATTATAAGCCCCCGCATGTGGCATTTGACTGGCGGCTCAGATCTTCAAATTAAATCATGTCTTTGTTATTGCAAAAATGTCTGTTCCTAACATTATGACTATGTATAAAATAGAAACTGAAAAAGTTTCACTAAAGCCTCCCCCCCTCCCCCAGAAAGATATACACCCTTTGTGTCTTATTAACTGCGTTGTTAGGAGCTTTCTCCATACATTTAACCTGCGAGTCACAACGAGTATTTAGTACTTTCACGATTCCGTTTATATTCTTTTCTAACACGCAGTATTACTCCATCCTCTTTCATGCTATTTCTATCTGTGTGGAATAATTTCTCATTTCTTCGCCGTGTTTGGCAAGCCTATCCTCAACTCTTCAAACTGAACCAGACTTTATAGTAACATTATCTGTTTCCTGTATATGCAGTTATCCTTTGTTCATTTATTTTTCATATCTCTACGGTTTTTTTGGTATGGTGTATCATGAGAAAGTGTGTAAGTCCATTTTTCCCTTTGATCTTTCTTGTTTTTTATTTTTTTTCCATACAGAACGAGAACTACATTTTTAACATCCATTTATCTAAATCTCATGTCAATATCTATTTAAAAAAAACTGAGAATATGTCATAATTACTCCTACAGTTTTCACTTACCGAATTTCTCCAGAACATTTTCAGAAACTATTCTCAACTTCCTGACAAGCGAAAGACTGTCCACTCCATCATGGCTTTGACTTCCAATTCTGATAAGGGATTCCGTCCCATGTAAACACGACACTTTTATCGAAAAAAGCGCCCCAGTTATCAACTAATTTTATGTGGAAGCTTCACAATACTTGCTGAGCTGGTTATCTGATCGAAGAGCTCCGGGTTTTTACCTATTTTTCACCACTCATCCTTGTCGGAATCTGTATGTTACAGGAGTTTCACCCCTTTTTACAGTCTTCGCAGCTTCCTGCCCTCCTGATGTCATTGTCTCTTGCACTTAAGCAAAAGTGGTATGTTTCTCACCTCTGGACAAAATACTGGACATCCTGTTAACAGAAATTTCATTACTGTAACAGATAAAAAAAAAATTCTCATTCTCTTTTCCCAGTCAGTCACAAAAAGCACCGTTCATAAATTTCACCTGCACATCCGTGGCAACAAGAATGCACCTACCTGCATTGTTTACACTCATCCACATTGACTGCTGCATTATATTTTCAGCAGTAGTTTCCATTTATCTCACCTTGGCATTCGTTATGGAGCACAGTGATAGGGTTAAGAAATTTCACTATAATTATTATCTTGAGTTTGTATGCCTCTTCCTCCACTACTAAACAGTCATTTCCTTTATCCTATTCTTTCTTCTCATGAAGATTCCCATGAATCCTCTTGCTTCCTTCCCTTCTAGTGTTCTCTGGTTCCTCTTCAACTGATGGTGAAGTTGTTTTAGACTTAGAGATGGTGTCGCTGTTGTATTCGTCAGTAGTATTAAGCGATCAGTAAAGATATTGTAGCAGAATACAGGTCAGTAGGAAACTGAACACAGGTTATGAACACAAGTCGTCATTATTATACTCATGGGGGTGGGGAAGAAGCGCTTAATCCGTAGGGGTCATGCAGGGCCGAGATGAAACAGAGGTATTCAGGTTCGAGCTAAGGAAAGACAACACAGGTCAAATTCCTTAAATCAAAATCCCTTCACCGGCATCAAGAAACCTTCCTTGAGGAGACTACAAAGGAAACTTTCTGGCATGAAGAGACGAGTTCCACGCAGCATCTGCACTGCTGGCTACACTGTTCGCTCTCTTGTGCACGAAGGAGGATATACAACCCTTTTCATTCCTCCTGGGAGCTATCTCTCGACATCCCCACTTCCCTTATTTTTAAACAAAAAACAAATGGGAAACTTATCATTGACACCAATAACCATGCCTTGCCTCCTCCTGGGCCCTTTCCTGCAGCACTTCCAACAGACTCTGGTACTCCTGACCATTCTTCAGACCTCTTCCAACCCGGTACCTCCTTTAGGTAACGATCCATTACCCTCCTCTATACCAGAGGTTCCGATAGACACCTTCAAACAATTCTGACCTCTGTGCAGTTTTGACTGTGATACCACATACTGATGGGAATTTTAATGAAAGTGCACTTCTCGTGTGCCATGGTATACCACATTCTTGGGTACTTCTTTGTACTTCGCTGCGTTACACTGCAGCACGCATCTACTTGGACAAGTAGTATACAGTCTGCTCTTTATATCTTTCTTCTAATCAGCCATTATCTATTCCGGATGTAGCATCTCTGATTTCTTCCCTACCTCCTCCTCTCATTTTATTAGGAGATTTTAATGCTTATCATTTCCTCTGGAGAGGGTCTCACTGTGACTCTCGTGAAGATCAGTTAGATGCTCTTATCACTGCTCTTCCCCTCCATGTTTTAAATACAGGTACTCCCACTTATTTCGACCCTGGCACTCATACTCTCTCTTGCATAGATCTCACAATTTGCTCCTTCTCAACTGCACTCGACTTTATCTGCCCAGTGCTCCCTTATTTACATGACAGCGATCCTTTTCCTTTCTTCTCAAATATATTATCGACCGTCTCGTAGCCCACATTGCCAGTTTGAATGGGCGAATTGGGTCACTTGCTCGCGTCATACTATTTCTAGTTAAGAACCTTATCTTTTGTCCTCAACTGCTGAGCTATTACAGCTATTTTTTCCCCGGTTTTAACTGCAGCCTCGAATACAATCCCTCAAACCTTAGATAGGCACCCACAGAAATGTGTGCCTTGATGGTTTCCTGCTTGTGCTCATGCAGTGCATGTGAAACCTGCGCATGGGGCCGATATTGTCTATAATAGGACCACAGAGCGACTCCTTGATTTTAAGTGGGCAAGGGCGGTTACCTTACGTGCCATCCGAGAAGCTAAACACACTTGTTGGGAGGATTTTGTTTCTACCGTCATTTCGACTTACTCTATGAGTGCCGTTTGGAAAAAAAGTATAGAAATTGAGCGGCTAATACTCTTCAGGTCCGGCTCTGGTTCTTAGGGTTGCCGGTGTCAGCATAGCAAACCCTCAAATCTCTTATGTCTTTTTAATCTTATTTCGTCACAAGGGGGTTCTTCCCCACCTGTTAAAAACTACTGTTGTTCTGCCTTTTCGTAAACCAGATACTTCGGGCCATAGTGCCTCACACTATCGTCCCATTACTCTTACCAGTGCAGTTTGCAAGTTCATGGAGCGTCTAGTAAATAGATGTTTGGTGTGGTATTTAGACATACAATAGCTTCTTCACTAGTCAATTTGGCTGACCCCTCACTCCTCTTAGATGCCAATCTTCGTAATGCCTTTGCTAGTAACCACTCAGGTATTGTAGTCTTTTTTTTATATTGAAAAAGCATTTGACACTACTTGGAGATATAACATCTTGGCCCAAGTTCACTCCTTAGGCCTACGAGGCAATCTACCAGTTTTCCTTAAAAACTTCTTATATGAGAGTCACTTCCATGTTCGGGTTAATAATTTGCTTTCCCCGAACTTTGTCCAAGCTGAAGGTGTCCCGTAGGGATGTGTTCTTAGCAGTACTCTTTTTCTACTTGCTATGAATGATCTGGTCTCTGTTCTCCCATCTAATATTTGGTCATCACTTCATGTCAATGACTTTGCTGACTGCCTCCTAGTAGCAGCCTCGCTCCAGAATGCTGTCAACCGTGTTTCCCATTGGACCACTACACATGGGTTTAAATTTTCTGGTACCAAAACTCACCAAATTACTTTCACCAGACGTTCTGTTGTCTCTGATATTCCATTGTATCTGTATGGCTCCCATATCCCTGAATGTGATATAGTCAGAATTCTCGGCCTTCTGTTTGATCGCCGGCTGTCCTGGAAACCTCACATTACCTCCCTGAAAGCAACTTGTCATAGCTGGCTGAACCTTCTGAAAACCCTCGCTCATCTTTCTTGGGGAAGAGATCGTCGAGCTCTCCTTCGACTACACTAATTTTATCGAAACTAGTCTATGGCGGCCTCTCCCGCAACTCTTTCTAAACATGATCCCATCCAGGTGCTTTTCACTCTTCCCCTGTCGAAAGCTTATATGCAGAGGCGAATGTTCCATCTTGGACGATCACCATGTTGCCCATTTCCTCCATTATTTTGTCCGCTCTTATGACCTTCTTGATCCTTCTACATACAGGATAGTAACAGATATTAATAGAGGTCCACACCACACCTATTTACACCATCCCATTTCTCTTCGTCTTCACTCACTCTTGACTTCTCTTCAGTTGCCTCTTTTATATGTTCATCTAGCACCTAGGTATTCTCTCACCCAATGGGAGGTTCCGACGTGTCTGTTCTTCCCCACTGCCGTGCATGACAGCTCACATACCTAGAGTGGCTTCTTGCTCCCTTTTTCTTAACCACTACTGCTCTCATTCTCAGGCCGTATACTTCCTTTAGCACTCTTCACCGATCTTATAACCTCTATCATGCAGTGCTGTATGACCCTGGTGGTTTAGCATTTAGTTTTAATAATAATAATAAAATAATAATAATAATAATAATTGCACATATGTTACTATGTACATTGCATATACCTGTGTAACTGCACTCGTATGTAGGGTCTAAACAGACTGACTACTACCATTAGCTACTAGTCAAATGCAATTTTTAATCACGTTTGCACTTGCAATCATCCTCTGGGGTTGGCACCAGCTTATTTCATTGTACCTAGTAGTTCCGTTATGGAAAGGAACATAATTGAATCTTCTCTCATCAATCATGACCGGAATGTCTTATACAATTCAAGTGATGGAAAGTACAAACTTGACAGCTATTTAGTAGAGTCAATTGTGCACAGCCCAGATTGTTCATTATGTAATGGGGTCCTCACGAGGAATACTGCTGTACACAAACGGCCCCCTTCAAGGCATGCGAAATTGCTGACCTGGAGAGTGTACAAAGAACTTTCACGGCACACATAAGTACGATAAAGCACCTAAATTACTGGGAACTGTTGAAGTCCCTTGATTTGTATTCCCTGGAATGCAGGCGAGAAAGATACATGATTAAATACACTTGGAAAATCCAAGAGGGATTAGTACCAAACTTGCACACGAAAATCACTCCCTACGAAAGCAAAAGACTCGGCACGAGATGCAACATTTCCACAATGAAAAGCAGAGGCTCCACGAGTACGCTAAAAAACAACACAATACGTGTCAGGGGCCCAAGACTGTTCAACTGCCTCCCAACATACATAAGGGGGATTACCAACAAACCCTTGGCTGTCTTCAAGAAGGCACTGACAGGCACTTAAAGTCAGTACCTGATCAGCCGGGCTGTGGTTCGTACATTGGATTATGTGTGGCCAGCAGTAACAGCCTGGTTGATCAGACCCTGATCCACCATGAGGCCTGGTCTCAGACCCTGAAGCCCTTTCCAAGCCCTTTCCAGGTAAACTTGATGATGAATAATGTCTTTTAAACATATCCCTGAAGTATACTGGTAATATCTGCTGTTTTAATCCCTCATGCTACAACCTGCATACTCTATCTTCTATCAGTTTAAAGTCTTAAACAAGTCAGCAATTGCTTCTCCTCAATCGAGTTGGCTAATTCTACCACTCCTGCCCCAGAGAGATGTACCCCATCCCTTGCATACATATCACGTTTGCCATAGAAATTGTCCCAGTTGTCAATGGGATTGCAGCTGCCTTGCAGTACCTGTCTAACCAGCATTTTACACCAATTGCCCAGACATCCATTCATTGCCAACTCTCTTTCAAGGCAAGATGCTACATATGACTGGGACCCCTCCATAGACCTAATTAAAACTATAGCTGAACTGTACTTATCCAACAGCTCCTGTCTCCTGCCCTTCCCAATATCATTTCCACCAGCACTGAGACAGATAATGGACTTGTTCCCATTACTTAGCATAATATGATCTAACCTGTTGATTATGTTATCAACACCAGCTCCTGGAACACACCCTCCATCTCACCTTCCTATCTCTGTTACAAAAATCACGGCCATGTAAAACACATACAGGTTTCTGTCTTACACTCATTTGGCAGGACAGTAGTACCTCCCTGGGTGGTTGCTGACTACCGACCTACTACTACTACTACTACTACTACACACACACACACACACACACACACACACACACAGTAACAGCCTCGTTGATCAGGCCCTGATGCACCAGGAGGTTTGGTCATGGACTTGGCCGCGGGGGCGTTGATCCCCGGAATGCCCTCCAGGTAGACACACACACAGGAACTATACAAAGTTTTTAGACGAGGTTTGATAAAGCTCATGGAGTAGGGAGAGAGAGGACCTAGTAGCAATTAGTGAAGAGGCGGGGCCAGGAGCTATGACTCGACCCCTGCAACCACAAATAGGTGAGTACAAATAAGTGAGTACACACACATAAGTGGACTGGGGACCCTCTTCCTCAGAGAAGAGAATAAACGTACTTGAGGGAAAACCCAAGATTCTCCCCTAAGCTGTCTGAATATTTTTTTCTCCTACCACCTCCTATAATCTATGTGAACTTTATTTATTATCAATATTACATTAACAAAGATACATCTTATATATGTAGACTTAATGCACATATACATTAATGGGGCAATTGTTTGTCGAAATACATTGAAATACAACGGTATAAAATACGGAAGACAGGAGGGAAGAGTAGAGGGTGAGGCAGAAACCTAAAGGTCATGTAGCTTAAATGGGATGGAGGGAGCGGAAAGGGAAGTGGTGAATGGATGACCGTAAAGAGAGGGAGGGAAGGGGATATGGGGGTTTGTTTTGGGACAGGAAGGTTTGGGGCCCAGCTGGGCAGTGGGAAAACCCGTAGGTAACGGTCCGTGGAATGGGAAGATGTGTGGGTTGGAGGATTTTGTTTCCATTGTTAATAAACAGAACTGAGTACATTAGCAGAGCACAGACACTTTACTCCATATAACAAGGACCCTAATGGAAATAAGTCACTCTTACCCCTTTGGGTTATCCTAGGTAATTTACACAAGGTATAACAATTGTATTTACGTGTGCCTGTGCCCAAATAAACTTACTACTTACTGACATAAGTAGTTGGAACAAATGTTGGCTGTGTTTCCTTGGTATATTTTACCCCACAAGTTGATTTACTTACATCAAGCAATGAAACGTGTGAGTCTGGGCTAGAAGACTTCAGGTGTGCGATGGAGATACCTGGAAAATACCTGGAGTAGCTTCTGGAGGTCACCGCCTCCACTGCCCGCTCCCAGACCAGGCCTCAACCCAATCTGTTAGTGCCCGCCGCCCAGTCCAACTTATGCACCACAACCTGGTTGATCAGGAACTGTTTCGAGGAAATTGTAGAGTTCCTTCTTGAAGACAGCTAGAGGTTTGTTGGTAATTCCCCTTAAGCATGACAGGAAGGCTTTGAAGAGTCGTGCTCCGTTAAAACTTACTGAGTTCTGTCGCAAGCATTCCAGTATGGGTTAAGTAGCTACAGCAACTTAAAGTTTTGTTCCAGCGTAATTGGAGTTATTATTACTTATGAACTGTCATGTCACAGGATGGTTTATCCCATTACAGGAAAAATAAAATTTAAGATCTTACATAATGACAGTGAGGGAATAAACTATATACATGATGTACTAAACCGTAAATTCATTGCTGCAAAACCTCAGTGAAAAAAAAAAAAATATGTTGAAACCAATCTACTTCACTGACTCTAAGACACTCCAACTTAATTTAGACTAATTTAAGATAAAATTGAGCTAGCTTACAGTAAATTATATTACATTTGCAAATGTTACCTCAGTCGATAAGCTAGTTTGGAGAAAAATTTGATAGACAAACTAGGATCTGCATGAGAGTGTCATCCATTGAGGACACGCAAAATCTCCAAGAAGATATAAACCAAGTTTTCCAATGGGCAACGGAGAACAATATGATGTTCAATAAAGACAAATTCCAGTTTCTCCGTTATGGAAAACTGAAGGAAATAATAGATAGAACTGAGCATACTACAATTCTAATCACACTATAGAGCGGAAAAGTAATGTGAAGGACCTGGGAGAGATAATGTTTGAGGATCTCACCTTCAAGGATCACAAGAGTGCCACTATCACATCTACAAGGAAATTGATATTAAGGATAATGAGAACGTTAAAGAAAAGAGATGCCAAGCCAGTGATGATCCTTTTTAAATCACTTGTTCTCTCTAGGCTGGAGTACTGCTGTACATTAACATCTCCATTCAAGGCAGGTGAAATCGCAGATCTAGAGAATGTACAGAGAACCTTTACTGCACATATAAGTTCTGTCAAACACCTTAACTACTGGAAACGCTTGGAAGCACTTGACTTGTACTCACTGGAGCGCAGGCGAGAGAGATACATCATAATCTACACCTGAAAAAAATCCTAGAGGGACTGGTCCGTAATCTGCACACATAAATCACTCTCTACGAAAGCAAAAGACTTGGCAGGCGGTGTAACATTCCCCCAATGAAAGGTAGGGGCGCCATTGGTTCACTAAGAGGAAACACAATAAGCGTCCGGGGCCCAAGACTGTTCAACAGCCTCCCACCAGCCATAAGGGAAATTACAAATAGACCCCTGGCTACCTTCTAGAGGGAGATGGACAGGTGCCTAAAGTCAGTGCCTGATCAGCCGGGTTGTGGTTCGTACTTTGGACTATATGCGGTCAACAGTAACAGCCTAGTTGATCAGGCCTTGATCCACCGGGAGCCCTGGTCGTGGACCGGGCCGCGTTGGCGTTGATCCCCGGAATACCCTCCAGGTAGGTAGAATCCATGTAGATCTAATGAAAATATGTTTCACTGCTTGACTATTGGATTATCCTAACTTGAATCTACTTAATGTACTTTTCTGAACTTTTCGGGCTACATAAATAACCCGCACATAGGAGCTGAAACTTATGACGACGTTTCGATCCGACATGGTTAACTGTGTCGGACCCAAACGTCGTCATAAATTCTGGTCTCCTATGTACGGTGCTATTTGTGTATTGTTCCAGTCACGGAATTGTGCATTTTTATTCTGCATGAGTGTGCCCTCAACACCATTGTCATGAATTTTGTTTATTATGTATCCAAATCTTAAATAAAACTTACCTAGCTTATAGGGAATGGTGGAGGAAATAGTGGCCAGGTTTGATGGTTTGACAGGAGAATGTTAAGGGTCTGAATGTAGGGGGTTAGGGTTGAGAGTGAAGGAGCGAGGGGAGAGGATGGAGGGAGGGAGGTTCTCAGGTGGGGAGGACACAAGAGGGTGGAGGATGAGGGAATGGGGGATGGGAATTTGGGGCTAGGAGGGTGGAGGGAACGGCTGGTGGGGGAAGTAAAGGAGACTGTCTTTGTGAGCACCGACCACGTGCGTCGCAGCTGCTACTACTACTACTACTACTCTCTCTGTTTTTACTACAACTTCCGTTGTTGTTTGTCTTGACTACTGCGTTTACCGTTGCTTCTGCTGCTGCTACTACTATCGTTTTTCGCTACTATCTCTATTGTTGCTTATTGCTGTTACTATTGCTGCTGCTTCTGCTTTCAATAATGCAATGCTGCTGCTGTTGTTGTTGCTGCTGTTTCTACTGTTGTTGCAGCCGATGCTGCTTTCACTTCTGTAGTCGCTGTTACTATTGCTGTTGCTGCCAGTGCTACTGTGGCTACTGTCAATATGTAATATTGCTACGCTGCTGCTGCTGCTGCTGCTGCTGATGCTGCTGCTGCTGCTGCTGCTGCTACTGCTCCGGCTGCTGCCATTACTACTGTGCATTTTGTAAATATTACTAATGCTGCTTCTGTTGCTGCTATAATTATTATAATTGCTGCTGCTGATGTTGCTTGTTCCATTCTTATTGTTACCATTACTGTTGTTGCAGCTATGGTTGTTCCTGTTGTAATTGTTACTTTTGTTGCTGTTCTTGTGCTGATTTCTCTCTGTCACTGCTGTTATTCATGTTGATGCTGATTTTACTGTTGTTTCTGTTACTGTTGTTGGTATGGACATGCTGTTATTATTGCTGCTGCGTTTGCTGCTACTACTGTTGTTATTGTTGCTGTAATTGTTAATATTGCTGTTACTGCTTATGCTGCTGACGTACCAGATTTAGATATCTGTTCGCTGATGATGTAAAACTAATAAGACCAATATAAACAGATAAGGAGGGGGGAAAGGCACCAATATAAACAGATAAGGACGGGGAAAGGCACCAATATAAACAGATAAGGACAGGGAAAGGCTACAGATGGATCTGATCAAACTGAAAGATTAGTCAGGTGGTTGGTTGCCTGAATTCATCCCAGGCAAATTCACGGTTATGAAGAAAAGGGGAAGTAGAGCTGCAGACCTCATTCACAAAGATAGACCTTGGGGTGAGCATAGTGCCTAGCATATCGTCAGAGGCTCACATCAACCTAATAACCTTTGCAGTCAATGGTCGTCTGGCAAATCTAAGAGTCTCCTTTGCAAAGAGTCTTTCCTGGCCCTTTGTACAACCTACGACAGGATTCTGTTGGAGTATTGAACACGTGCATGGAACCCACACACGAGAAAATATTATTAAACTGAAGAAAGTGCAGAAGTATGGTACGAAAGTAGTTCCAGGCTAAGATGTATGAATTACCAAGAGAGTATAATGGAACTGGATCTGGCAACATTGGAGAACAGAAGAATTAGAGGAAGCTTGATAACACATTACAAAATACCAAGGCAGGCGGAGAAAAAGTGGGAAAAAGGTACTCGTGAGCACAGCTGGAAATTTAGAGACACAGATAAGTCACAGGGATGTCAGGAACCATTTCTTCAGTCTCAGGAATTGGAATAACCTTGACGAAGATGTAATAGAGGCAGGATTCATACATAGTTTTAAATGCAGGTACGATAGGGCCCACGAGGCTATGAGGGAGTGAATCTGGCAAGTGATAAGATGAGAGGCGGGACCAGGAGCTAAGAGGACCTCTGCAACAACATTTTGGTGAGTAAAACACAAACACACACACACACAAAACAAAGAAGCGGGGCCAAGAGCTAACATTCGACCCCTAAAACCACAAATAGGTGAGTACACAAAATTATTTAACAATGCCTAATTTTTATGATAGGAAACTCAACATTTATGTAATTTTCCTCTTAAAAACCTCTTGTTGTTCCACGACCGGGAGGACTTCTGGGGATCGTGTTTTTCTTCATGCGATTTGCCTCACTGTATCAAAATTAATTAATAATACCATCAGTTATGACGGGAATTGTATCTAGATGTTTTTCTTAAGAGTTTTTGGACGTTTGTGCAGAAAATGCTTAATCTGAACCCATTAATGAGAGTTCTGTCGTGGCTACATATCTTCAGAACCTGATTTATGCCCGCTATTTATTTGAAATTTCCAGGTTCTTCAATAGAGTACAGATTGTTTGAGAACTATGTCACAGAGTCACTTACCTTTGACTTTAGTTACTTCGTATGTATCTTCCACTGGGGAAACAGTTGATCTGTCATCTCTCGAATCTTAGCATCAAACAGGAACGAAAATTTCAGTATTAACCGTAGGTGCCACTGATTCTGTACTTAAAGTTAACTTTTTAGACTTTTATGAGAGAGAGACAGAGAGAGAGAGGACTAGATAAAATGAGAGGCAACTTAGGTTATGCTTGTCTCCCAGGATGCGACCCAGGTACCTACTTGATGTTAGGCGAACAGAGACAATAGATTCAAGGAAACATTCCCAACGTTTCATCCGTGTCTGGGATTGATGCCGGACCCTCAGTATGTGACCTGAGGACGCTTTCTGTAGCTTAGGTACTCCATACATTATAATTGTTCAATAAAAAAACATGTGGTATCTTTCCCACACCGGTATTATTTGGTGATCTCGGAAGATATTGTGATAATAATAAGGGGATATTATCCCTAGATTATAAAACTAAGAAGGCACTTCGATTAATCTGACCATTTATAAATTGGTCAGTAATATTTATTAATTCATACAATATGTGAAGGATCACTGTTGCTTAGCGAGGAAAATAATGTGTTAAACAGCAAGTGTAAGTTGCAGTAACTTCAATATCACTCAGAAGTGACATGAGAAGCTAATTAAATTCATGGGAACAAATTGGAATAATGATAACACTAATTATCAATAATATCAATGCTCATTAGCTCTGTTTAAATGCAAAAAAAAAAACCTAAAATTTTAGTAATGCCCTTAATTCTATTTTAATACAGATCAAACATCAAAGCTACTAGATTCAAATAAAAAAAAATTGCCAATGATAATTAATTTAAACTATGAGCCAAATCTAAATATAACTGACTTTGATGTAAGTCCTTGTTGCCAATATTCTGTTTGAATGATATCTGCTGAGTGGTCTGATCAGCTGGTCAAAGTCACTTACAACGAAGGAGAAGCGAAATATAACCATTTCATGAGAACTGTTTCATATGACATATTGATTACTCCAACGAAAAAATGTTTGAAAGCCTCTTAAGTGGCTTCCGTCAAGTAACCTATAACGTGGAATTTTTTGTTATGTCCTGACGATACATCATATAAGAATTGAATACACTGTTAAGTTTACAGACCATGAGCTGTTATCTTGGTCCAGTTATAATTATTATTATATTGGTCGCACTGTCAACATTCTTGCCAGCTATATTCAAATTTACCCAGAATTCTCGAGTATATATTTAAACTTAGTGGTTGGAATTTTTTTTTATTAAAATTATAAAACAAATCCAAAATTCTCATCTGCTCTATATTGCCAAAGAGATGGATTAACAAACATTTGACAGAAAAATGAAGAATAGATTTGTTTTTATATTTCGATCTCCAAGTGAGGTCCTCTTCAGCAGATAAAATATTGAATGGTAGGCCAAGTTACTCCAAGCTTCAGTTGACTATAAATATGCATACCATGGTCACCCATAGTTATCAGCTTATTTCATAACCCAACAGAATGTTCGTCTCAATGCCCAGCCTGTGTCTGAGACTCGTCTAGCTTGCTGGGCCTCAGAGTCTTGTCTGGTTAGGCTTGGTGCAGGTGGTACTGCATACTTTGTCCCAAGGTCCGTTGGTTCGATCCTCTTCAGGCCTGATGTAAATGCTTGCAAAACGTTTAGGGTGCCAGAGGTAAATGACAATGGAGGCCTGTAATTAAACTTTACATTTAAAAAAGAGGATAAATAAATACACGGGATATGGTTTAAGACATAAATGCAGCAGTTTAATGGAATATGTTTTGTGGGTTAAAGGTTGATAGGAAAACTTATGGATAAGCCGTTTTTAGAGGGGCAACAGATATATCAGATCATTATTTAGTTACAGCTACAGAGTATGGGGTAGATAGGGTACATTGAAAATGGCAACAGCGATTAAAAGAGAAGTGAAATTTTATAAACTAAAATGGGCTACTGAGAACGTAGGTACTCAGGAGGTTGAAGAGGTAAGTGGTAGGTTTAAGAAAGCAGTGTTAGAGTGTGCAGCAAAAGTTTGAGGATATAGGAGGGTGAGTGTGGAAAGGAGGAGAGATTGGTGGAATGACGAGAGAAAAAGTTAGCATATGAGAAGTTTTTAGTGTGTGTGTGTGTGTGTGTGTGTGTGTGTGTTGTGTGTGTGTGTGTGTGTGTGTGTGTGTGTGTGTGTGTGTGTGTGTGTGTATACTCACCTATTTGTGGTTGCAGGGGTCGAGACTCAGCTCCTGGCTCCGCCTCTTCACTGATCGCTACTAGGTCCTCTCTCTCCCTGCTCCATGAGCTGTATTATACCTCGTCTGAAAGCTATGTATGGTTCCTGCCTGCACTACCTCACTTTCCAGACTATTCCACTTCCTGACAACTCTGTGACTGAAGAAATACTTCCTAACATCCCTTTGACTCATCTGAGTCTTCAACTTCCAATTGTGACCCCTTGTTTCTGTGTCCCATCTCTGGAACATCCTGTCTCTGTCCACCTTATCAATTCCTCGCAATATTTTGTATGTCGCTATCATGTCTCCCCTCCAGCGTCGACAGGGCGATTTCCCTTAACCTTTCTTCGTAGGACATTCCTCTTAGCTCTGGAACTAGCCTTAACCTTTGTGTGTGTGTGTGTGTGTGTGTGTGTGTGTGTGTGTGTGTGTAATTATTTAACTCAACGGTCATCTCTCACTAAGGCAGGGTGACCCTGAAAAGAAAACACTTTCACTAACATTCACTCAATTACTGTCTTTCCAGAAGTATGCTGACATCATAATGCAACATTCCACTCCTCCTTCAGAGTGCAGGCACTGGCATTCCCACCTCCAGAACTCAAGTTCCACTACCTGGTGTCCATGAATCCCTTCAAAAAAAAGGTTTTCCTACTCTCACTCCAACAGCACATCATTTAAAAACTCCTTGATTTCCATTTACTCCTACCAAACACGCTGCTAGATGTTAAAGCCCTAAATACTCAAAACCGTTTTTCCTATGAGTTTGTTCCACTTTTTCTACAAACTAATGGCAGACCTCGAGTTTGTAGGGAATTATTTTGGACTGCATGTCCTTCACTATTGTAACAGACCAAGGTGAGCGCGTGTGATATTTGGGATGATCTCTGCTCGGGTACTGGGCATCAGTTGTGCCTGGAACATCATGATAGTGGAAAACTTCTAGTCCATGTTCAGGAACTTGTCAGCAGGTGTATAACAATGAGAACCCTAACCCATAACCATTTGTTATTAAGATTCCAAAGCCAACTGTAACTTTATTTGTATGAATTCACCAATCTGTGTTCCCACACTTACTAATGCTTTTAAAGTTCAGAGTACCACTGATGAGGGAACAGCAATAACAGTAAAGATTCCACGGATGCCTGGCCAGCCAAGAATTGTTCCCATGTACCTCCATATATATAGTCTGTGGCATATATGGACTTTTGAAATTGCCATCTCATGTATCTGTGTTGTAAATGGGCTCACGTTTCAGCTGGACAGCTTTAAGGTCAGATCTAGGGTCTGTGTCTACAATGTAAATTGCCTGAATCTTGTTGGTCAAATGCGATAATGTTCTGCCTTTCCTGGTTATCTACGTGAGATCTCAGCTGTAGGTCACGTGTAAGATCTTCCCACGGGAACAAAGATTTCTCTGGATGTCAGCCTGTGCAATGAGTCAGGATAGAGAGAGAGAGAGAGAGAGAGAGAGAGAGAGAGAGAGAGAGAGAGAGAGAGAGAGAGAGAGAGAGAGAGAGAGAGAGAGAGAGAGAGAGAGAGAGAGAGAGAGAGAGAGAGAGAGAGAGAGAGAGAGAGAGAGAGAGTCGACTGGAGTCTACGTATCCCGTGATGACAGAACTGACCAAGAGCTAGAATCAGTAAAGTTTGCGCTATCCACAGAGATCTAGGTGGCTGGTGCAAGCTTCGAGGAGGTGGAATACTGACTGGTGAGAAACTCGATTGAACAGAAAATCTTGGCATTACTTAGTCTTTCCCCTCCCCCAGCAATATATGCATAGTTTTGGAATTATATTAGTGTAACAGTATATTGCTTTGTTATTGGAGGTGCTGTAATCTTAATTCTTTATGTTTGACACTATTTTATCCTCCGTTTTTTACTTATTATTTTGAAATATTATTATATGTCATCCCTCCTTCTTATACCCAAGAAGTATCTAATTAGAATACTAGAGCGTTCGTCCCATACGTATGGTAATTAGGTCCCTTCTGCTGGATAAGTTAAGACTGGTTGGTCATGGGCATACCCTAACTATAGTCATAGTTCTCAGACTATGATCTGTTGATTGCAGGAATCTGCTTCGTATTTTGAAAAGTTTAAAATAGTCATAGATTTTCTCCACGATCATTTTTTTTATTTCCATTACCGGATATTTTTGCGATACCAGCTACAATATGAGGTCCAAGAACTAGGGGCTGAGATCACTGAACAGTGTCTCTGTGACTTCCTGAATGACTATGAAGAAATGAAGATTTACAATCGAGCGTCCTGCTGATACCCTCATACAAGTCTGTTTCGTGTTCACATAAAAAGAAGTATTAAGAAGTTGCTGTACATGACTGGATGAGTGGATGAAGGAGAAGGAAATGCCAATGAGCAGCTTTAAGCACAGTTCTCTTTTTTTTTTTACTAAATCAAAAGCATTAGTAAAGTTCTGGTTAAACAGTGTTTTCTCATCTTCCAGGCTGGCAGTGTATTCCTGTGCTACTTGGGTTATCGCTTCACAAACCTGAGGAAACTCAAACAGATGGTTTCAGCATGGTGATTGCACTACGACTTACTTTTGTCACAGCAGTCCTGACTGCGAGGGAAAGGAGGGAGTTAACAACAATTGATGTGACTCCTTCGACCTTCTTTCTCAGGGCATAGCGAGTCATGCCTAATAACCTCTTGAACATCACGTAAGAATCATACAGCTTCTACCCTCCAGTTCCTTAAATCAAGAACCCCTTCATCCTTCATCAAAGAACCCCCTTCCCCTTGAATAAACAGACATCAACTAAGTAATTATTTGCCAATCTTGAAGATTCAAAACAGGATGCTCTCTGCAGTATCTCTGAGCGCTTAATGGTTGTGGTCTTAAACCTGTGGCACCGCTGGTTGATGCCTCTAGGAAGAACATGGCACCTTTATACACTAATGAATCTTGGAGGGTTAAAGGTTATAGTTTCACTGTCATGGGGCCAATGTTATTGTTTAGAGCGTTGAGTTGGTGCTTACATTGTATCGAGCAAATATTCCACCATTGGTGGAATACCTATAAAATAGTAAATAAAAAAATAATAACAGTAATAATAAAGATAATACTACTACTAATAATAATAATAATAATTATAATAATGATAATAATAATAATAATAATAATAATAATAATAATAATAATAATAATAATAATAATAATAATAATAATAATAATAATAATAACATTATTATTATTATTATTATTATTATTATTAATATTATTATTAATATTATTATTATTATTATTATTATTATTATTATTATTATTATTATTATTATTATTATTATTATTATTAATTATTATTATCAACAATAAAAATAATAACAACAGCAATAATAATAATAATAAATAATTAATATTATTATTGCTGTGTTTACTATGATAGTGAGAACAGCAGCAACAACAACAACATTAGCAGCAGTAACAATAACAACAGCAGCAGCAACAACAACAACAATAACAACAGCAGCAGCAGCAACGACAACAACAATAATAGCAACAACAACAAACAAACAACAAACAAACATTTTAAGCAGGTACATGTATTACAAGCATAGCAAAACAGACAAGGGAGGCATATCAGTCAACAGTACAATTAGAAAATAGCAGACAAAACAGCAGTAACAACAACAAAAACAACAGAGCAGCAAGAACAAAGACAAAACAGCAGCAACAGCAAGAACAACAGCCAGAATAAACAGCAAAATAACAACAAAATAACAAAATAACAACAACAACAACAGCGGGAGTAGTGAACGCCAGAAACACGCAGACAAATGCGTAACTTGGTCATGACGTACTCCGGGAGGCGGGAGGGTAGTGGAAGGAGTAGGGATGTGGGAGGGAATGGGGTTGGATAGAGGGGTAGAGAAAGGAAGAAGGGAACCGGGAGAGGGAGGGTAGAGAGAGTAGGATTGAGGAGCGGGGTAAACAGAGGGAGGGTGTGTGGGTAAGGAGGGATACAAAGAAAGAATGTAGGTTACGAGGGAGGAGGGAGGGAACTAGGAGGGAGGAACTAGAAGGCTCGACGGGAGAGGCAGGACTGGGAAGTAAAGAGGAAGGAGGCAAAGAGAAGACGAGGAAAATGAAAATGCATAAATAATCCGGACACAGGAGAAACAAGTTAAAGCGACGTTTCGGTCTGACTTGGACCATTGACTAGTCACACTAACACACAAAGATGAGAAAGCCAGTATATATATGTCCACACTCTCCCTGCTCATGAGCTTTATCGAATCTCTTCTCAAAAGTAACTTATTCGCAGTGAGTAGGATTCGAACCTACGCGGGAAGATCCCATCTGATTTCTAGTCAGACGCCTTAACCACTCGGCCATCACTGCACTGTATGTGTGTTAGTTAGTTAGTTACCATTTTGTCCTAGGCACATGTCAATTAGACACTAGGCCTGTTGTATTGTTGAGATGTTAGCTTACCATTTCCTAGGCACATGTCAATTAGACACTAGGCCTGTTGTATATATGTGTGTTGTATGTGTTGTAAGGAAACACTTCGAAATGTTTCTGCCCCACCGGGAATTGAACCCGGCCCCTCCGTGCGTGTAGCAAGAGCTTTACCCACTAGGCCACCGGGGTGTGTGTATGTGTATGTAAGGAAACACTTCGAAATGTTTCTGCCCCACCGGCCCTTTAAGGCGCAGAGTGAAGTGGCTACTTACCATAAATTAGGAAGTAAGCAAGGCATAGGTCTTTAAGGGAGATAGGTTTTAAGGATCTTTAAGGACGCTTAAATAGATTCAGTGAACCTGGGACCAGTGTGCAGCGTTTAAGCCCTTTAGGCAACAGCTCTAGGTAGCTACTTACCTAGAAGAACCTGCTGACTGACACAGTAGCAGGCGGGTTTAGTGAGCTATAAGAGTTTGTGTGCAGGGGTCATGTAAACAGCTTTGTGTGTGTGTGTGTGTGTGTGTGTATGTTACCATTTTGTCCTAGGCACGTGTGTGTGTGTACATTCACCTAATTGTGGTTGCAGGAATCGAGTCATAGCTCCTGGCCCCGCCTCTTCACCCCAATGGAAATAAGTCATTTTTACTTTTTTGGGTTATCCTAGGTTCTCTACACATATGCTGCTATGTATGATAATCTATGTAACTGTATTTGTGTATACCTGAATAAACTTACTTATGATAGCCACTAGGTCCACTCTTTCCCTGCTCCCTTACCTCACTTTCCAGACTATTCCACTTCCTGACAACTCTATGGCTGAAGAAATATCTCCTAACATCCCTGTGACTCATTTGAGTCTTCAACTTCTAATTGTTACTCCTTGCTGCTGTGTCCCTGTCTCTGTAAACCTTGCCAATTGCTCTTGGTATTTTACATGTCGTTATCATGTCGTCCCCTGTCCTCCAATGCCGTCAGGTCGAATTCTCTTAACCTCTCTCGTAAGACATGCCCATTAGCTCCGGAACTAGTATCGTTGCAAATCTTTTCACTTTCTCTAGTTTCCTGACATGCTTGACCAGGTGAGGGGCTCCAAACCGGAGCTGCATACTCCAATATGGGCCTGACGTACACGGTGTACAGGGTCCTGAACGACTCCTTACTGAGATGTCGAAATGCTATTCTTAGATTCGCTAGTCGCATATATGCTGCAGCAATTATTTGGTTGATGTGCGCCTCAGAAGATGTGCTCAGTATTATATACACTTCAAGATCCTTTTCCTTGAGTGAGGTTTGTAGTCTTTGGCCCCCTAGACTGTACTCTGTCTTCTTTGCCCTTCCACGATCTTCATGACTTTGCACTTGGTGGGGTTGAACTCCAGGAGCCAGTTGTTGGACCAGGCCTGCAGCCTGTCCAGATTCCTCTGTAGTCCTGCCTATTCTCCTCTGACTGAATTCTCCTGCAAATTGGGACACTTCTGTGTCTATTCCTTCCGCCATGTCATTCACATATATCAGAAACAGCAACGGTCCTTGGATTGACCCCTGTGGAACCCCGCTCGTCACAGTCGCCCATTTTGACACCTCATCACGTACCATGACTCGCTGATGCCTTCCCATCAGGTATTCTCTGATACATTGCAGTGCCTTCTCTTTTATACCTGCCTGGTCCTACAGCTTTTGCACTAATCTCTTATGAGAAAATGTATCAAAAGCCTTCTTACAGTCCAAAAAAACCGCAATCTACCCACCCCTCTTTCTCTTGTCTTACTACTGTCACCTTGTCATAGAACTCTAGTAGGTTTGTGACACAAGATTCCCCTTCTCTGAATTCTTGCTGGTTGTCGTTTAAAAGCTCATTCCTTTCTAGGAAGTCCACCACTCTTCTTCTGATAATCTTCTTCATGACTTTGCATACAATACATGTCAGTGACACTGATCTGTAGTTTAATGCTGTGTGTCTGTCCCCTTTTTAAAAAATGGGACTACATTTGCTATCTTCCATACCTCAGGTAATCAACTTGTTTCGATAGATTGTTGTTAGCTGTACACAGAGCATCTCTGTTCCCTCTCTCAATACCCACGGAGAGATGTTATCCATTCCCATCGCCTTTGAGATATCTGGTTCGCTTAGCAGCCTCTTCACCTCCTCCTCAGTTGTATGTATCATGTCCAGCACTTGTTGGTGTACCCCACCTTCCGTCTTTCTGGAGTCCTTTCTGTCTCCACTGTGAATACTTCTTTGAATCACATGTTGAGCTCCTCACAAACTTCAAGGTCGTTTCTTGTAAATTCCCCTCCTTCCTTCCTCAACCTGATTACCTGGTCTTTGACTGTTGTTTTCTTCCTGATGAGTCAGACTTAGTTTTCGCTGCTATGTCATTTTCGTATTGTTGTTGGGCCTCCCTCCTTACCTGTGCATATTCATTTCTTGCTCTTCGACTACTCTCCTTATTATCGTGGGTAGTTTGCCTTCAATTCTTCTCCTTTTCTCCAGCGCACTTGTTTTTTGCTTCTCTACACCTTTGGGTGAACCAAGAGCTCGTTCTGGCCTTCTCATTATGTCTGTTGCCCTTGGGTACAAACCTCTCCTCTGCTTCTTTGCATATTGTTGTCACATATTCCATCATCTCATTTACTGATCTCCCTGCCAGTTCTCTGTCCCACTGAACCTCGTGTAGGAAATTCCTCATGCCTGTGTAGTCCACTCTCTTGTAGTTTGGCTTCGTTTGTCCTGCCCTTCCTGCCTCCCTCTCTACTTGTAACTCTACTATGTATTCGAAGCTTAGAACCACGTGATCACCAGCTCTGAGGGGCCTTTCATATGTGATATCCTCAATATCTGCACTACTCAAGGGAAATATTAGGTCCAGTCTTGCTGATTCATCCTCTCCCCTCTCTCTGGTAGTGTCCCTAGCGTGTTGATGCATGAGGTTTTCCAGTACCACCTCCATCATCTTAGCCCTCCAAGTTTCTGGGTCCCCATGTGGCTCCAGGTTTTCCCAGTCGATTTCTTTGTGATTGAAGTCACCCACAATCAGTAGCTTTGCCCTTCCCACAAAGGCCCTTCTGGCCACTTCAGCCAGTGTGTCAACCATCTTTCTGTTAGTCTCATCATATTCTTGTGTTGACCTCCTGCTATTCTGTGGTGGATTATCCATCACTGTAATCACCACCTTGGTATCTCCAGTCTGAAGTGTTCCTATTACGTAGTCCCTTGCTTCTCTTTGTCTCCTCTCTCCAACTCCTCAAAACGTTTATTCAGGTATACACAAACACAGTTACAAAGATCATACATAGCAGCATATGTGTAGAGAACCTAGGATAACCTAAAAAAATCAGACAGACTTATTTCCAGTGGAGTCCTTTAATACCTTATTATTATACTATAAAGGAGATATACTAGGAATAAGGTAAAATGAGTTATTTATATTTACATGTGTGTTAGCTAAAAATAAAAATAAAAAATCATTCTCCTCCCTTTTTGTCGCTACATTCATTAAACACCTTTCGGCTCTCTTCTTGAACTGGTTCATGCTATGACATATGCAGGCAGTCTGTTCCATTCCCTTATTGCTGTACAATAAAAGGTGTTTGAAGCCTGGCCACTGACTGTGGGTACTACAAAGTTGTGCTCTCTCCCCCTAGTACTATGACTGCTTTGGTTCCCAGCCTTGACAAAATTGTCAGCAAGATATTCTGTACACTGTGAGCAATTTTATAAACTTGATTCAACTTCAGTTGTTTTACTCTGTCTTCAATATTCAGCATATCAGTAGAAGTATTAGTGGCAGTAGTAGGCAGGGGGAGTATTGGTAGTGGAACAATAGGCAGAAAGAGAAGTGAAGCGAAGCAAAAGTAGTAGTAGTCGTAGTAGTAGTAGCAGAGTAAGTTTGATGTCTAAGGAACGGAGAGAGTTGTTGAGATTAGAATGAATGGAAATATAGGGTAGACAGAGAACATGACATTTAAAAGGAGTAGGGAGTTTGGGAGAGAAGAAAGTCCGTTTAAAACGTTAGAAAGCAGACTTTATGAAATCGGAAGAGTAGCTTCTTTCTCCTATGTGCTGGTTATTTGTGTATTTGTAGACAGCCTGTACTGTCTGCATAGACAGCCTATGCTGCCAGCCGAGCAAAATGTAGCCAGTAAGCCTACACGCCTAGTTCCCATAATTTCCACCAGGGGGCAGGTCTCTGGGTGGGTATGCCCAGACCTGCATCGCTCTGACTCAAGCAGCAGCCTTCACTTAGTCAAAAAGCCTACTCTTCTCTCCCTGGCATTGGCATGGCCCTCCCAGGCCATGGGCACAAACACACTGCCTGCGTACCCTTACGTTATTGCAAATAAAGTAAGAAGCCTCCGAAGCTTTATCATTGCTACCCCGCCTTGATCAATGACCCAATAATCGTTTAGAAAACATATTATTCCAGTCACGGTATTGTGCCCTTTTTTTCGAAAATAAAAAATGAGGAACAAGAGAGAATGAATAAAGAAAAAGGCTAAAAAAAAAGCAGCAGCAGATTATATAACTGACGAGGAGAAAGAGACAGAGGAACAGGAAAGGAGGAGGGAGCAAGAGTAGATAAAAAAAAAGGCAGGTGAGGAAATAACTGGAGTGGGAAATCTGAGAAGAGGGAGATTGGGAGGGAAAGGGAGGGGGGTAGGGGGTGGAAGAGGACGATGGGTAAGACCGTCCAAGGGTGGGATTGATATAGGGGAGGAGGAGGAGGGATGAAGAGAAAGATAAGAGCTGGTGAATTTTTATTATTGCTGTTGTTTTTGTGTTGTTATTATTATTTTTATATTATTGTTATTATTATTATTATTATTATTATTATTATTATTATTATTATTATTATTATTATTATTATTATTATTATTATTATTATTATTATTATTATTATTATTATTATTATTCATTATTATTATTAGAGAAAGAGGATTTTTTTTCTTTTTTTTAACAAAAAAATTAAGTACAATTGCATTATGCTGCTACTCTATTCTATAGTTACATAGTGGGAAAAAAAAGAGCTATGTTTGACTGTCAGATTCCATACCACAGAAGAGGGTTTCCAACACCTAGTGACGAAATCTGTCAGATTGAGCTGGCAGATTAAAGCAGGGCGATGCGGTTATCGTCAAAGGTTTTGTCCAGCAGATCTGTAGTAACTGTCACATGGGAAATACTATCTCTCTGGATAGTCTATTCTACACACAGGAGAAAAGATATTTATGAGGACATTTAGAAGAGTGGTTTGTGTCGGCGGCTTTGTCACGGTTTGGATATATGACCCTTTTTAAGTTACTTTTTCTCTCTAGGCAGATCTAGAGAATGTACAGAGAACCTTCAATGTACATATAAGTTCAGTCAAGCACCTTAATTACTGAGGACGTTTGAAGTCTCTTGACCTGTACTGTCTGGAACGCAGGCGAGAAAGATACAACGTAATCTACACCTGGCAGATTCTAGAGGGACTAGTTCCAAATCTGCACACAGAAATTACTCCCATCTAAAGCAAAAAAGTGGGCAGGAGGTGCATCATCCCCCATTGAAAATCGGGGGCATCAAAATACACTAAGATTACACATTAAGTGTCAGGAGCCTAAGACTGTCCAACAGCTTCCACCAGGACGTAAGGGGAATTACCAATAGACCCCTGTATGCCTTAATTAAGAGGGAACTGGACAGATGCCTAAAGTCGGTACCCGATCAGCAGAGCTGTGCGGCCAGCAGTAACGGCCAAAGCGACCTCGCAAAGGCTTCGGTCAGATGACTGAAAGCTCCAGTGGCAGGTCATTATATGACTAAGATCCGCGTCAGGAAACACTTGTCCTGTTTACTGACGAATCTTACCTAACCTAATCCAAGAAAGAAAGCGGTATGGAATTCTATAGAGCGAGATTGAGAGAGAGAGAGAGAGAGAGAGAGAGGAGAATGTTGGAGAAAAGAGAGAGGTGTATGTTGGATAAAAAGAGAGAGAAAAATATTAGAGCAACAAAAATCCTCTAAATTTTAGATTATCCTTTCTAATGAGAGACAAAATTATTTACC
The DNA here is from genome assembly GCA_009830355.1 of Cherax destructor. NCBI lineage: Eukaryota > Metazoa > Arthropoda > Malacostraca > Decapoda > Parastacidae > Cherax > Cherax destructor. Next base: position 334,673 of record WNWK01000181.1, on the reverse strand, counting down.
CTCATAAAAAAGCTAGGGTTACCTGGCGTTTACTGGAGTCACTTCCAGAGGTCACCACCCTCGCGGCCAGGCCCCAGAACAGACCTCCTGGTTGCTGGCCTGATAGATCAAGTTGTTAGTGCCCTCCGCTCACAATCTAACGTATGCACCACAACCAGGCTGATTACGAACTGTTTTTAGGAGTCTGTTGAGATCCCTCTTGAAGACAACTGATCCCCTTATGTAACAGTTTTTGTTCCTGGCAAGTAAGTGTTATTTTCTAATTCCTTTTATTGAAAACAATATAAAATGCCCATTATTTCTTTTAAACTTTGCTTTTGTGGCTTACAGGATGAATTTTAAAAAAAAATGGCTTAATTTCAATATTTTTTGCTAGTTATGGATGTAAAACAAAAACATAATCAAATAAATATAATTTACATAATTAAAATAAAATTTAGTCAAATTTTATTTTAAACTTTCTGAAACAGTTTTTCTAGATTTGCGAGCATGCAACAAATCACTTTCCCGTTTAAGCCCCTATCATGTTTTCATTATAAGATCCCTGATATCTGTGTTCAAAGTCCATTATATCTTGGTGGAAGCGCTGCCCTTACTCTTCTGAGTATGTTCCCATATTCTCCTTGAAATTGTCAAGATGAGCACCAAAGATATGGACCTTAAGGGATATCCTACAGCCCATCTGACCATTGCTTTTTACCAAGGTCTCAACAAGTTCCTGTTGTTGCCCAGAAAGCCCTGTGCTACAGCAACAAAACTCTCCCAGGCTTCCTTTTGCTTCTCTGTGAGCTTCTTTGGAAATCTGAGCACTCCATTATTTTCCTGACTTGTGGTCCAGTGAAGATGCCAGCCTTCACCTTTGCCTCTCATAGCTTGGGAAAGAAGTCTTGAAGATACTTGAAGGCTGCAGACTCTTTGTCAAGAGCTGTAACAAACTGTTTCATTAGCCCTAGTTTGATGTGTAATGGAGGGAACAGAACCTTTTGAGGATCCACCAAGGGTTTATGTTTGATATTATGTCTTCCTACTGAGAACTCAGTCCTTTAAGGCCAGTGCTTCCTCTGGTAATGTGCTGCTCTGTCTCTACTATCCCAGTGACAGAGATAACAGGGAAACTTGGTAAAACCTCCTTGGAGTCCCAGCAAAAATGCCACCATTTTGAAGTCTCCAATAACCTCCCAGCCATACTTATCATAGTTCAAAACTTCCAGTAGAAGTTTGACACTGTTGTAGTCCTTCTTAAGATGAACTGAATGAGCCAAGGAAAAAGATGGATACTTGTTCCTATTGTGCAGAAGTACAGCTTTTAGGCTTCTGGAGGAGCTGTCAATGAAGAGTCTCCACTCATCTGGATTTCATGCAATTCCAATTGGATCAAACAGACCTGATACATCATTACAGTAGCACAACTTGTCTTCATTAGTAAAAAAGCTTGAGAAATGTTGTTGACGTTTTCTTTGGCTTGTCACTTGCACACTTTCATCCAGCAGGATCCACCAGGCAGAAGTAACAGTTGGTTGAGTGATCAGGGGGTTCACGACATATTCTAGGAACAGCAAACTTCATGGCTCTTTTTTCTCCTCTATACCATCCTGTAAAAGAACAAAATAATTAATTTTTATTACATACATTTCATTTAAAAAAAATTCCTATTCAAGATTTTATCCTTCATATAACTAATGACTTTCTTACCTTCCAATGTCTTCTTACAATGTTCACAAGCAACATGAGGTGCCCAGGTCTTGTCTGGGTCCACAACTGGCATGCCAAAATATGCTTTGTAAGCTTCACACATTTTTTTAGATGCTGTTGTTACAGAGAACTTCTTTGCTTTTGTCTTAATGAATTGACCACAAATGTAGCAGAATGCATCTGGAGAATGATTGCAGCCTCTTGATGCCATTTGACTTCTTCTGATGTGTCTTCTCAGGCAGCCAGAGCTGAACTGAATGCTGGTTTGTGAGTCCCTGTTTTTATATTTGCCAAGCAAAGCCCTAGAACATAATAATTTTACATCAGTCTTTCTTGAAAATGTTCCAGACGTATCCTGGCCACAAAAACAAAGTTCTGGGATCAAAATTGCTTTTTAAATTTTGCTTAGTTATAAAGAATTGGAAAATGATGCTTATTTCCCAGGAACACGACAAAAGTGAAATTTTGTTACATAGTATTATAGATCAATCAGACTAAACTCAATTGTGGGAAAGTTGATGGAATCAATGAATTACTGATGCAATTTGAAACCTTCTTGAAAGATGTAAGTTGAACAGCGAATCTCAATACGGCTTACAAAGAGGCATTTTTTTCTTAACAAATTTACTAACCTTTTTCACTAAGGAATTCGAGGCGGTAGACGAAGACAAAGAATACGATATTGAGTAAATTGAGGTCAGTAAGACCTTAGAGAGAATTCCACCCAGGAGACTGATTACACAAGTAACGGCACATGGAATAGGAGAAAAAATAATCTTCTGGGTCAAGTCATGGCTGACCGTAAGGCAACAGAGTGTTTGCATTCATTGGATAAATCAGAATGGAGATTTGTTACGAGTGGTGTGCCACAGGGGTCAATGTTGGGACCCTTGTTAACAATCTACATGAACGCCATTGATAAGGAATAAATAAGTTTGCTTATGAGACTAAAAGTGTCCATCAAATAATTTCTGAAGTGGACACTGGAAGGCTCCAGGATGACCTGGATACGTTGATGTTGTGGTCGAAAAGTGGCTGATGCAGTTAACTGCAGACAATTGTAACGTTCTAAGCCGAAAGGAAGGAAATAACTGACACTTATATGGTAAACAAAGTAGGTCTCACTCATAGTGAAAGCGAAAAAGATCTAGAATTTTTGGTTAGCATCTAGCAGTTCTGGTTAGCATCTAGGAGTTTGGGTTAGCATCTAGGAGTTCTGGTTAGCATCTAGGAGTTCTGATTAGCATCTAAGAGTTCGTGGTTAGCATTTAAGAGTTCTGGTTATACTTCAACTTTATATATCTTTAGTTAGACCTCATTTTAATTATGCTGTTCACTTCTGGTCTCCATATTACAGGGTGGATGGACATTTATGCGATCGAAAATATACAGAGGAAGATGACGAAATTGATTCCATGCATTAGATAGGACTCGCAGCAATGGATTCAAGCTGAAGAAATTTAGATTGAAAAAGTATATTGGGAAGTACTGGTTTGCAGTAGAGTTGTAGATGAGTGGAACAAATTCCCAGGTAGCGTCAGTGAGGCAAGAATTTGGTGTAGCTTTATATATAGGATGGATAGGCACATAAGTGAATGTGGGTATGTGTGAGTTGGACTTGCCTAGAAAGAGCTTAACATAGGAACATAAAAATAGAGGAGCAATGCAGAAGGCCTACTAGCCTGCTGCAGTGTTCTTTCGTTATTATGCTCTTAATGAAATTCATGTTGGTATAAGATAAAAAAAAATATTGAAGTGGTTGGATTTTTTGCTAAAATTAGAAGAGATAATTACATACTTGACATATTGTTTTTTAACGTTGAATTAAAATAATTATTTACTGCTTATTTGACCTTTTTCTTTTAACATTTATTTCCAAAATTATATTTGTGTGAGAACATATTATTGACTCCCCTTCAGGCACTTCCAGCATAAGCATGCTTAGCACACACACACACAAATCGACCTGACGACACTGGAGGACAGGAGAGATAGGGGGGACATGATAACGACATAAGATATTGAGAGGAATTGACAAGGTGGACAGAGACAGAATGTTCCAGAGATGGGACACAGCAACAAGGGGACACAGTTGGAAGTTGAAGACTCAGATGAATCACAGAGATGTTAGGAAGTATTTCTTCAGTCACAGAGTGGTCGGGAAGTGGAATAGTTTGGGAAGCGATGTAGTGGAGGCAGGTTCCATACATAGCTTTAAGAAGAGGTATGATAAAGCTCATGGCGCAGGGAGAGTGACCCAGTAGCGGCCAGTGAAGAGGCGGGGCCAGGAGCTATGTCTCGACCCCTGCAACCACAACTAGGTGAACTAGGTGAGTACAAACAAAAAAAAGTTAAGGAGGATAAGAAAGAAGGGAGTGGAGACATGACGTGGAGAAGATGACTGCACAGTTCTCTGTGTCCTCATGAATGACGTACTCATTACCAACACCTAAACCTATTGATATTCCTGTACCACTAAGCTTAGTACTAAATTACTAGTCAGATCCTTGTGAAGTAATTAATATGCAACTGCAGCAGCAACGAAGTAAGCGGTGTACTGAGTCCTTGCCTAGCCAATGCTTGGGTGTTAAAAATTTAAAATTAAGTCGAGTTAAATATGCACAAACACACACACACACACACACACACACACACACACACACACACACACACACACACACACACACACACACACACACACACACACACACACACACACACACACACACACACACACACACACACACACACACACACGTACACTAACTAACTAACTAACTAACAGCGATGGTTGACACATTGGCTGAAGTGGCCACAAGGGCCCATGCGAGGAGGGCAAAACTATTGATTGTGGGTGACTTCAGTTACAAAGAAACCGACTGCGAAAACCTGGAGCCACATGGGGCCCGGAAACATGGAGGGCTAAGATGATGGAGTAGTAATGGAAAACCTCATGTACCAACAAGTAAGGAACACTACCAGAGAGAGAGAAGAGGACGAACCAGCAAGATTGGACCTAGTATTCACCTTGAGTAGCGCAAATATTGAGGACATCTCATATGAAAGACCCCTTGGAGCCAGCGACGACATGGTTCTGAGCTTCGAATAGATAGTAGAGTTACAAGTGGAGAGGAAAGCAGAAAGAGCAGACGAATGAAGCCAAACTACAAGAGAGGAGACTACACAGGCATGAGCAATTTCCTGTACGAGGTTCCGTGGGACAGAGAACTGGCAGGAAGATCAGTAAATGGGATGATGAAATATGTGACAATAATATGCAAGGAAGCAGAGGAGAGGTTTGTACCCAAAGAAAACAGAAATAACTAGAAGGCCCTCTGTTCACCCTAAGGCGTAGAGAGGCCAAAACCAAGTGTGATGGAGAATGGAAGAAGTATAGAAGGCAAAGAACCCAGAAGAATAAGGAGAGCAGTTGTAGAGCCAGAAATGAATATGCTCAGCTCAGGATAAAGGCCCAACGACAATACAAAAATGACGGAAGGCATAGAGTTAGAGGTGTCCCTGTTTGCAGACGACGGGAAACTAATGAGGAGAATACAAGCGGTCGAGGATCAGGTAGGTCTACAAAAGCATCTGGACAGGCTGCAAGTCTGGTCCGACAAATGGTTCCTGGAGTTTAACCCCAGGAAGTGCAAAGTTATGGAGCTTGTGGAAGGACAAAGGAGACCGCAAACGGAGTACAGCCTAAAAAGGTCAGAGGCTGCAAAACTCACTCAAGGAAAAGGATCTTGGTGTAGGCATCATACCGACCACATCTCCTGAGGCGCACATCAACCAAATAACTGCTGCAGCATACAGGCGCCTGACAAACCTGAGAATATCTTTTCGACATTTGAATTAGAAGTCAAGTTCAAGATCAAGAGAGAAGTTAATCATGATAATGTACACCGTGTACATCAGGCCCATATTGGAGTATACAGTACCAGTATGGAACCCACACGCATCACACACTCACCAAACTCAATGGGAAATCAGCAATCAGTATGCTGGAATATCTCATCAGAATTCATAAGAAATTTAAAGAAAGATGCAAAAATACTGAGAAGAAATGGAGAATAAGAGAAATCGCGAAATAAAAATATTGCAGAAGAATCAGGAATGGTTATATTACGATTAATAGCTAAGCATAGAACCAATATGTAAATAGCACATCAGCTGAGACAAACAATCAGTCCAAGCTCTTCAACAACCACCCAAAAAGAAATAATATATTGTACATGTATGGTAAGCAAGACCCAGGTGGAACATCTGGGTAACTTTACTGTAGACGTTTCGCCATCCAGTGGCTTTATCAATACAAATTTAAGGACATAATTGGAAGACATTTGAACTATATACAAAAGATAAGGTAATCAGTCCCTCAACCTTGGCGTTGGTGGAAAGTACCGTAGTCTTTAAGACTTATTATCTTATTATCTCATCTTTTTGTATATAGTTCAAGTGTCTTTCAGTTATGTCCTAGAATTTGTATTGATAAAGCCACTGGATGCGAAACGTCTACAGTAAAGATACCCAGATTTTGCACATGGGTCTATTTTTTTAATATTTTATTAAGTGATTTGGAAATAACTGAAGCAAATTGGCTCCCAGGCCATAGTGGGAAAAAAATCAAGTCAACTTCAGGAAATATTCAATGAGAAATAAATGACTAAACAAGAATACCTGCCATAAATGAAAGAAGGAGCTTGATTCCAATATATAACTAAAGATAGGGAATAAGTTATTGACCCATCTAATGTTGGTAGATTGTGAGAAATCCCCAGAAAAAAGGATTAGAAAATACCTCTTAGTAGATGCTGAAAAGGGGAAAAGAATTTGTAAAGAAGCCACTAGCCAAGAACAACAATACTAGTTAGTCGAGAGATTAAAGGGAAGCGATAACTTATCTTATCTTGGGTGCTCGCCTTCCCTCAGGGTCCGACAGCATAACTCTCCTTCTTTTCTTTAGCTTGTGTTGTATTTTGTGTCAACCTGTGCTTAGGTCTCGTTCTCGTTCCTTTTGTTGTTGTCCAGTTTATTGTTTCACTTTTCGTCTTGTTTACTCGTGATTTTCACTAAGGAAGAATATCTTATCTCGTCCCTCTATTGCTCCCTTTCCTTCCTGCCACACTCTTGTCTCTCTTTCATTCGTTTCAGTGATTGCTTACAATTTCCGCTTCTTTGAAGTTTCTGAGTGTGTGTGTGTGTGGGGAATGATACACTGTGTGTACAGTGATACTCTGTGTGTGGAGTGATACACAGTGTGAGTGGAGTGATACACTGTGTGTGTGTGGAATGATACACTGTGTGTGCAGTGATACTCTGTGTGTGGAGTGATACACAGTGTGAGTGGAGTGATACACTGTGTGTGTGGAATGATACACTGTGTGTACAGTGATACTCTGTGTGTGGAGTGATACACAGTGTGAGTGGAGTGATACACAGTGTGAGTGGAGTGATACACTGTTGTGTGCAGTGATACTCTGTGTGTGGAGTGATACACTGTGTGTGATTGTGTGTGGATGATACACAGTGTGTGTGAGTGATACTTGTGTGTGGGTGATACACAGTGTGTGTGTGTAGTGTGTGTGGATGATACACTGTGTGTGTGTGTGTGTGTGTGGTTGATACACTGTGTGTGTGCGTGTGTGTGTGTGTACTCACCTAATTGTGGTTGCGGGGGTCGTGTCACAGCTCCTGACCCCGCTTCTTCACTGGTGGTTACTAGTCCACTCTCTCCCTGCTCTATGAACCTTATCACACCTCTTCTTTAAGCTATGTATGGATCCTGCCTCCACTACCTCACTTTCCATACTATTCCACTTCCTGACAACTCTGTGTCTGAAGAAATACTTCCTAACATCCCTGTGACTCATCTGAGTCTTCAACTTCCAATTGTGACCCCTTGTTGCTGTGTCCCATCTCTGCAACATCCTGTTTCTGTCCACCCTGTCAATTCCTCTCAGAATTTTATGTATCGTTATCATGTCCTCCCTATCCATCCTTATCTGTGCATATTCATTTCTGGCTCTATAACTAATTTCTTTATTTTCTCGGTTCATTTGCCTTTTATACTCCTTCCATTCTCTAGCGCATTTGGTTTTGGCCTCTCTATATCTTTGGGTGAACCACAGACTCGTCCCAGCTTGCCCATTGTTCCTGTTCCCCTTGGGTACGAGCCTCTCCTCTGCTTCCTTGGTTTAGCCCTGGCTCTTTTCTACTTTGTTTAATGAACCTTGTTGTAGTCTAACACTTTGAGACCTTGAGTCAAGTCAGGCATCATTTCATTTACTGACTTTGCTGAAAGTTCCCTTTCCCACTGAATCTAGAGCAGGAAATTCCTCATGCCTGTGTAGTCCCCGCTTATGTAACCTGGCTTCGCTCATCCTTCAGTCTACTATGTATTCAAAGCTCAGGACCATGTGATCTCTAGCTCCAAGGGCCTTTCATGTGTGATGTCTTCAATGTCACAACTACTCAAGGCGAATACTAGGTCCAGTATTGTTGGTTCTTCCTCTCCTCTCTCTCTCTGGTAGTGTTCCTAAAGTGTTGATCCATGAAGTTTTCCGGTGACACCTTCATCATCTTACCCCTTCATGTTTTTGGGCCCCCCATGTGGCTCCAGGTTTTCCAAGTCAATTTCCATTTGATCGAAATCACTCACAACTAGTAGCTTTGCCTTGCCCACATGGACCCTCCTTACTACTTCAGCCAGTGTGTCCACCACTGCTCTGTTACTCTCATATTCTTGTGTTGGCCTCCTGCTATTCTGTGGTGGGTTATACATCATTGCAATCACCACCTTGGACCTCCAGTCTGAAGTGTTCCTACTATGTAGTCCCTTGCTTCTCCTCTGTCTCCTCTTTCCAACTCATCAAACTTCCACTGGTTTTTAATGAGCAATGCAACTCCTCCCCCCCTCTATTCCCTCTGTCTTTACTCAGGATCTGATATCCATTTGGAAAGATGGCGTCTGTTATCATTCCTGTGAACTTGGTTTCTGTGAGAGCTATGATGTCTGGTGATGCATCTGTGATTCTTTTGTGCCACTCGTCACATTTATTCGTTATTCCATCAGCATTGGTATACCATACATTCAGTTTCCTCTCACGAGCTTTAGAAGATTTTGGCCTAGCTTTTACCATAGATGAACTGCGTGAGAGGCACTTTCCTGAATTTAATGATGATCAACCTGACAAGGATTGGGTATATGCTTTCCTTGAGCGTCATTGTAACATTTTGACAAAGTTTAAAAATATCTCAAGAGATCTGCTATGTCTGAGAGAGAAGTGGATGCTTAACTCGACAGATGCATTTGCTGTTAAAGGAGTTCCACCAAGTATCATAAAATAATTATGATGAAACAAACATTACTGATGATTCTGTAGTTCGGAACACGCTGAGAGAACCATGAACTCTACAAAGTCGTCAACTTCATTAACGTTTTCTGTCAATGCTATTGGACAGGTTTTAGAGCCAACAGTTGTTTATTATATAACAGAACATCTGAAATGCTCGTTGTTGTATGCGACTGAACCAGTCTATTGAACTGAACATGAAACTGTCCAGTATACGGTTGCTCCTGGAAGCGAACGTTATATTTAACTGCCCAACTTGAAGCCTTAGCAGCCGACACTACTAACCTGGTCAAAATTACCCACTTACCAAAATCATCATACAGAAGACTTAAAAATGGGTCCACGACTGGAAATTGGAAATAATATATGACACAGCTATGAAGAAACATCATCAACCAATCGCGTTGTAGCTGACGCCTCTCTCCAACTTGAAACATTAACGATCAATCACCTTGAAGCTGCCTCTCTCTCCACCATCCTGCCTTCCTGCCGACCTCCACCCACCAATCACCATCAAGATCAAGATATACCCAAGGCTCAAGACTCAGCCAGTACAGCTCATGTTCTCGTGCCTTCTACATCGTTGTATACATCTGCTGGGTATACAGCTGCTGGGTTTAGCCCTGTCTCTTTTTCTACTTTGTTTAACGAACCTGGTTGTAGTCTAACACTTTTAGACCTTGAGTCAAGTCAGACACCTTCTTGAGGATGCGTCCAGTGATCTTGCAAACCAAGAAGAAGTAGAAGAACCATCAGTGCCGCTACATATTAAGGCCGATAACTGTACTTGCTTATTTCCGCGCTGATAAAGTTCCCCATCATTTTGTGCCTAAATTGAATACTACAGAACCAATGAAGGATAAGATGCTAATACTGTGCTCTTTAACTTGCCAGAAATTCCTGATAAGCGACACTAAAAATAAACGAAAGACTGAGAGAAACTTGAACTTTCACACACTGAGAGGCTGATTCATTCTGAAAAAATACATTCGGTGATTTAACTCTACGACAGAAATATTTACTAAGTGTTATTTCTTATTCTCTTTTAATAATTTTCCGTTGGTCATAATAGCGTAAAAGCTTGCGGTGACTGAGTGCATTTTTTTTAGCATTCCATAAAAATAGTAATATTGAGTGTTTTTTTTTTTTCAAATTTGGTCAGCATATGTGGTAAAGATGCATCATTGTTATAAATCTTCTTATGTTCATTACTTTTTTATTAAACTTAATTTTTTTTAGACTCAATATCCCCTCAGTACGGTAAGTTACAGACAAAAAGGAAATTATCCCAGCTTTCTGTGTAAGATAGTTATGTAATGTTTTATAAGAGATACACAACAAGAAAGAACTGAGTCAGTTACCAAGGGAATGAACTGTTTTTTGTTATTACTATTATTATTATTATTATAGTAGTAGTAGTAGTATCTGATTAATAAGCCCATGCGAGGAGTGAAGATAAAGTATATACATGAAAAGTATGAAACAGTAAATAAAATGACATCTCACTGGATACGAGTTTTATGACCCATGTCACTAAAAATTCTTCTAAGTAAAGCAGCTCAGAAGAGATTTTCTTGCAAGACACATAACCCTTATTAAAATAAAAATAAAAATAAATTATCCTTGGATATTTGCTCTGAAGTAATTTAGACTTCTATTGTCTCTCGGCAAAGCCGAAGAAATAAATTATATAAAATTTTATGTGAAATGAACAACGGTTTATAGTGGAACAACTTTAATATGAAGTTGGTTTATAGTGGAACAACTTTAATATGAAGTTGGTTATAGTGGAACAACTTTAATATGAAGTTGGTTTATAGTGAGAAAACTTCAACGTCGGCAGAAGTTCGCTCAAGTCAAACTGCAGGTTTTGTAGTGTGTTAAGAGTGAAAGATAAGAGTTTTTACACCAGCTAAAAGATGTGACACAGAGAGTGAGGCTGGGGAGGGGAGGGGAGGAGAGGTGGAGGTGGGGAAGACGAGACGAGGTAATCGGTCACATCTTGTTATATTACCAAGAATTTAAAGTGGTTAACCCATCTGATAAACAAATCTTGTTTGTTTCTGTAAATGTTTATGAAACGAATGTTAGTAGAGTATCCTGAAAAGAGGGACGAATTAACCACAGATGCCTCACCAGGGTCCAGGTGTCACTGCTCTCAGCAAATCTTGGTTTAATTCTAACAACCATTTGATAGTACAAATGGCTTTTAACAATTAAGAATACGACTGTGCATATATCAAAATTTATTTAAGTAATAATGGAGAAAAAAATTCTAGAACATCATTTCTCGACAATAAAATCAGGTAAACGACGCCATCTTGTATGAAGAAATTACATCAATAAATAATAATAAGGAAAAAAGAATAGTGGATGACCTTAACGATCTTAAATATTGCCTGAAACAGTCTATCAAGGAACGAATAAGGTAGCAATACTTGCAACATGGGTGAAGGCAGCTTCCTAACCCAAGTTGCAACTTCTGCAAACTTGCGGGAAAAACCTAGTTGACCTTGATGTAATCACTGATTGTGATCTTATCTACTAATACCAGGTAAATCACAGACCAGGAAATAGTGGCGACAAAATTGTCAGATTCAAAATAAATAAACCTTTGAGATACAAAATAATATTATGATGGTAGCCAACTATAAACAAGCATTACAAAATAACCCGTACATAGGAGAGAGGAGATTACGACGACGTTTCGGTCCTACTTGGACCATTTACAAAGTCACACTTTGTAAAAGTCACAGAGTGACTTTGTAAATGGTCCAAGTAGGACCGAAACGTCGTGGCAAGCTCGTCTCTGCTATGTGCGGCTTATTTGTGTATTGTTTCAGTCACAGTCTTGTGCCTTTTTGTTCTTTACAAACGAACATATTCTATTGTGTAAATGTGGAAAAAAATCAAAATTAAAATTCTAAATAACGGGGATAGCAAACCAAAAAAGATTAAAAGACAATAAACGATGCATAATAAACGGAAGATCAATTAGAAAAAAGTTGTCTCCAGTAGTTAACTAGAATCCGGATAATATAATATTTAAAGGCAAATTTTATATTCCATAAATGATATTTATTTGTTTATTTCAACAGTTAATTATTTAATATTTCTATGTTTAGACTCCACATAAGTTTAAAATATACCACATCAAAAATATGCCTGAATAGTAAGGTAATATTCATATGAAAATAATCAAAATAATTTTGAATATCAGGAGACAATTATATAAGTCATAATTCGTCAGGGTTAAATGTTAAGGAGAAAACTATTTGGATAACACGAGAAAATCAGTGTACATCTTGCCCGGCCCAAGATTGAACTCACCTCTTCTTCCTGAGATTAACGCTCTGCCACGGAGCTTCGAGGCTCCAAACAGAGTACTCTCCCAATAGTGGCTCCAGCAATTATAATAATATAGATAAATCAGCAGCAACAACCCGTCATTTCTCTTTTAGACAAACCGTATAACTCCACGATAATGTTAGCAAATTTTAGTCCCTCCCTCTTGCCTTTTCTAAACACACAAAAAATACTACTGATGACTGCGCCAGCACCAACATTCTAGTTGAATCGTCTTACCCCCCTTTACCCTCCCCCCTCTTCCATTCTATCACAAAAAACACTCTGATGACTGCACCAACATTACCCAACCCAAAATACTTCCACAATAAAGAACAGCGCCAAATTTAGCCGAAGCCTCTTGGCTCCTCAGCCCGCGTCTCGCAGGCTAGACGCCTCTCTGTTGATCTTGCTAATGATGGACACAAACCAGATCCTCTCTTTCTCCTCTCTTCCTTGTCCTTCTTCTTCTCCTCCTCCTCTTCATCATCCTAAAAATCCTCCATGTCCTCCTCTTCGTCGCTCAACTTTTTTTTTAATTTTCTTTTTCCTCAATCTCTTCTTTCTTCCCTTCCTCTGCCTCAGTTATTCCCCTTTAGAAAGTTTTGTAATGAGTGGATCAAGGAAGGAGCTTTGCGGGGATCCACGTGAACATTGTGAAAGGATTCTCTCAAAACCACCAGGTAATTGAGTATGTTGGAAACGGGTGTTAATTGTTGATGAAGAGGTGGTGGCTGTGTTGTTGTTGGTGATGGTGGTGGTGGTGGTGGTGGTGGTGGTGGTGGTGGTGGTGGTGGTGGTGGTGGTGGTGGTGGTGGTGGTGGTTTGTAATGAATGTTACTAGAGAACATTTTAGAGGTGGCTGTTGGTGACGATTTCGCTGGTGGTTAGTGGTGATTCTAGTGGTAGTGGTTAGTGGTAACTTCAGTTGTGGTGGGGATGATGTTAGGGATTGTGCTGCCAGGGGTTGACATACAAGAAGAGAGTAGAAGAAGTAAACATGACAGTGTTAGAGGATGCAAGGGCTAAGAAAAGCATGATACTGAGGTACAAGATACTCGTTAGATGGAAGTTTAAAAAAAGTGAGAGTCACTGGGGAGTAAATTCTTAACCCTGAAAGTAGTAGTGGAAACAGATTTCAGGCACATTTTTTTTAGGATAGGTATATAGACATGGAATTACATAAACTAGTCGTATTCAAATTAACTTGACACATTTGCCTCACTAGAGTATCTGAATTTAGGAGACATTTCGCTTTATCAATCCAATAGAGAGAACAATCTTGTAGACGGTGGAAGATATAAAGAAGTTTGAGGTGATCAGTCCCTCTGCCTTGCCAGGAGACATTCAGTCCATCTGTCTTGATGAATATGAGTGTTCTCTGAACTGAACAGATAAAGCCACTGGCTGCCGAAACGTCTCCTAAATAAAGGTACCAAGTCATGTGTGTTATTCATTTACTTGTCAGTTTCAAAAGCCACTAATGCAATATAAAGTCGTATTCAGTTTAAGAAGCAGAGCCAGGAACAGAGACTCGACCCGGCAACCAAAAGTAAATGAGTACAGGCACTCCACACATAAATTCAGGCAGTCCATCCTCACATAAATGTTGTCCTCACGCGTTTACATATATCTGTAAATAAACTACAGTTGGTGTATTTCGATTACTGGGCGATCCGAGAAGTGTATCCCCGTATTGCATAACCCCAGGACCCTGTACGTTAATCCTCGCAAAAAGATTAGTGCAGAGTGTGGCATCAGTTTGTAATGAAGATATGAATCAAATCAGATTTGTTATTCACAAGTTATCACATGGATACTAAGATTCCATTTTGTCAATAAAGACGGCAAATTAGAATACACATCTCTAAATTAATTTAAACCTTTCAATAATAAATACCAGTCTTTAAGTCAAACTGGAGAGGAATTCTCTTCTTATCTCAGAGGGATCAATATACCAAAATACAGCACCATGGTAAGTTTGAAGCCAGTCTGAATTTGAATTATCAAGTTATCAGCGTTGAAATGTGAAGGTAATTAGATGAAGCACTCAGAAATTGTTATATGATAATCAGTGTTTAAATTTTCCAGTTTATTCTATAAAAAAAGGCAAACTGGGACTAACACAGGACAAATTTCTTAATTATTTACATACGTTACTTATTTTAACCTAAAACGCTGGCAAATCTAACCTAAAGAAAAGTTTTGATTGGGTTAGATTTGCCAGCGTTTAAGGTTGAAATAAGTAATGTATGTAAATAATCAAGTCAAATTTATTAAATGAACACTAAGTAGATTTAAGATACGATAACCCAGTAAAGTCATATGTTATATTTCTTACGCATCCTACAATCAAGGAAAAGCTTCCATTCAGGAAAACACATCAGCACTACAAGTTTCAACCCCACCAGAAGAGACATTCTCCAGTTATCGCACATTATCCAAGAAAATGCTCATCAACAGCCTAAAGCTCAGAAATGTTTCACCTATTTTATCAGATAAATCAACCATTAATGATTGATGCTCTTCACAATTGTTTTATTTTAATCAGAGGAAAATCGCTAAAGCAGTAGGGGGTCAACCATCGCCTGTGGAATGTGATGCATTCACATTTGATTCAAGGAATATCAAGATAGGTCCAATTCCTCGGATCAAGAGCTCCTCACCAGCATCTTGATAAAATAATGCAATAAAGTAAGATAATTCTATTCCATTTCGAGAATAAATCTGGTAAAGCGGCACCTACACACTCCATTAACAATACCAACCTTCACCTAAGTAGGGTTCACTAGTGTTGAAATTTTGAAGGCGATCAGAGGAGGTTTTCTTCAGGGCATGACCTATGTAAGAGTCCATAGGCCACCCATGTATGCAAATAGTCCTGTGGATCTTCCGTAGTGTCGAAAATATGAGGCGATCGAATAATTCGTTCTCGAAAAATATTCCTGATGTCGAAATTACCAGATACAATGATGGTGAGGATGTATTTCCGATACTCAACAATGATGGTGAGTGATGGTATTTGCCGTATACCTCAACAATGATGGTGAGTGATGGTATAGCCGATACTCAACAATGATGGTGAGTGATGGTATAAGCCGTATACCTCAACAATGATGGTGAGTGATGGTATAAGCCGTATACCTCAACAATGATGGTGAGTGATGGTATAAGCCGTATACCTCAACAATGATGATGAGTGATGGTATAAGCCGTATACCTCAACAATGGCAACGTGTTATTGCTCATCGTTGGTTGTGTGGCAAACTGCTAAAAAAATAATAAGTCGAGGATTACCTCTAGGAAGTCATTTGACTTTAGATTGCCTCTCAGGGAATTCCAATTAATTTGATTAAAGTTAAAATCCCCAAGAAATACTGTTACCTTGCCTTCAATCCTTAACAATTTCCTCACAAAGAAGTCTCCCTTTGTCCCTATCAAAGTTTATGGGACGGTATATCACACCTAAAATCAATTTTCCACATCCATCTAAAAATTCTACCCAGACAGTCTGTGTGTGTGTGTTCCTTTAGTTTTTGTACCAGTTTTTATGCAGTTTCCTCTGGTATATTGCGGAACTCCGCCCCATTCCCATTACATCTGTCAATGTGGAACAACTTATACTCTTGCACGTGGCACTCGGCACTCTTCAAATTAAACCATTTCTCACTTATTGCAAAAACATCAACGTCTCTCTCACATGCAACTAATGTCAACTCGTCCATCACTTTCTTGCGCAGCAAATACTTATGTGATGCATAATAGAAACCCTTCAGTTTCTTCTCCCTGCTCATAATAGCCCCTCGGATGCTTCCCTCATCACTTAATACCACATTATTGCCAAGACCAATATTAACCAATGATCCCACCTCATTCCGCCAACAACTGGCGTCCCTAGAATCCACACTGTCGCATCTCTGATAATTCATAATTCCCAATTCCATAATTTCATAATCAACTCTTTTCCCACAAACACCGATACCTATATTTCTAATTTAAAACCCTCGACATCTTTATTCACCGAGTTAGCTAATGTCGTCACCCTGGCCCTAGGTGGCGACATGTGTAATTTTTACCATTTAAGTGTTCCCAGTTGTCAATGAATGATATTGCTAAACTTTTATAGTGTTTGTCCAGCCAGCATTTAACACTAATTGCCCAGGACAACCATTCATTTCCAACTTTTCTCCTCTGCGAAATGCCACATATTGCAAACTGTCCTTAGTTTTGTTATGTTTATCGCTGACCTATACCTGCTAATCAAGCCCTCACTTCCACACTTGCCAACATCAATGCCTCCAAAAGTGAGGTAGATAACAGAACTGAAGTCACCACCACCATTCATGACGCTCTCAAGATGGCTAGTGATATCCTGCCTTCCAGTCTCTAAGACGAAAGGCCCTGCTTATGTACTTGATTTGAGATTAAGCAACAAGAACAACATTCTTACCTTCTCGAGAGGTCCTTGATATGACGTTCTCGGTGGCCATGCACTCGTCCAGAAGCACAGCAAAAGAATTCGCTGTCTCCAGAATAGTCTCCTGGACCTTCCTCATTTTTCAGCTTCAGTCCTTTCCTTCCCACCAGCTTCCAATCGTTGTGGTTCATCACCTCTTCGCTGTGGCTGGTCTCCTCTTCCTTGTTCTGGGGAAAACTTATGCATTTGATCAATGAGCTTTCGCCATTCTCCCTCTTTGTCATGAAATTGCATTACATTTTCATATTCTGCTATCATTCGGCATATCTCTATCCTGGCCTTTCTAAGCTCTACCTTAACCTGGTGGTACAGCTGCTTCAAAGAAGACATGGTTGTTGCTTAACCTTATGAGAGCTGACTATGCATGACCTAACACAATACAGGTCAGCTCGTTTCTCATTTTGGACAGTACATTTCTGACATCTAGATCATTTATTGGGTTGGTCTTCATGAATCAGAAAGGCATAGGTAAGGTAATCTTCACGTGAACGTCAAAGTTTAGTATAGAGTCGAAATCGCCAGCATCTACGGTATTGTTGGAGAGAATATAAGAACTCTTTGACCATTAAATAGATATGTTCTAGATACACGATAGGGTTGGGAGCTAACGACTTTTAAATGATTATCTGGCAACATTGCATGGTACTTATGTTATCATCTTGCAAGATGGACAATAGTGTCTGGTTGGAGAATAGATAACTGTTACGGTTGGAGCTTTCAAAAATATTGTCTGTGAATACTGAGTGAGGAAGAATATATGTTCACCATCATGTATTAAGGTGAGAATGTTTGAGTATGTTACAGACGTGTCATCTACAGCTTGTTATTTCTTATTGTTTTTTACCTATGATTATTGCAGCAACCGCTAACAGTTTAATATGGATTTTTAATCCCTTCAGGCAAGTTATACATTTAACTTTAAAGCAGGGGTCTCCAAGAATGCATCTGATGAGTGTCAACAAAGGCACTGATATTTGGTTGGTGATTGGTGACTTTTAGTGGTAAGTCACCACGTTCATCCAGGTTCACTCTGTTACATGCTTAGTTACAATTGCATTTGCATGGCTAAACCTAGCTTCAGCCATGTACAAACTTGGGAAAATAAATAGAAATGGCTTAACCACTGCACAAAGCTGGGGGTATTTAGCAGCAATATTTATATTGTTCCAATAGTTCCAATAGTTACCTAAGCTTTTACGTCTGAACAATGCTTTTACTTCAAGATCCATAGTCATATCAATGAGTTCTTCTGCAATTGAGAGTCGATGTCAGTCAGGCACGTGCATTTTCACCAGGTCCTCAAAGCGTACTTTAAAGTCTTCCCTTAATTTGTCAAGGTGTGTTGTGTATATCTCCAGGTCACTTTCTTGCAACTGCAGTAAATTTGAAAAATACTGAAAAATCTCCATGTCAGTGAAGCTTTAAATAGGCCTATTTTGACTTGGAAGCCCACTAGAATTGTCCTGGCTTGAATAATCTTAACATCTTTATCCTGCAGGCGTTTTTGTATTTCATTAAGTTTTGAATATAGGTCTGGGTTTATATCTGTTAGAAACCTCAGAGTTGAGTTGCACAAGTCTACAAGTTTTGCAAGCTATCACCCCTAGACAGCCACCTTACCTCAGTGTGCAAAAGTAACTGGTTAAGGGTTTCAGTATTATTTCCACAGTATTGCAAACAGTCGCGATATTTACTGACCCCCTTTTGAGCCCCAGCCATTTATTGACCTATTTGATAGTCTCATCGACCCTTAGGGGTTGATATTGACCGACAGGAAAACATTGCTTTAAAGAATTATTGAGGCAAGTATACAGTCTTTTTCTACCCCACTCGTAGTGTCTTCTCAGGAAGGCATTTCTCTTACAAAGTCACTCTTGCCCAGAGTAAATATTTGCCTTTTATTACTCTAATATTTTGCAATTTCTAAATTTGTCTTTCATGGAAACCCTGTAACACCTCTTAAGATTTAAAAAAAAAATTTTTCCATCCGTTCCTTTCTTTAACAGTCTTCGAGACTCTGTCATAATAGTTTAATGGATTTTATATACATAAATTAGCAGTTCGAAAACCGAATTATTTACCAGATAATAGATTTTTGTTCTCTGTGTTTAATTGACTTTTCTCGTGTGTGTTAGTTAGTTAGTTACCATTTTGTCCAAGGCACATGTCGATTAGACACTAGGCCTGTTGTGTGTGTGTGTTGTGTGTGTGTGTAATTGTGTGTGGGTGGACTCGTGTCTGGTCTGACGCTTTTGTGTCTGCTGCTGGTCTCTCTTCCTCCTCCCCATTATCTTTTATTATTGTCTTAAATTCTTTCTGTATGTGTTTCCTGATTTTCACATATATCTTTCTCATCCATTCCCTCTCTCTCTTCTCTTGGCTGAAAGAAATCAGTTCTTGACAATCCTAGATATCTGAGTCTTCGCTTCCGTTGTAGTACCTAGTTTTCAGTAGTTCCTCTGGGAAACAACCTCGTACTGTCTCTTGTAATTGAGTTTTTGTATGTCGTTATCATGTTCTTGTTCTTTCTAGTGTTGTTGTGTATTCTGTTTTTATTAAGCCATATGAGTTTGATGGAACTAACCGTCGCAAACCAAAAACTGTCCAAGTTCTTATCTGACAGGTGTGTTCAGATGGTTACTTATCTAACATAATCCGACGAACAGGTCAAGTGTCTATAACACGGTCTTTAACTATTTAACAAAAACACTCACACACACACACACACACACACACACACACACACACACACACACACACACACACTTGCACACCTGTGTGTATACACAGGCAGGTATGTCAAGCCATTCACTGTATGAACTAGTTTCTTACGTCATTATTTGAGTCAGGAGTCACGCATGTAAACACAACAGTGACTCACGTAACTAGAAGAGAGAAAAACTAAATTCAAGAGTAAACTTGGTCACGCTACATGAGAACACTGCTGAATTATTCACATGTTGTATAAAGGTCGTTGGTCGAGAGGAGATGACTCATCACTTCCGCGTTTGCTTCCGGTGTGTTGAAGGTCATTTCTGCTGCACCTTTTAAACCAAGGCCACTTGGTAATCTTTGTGAACAAGGGCCACTTGTGAA
Source organism: Cherax destructor (assembly GCA_009830355.1). Lineage (NCBI taxonomy): Eukaryota > Metazoa > Arthropoda > Malacostraca > Decapoda > Parastacidae > Cherax > Cherax destructor. The sequence continues at coordinate 314,708 of WNWK01000181.1, read as the reverse complement.
TCTTTGTGAACAAAGGCCACTTGGGAATCTTTGTAAACAAAGGCCACTTGGAACACCTTCGTGGAATTAGACTTGAACTTATGTTGAAAAGGCATTAACATTTCTGTAACAAAGGATCTTAATCTTTATGAACCAAAGGCCACTTGGTAATCTTTGTCAACAAAGGCCACTTGGGAATCTTTGTGAACAAAGACCACTTGGGAATCTTTGTAAACAAAGGCCACTTGGGAATCTTTGTGAACAAAGGCCACTTGGAATCTTTGTGAACAAAGGCCACTTGGGAAGCTTTGTGAACAAAGGCCACTTGCGAATCTTTATGAACAAAGGCCACTTGGGAATCTTTGTGAACAAAGGCCACTTGGGAATCTTTGTGAACAAAGACCACTTGGGAATCTTTGTAAACCAGGGTTATTACCGCGCATGTCACCTGTAAACCATCCATTATATATATGTATACGTATATGTCGTGCCTAATAAGCCAAATTTGACAAACAGGCCCAACTCCTTTAAAATTGGACTTTTTCCCTCAATTTTTTTTACACATTGACAGGTATACGTATTTTTTTCATTGACAGTGATATAAAATGTTTAATTTTTGGACCAAACCTAAATTAGAAACTATACCTAACCTAACGTAAACTAGCGTTTAAATTTAAAATCAATATATATATATATATATATATATATATATATATATATATATATATATATATATATATATAATATATATTATATACACTGATACATATTTCCTGTCTCTGTATATACGCTGCTTCTACCAATGCACACACATCAAAGGATATATACCCTTCACAATATATACCAAACGGGTGAATTTAATACGTGCTGAGAAAAAATGTACCTGACTCAGCTGCCTCAATCGATTCCCTGGACGCGAATGTTTGGATTACAATGCATAATAAAATTCATATTTTAAAATTAGACATTGACTATTTGATTTCCAATTCAGAAAAAATCAACTATTCTGATTAAGAAGTGTAAATCAATTTTGGGTATCACATAAGAGTAAATTAAATCACAATGAATGAAAGGCTTTAATATACCCTATTCATAAAAAAATTCCCTTATGCAATTTTTAATTATTTTGACGAATATCTCGATGTTGATGTGTGGGCATCTGAGAACAACAATTCATATAAACACTATGAATTTACTTTTGTCTCTTCAGACCAAAATTTGGGAATGCAGTATTCTTAAATGGAGTGACACTCCTAAAGTCGACACGTTTTGAAACCAATCATCCACTGAACCACCATTTGCGAAGAATGATATAATATTAACAGTACGACTATTAAAAAAAGAATAGCCTTGTACTATCGTCTGTAAGCTTAGACTAACTGATCTAACTGCAACATCCAGCAGAACTGATAAATATTAGGTGCATCCTAGCGTGTTTCCACTACTGCAACATCTTGATGGAATCTTTCTCCTTGTTATATTGACTGTCAGGAAAAAAGACAAATGAGAGAGAAGAAAAGCGGCTTGAGCAACATAATACATCTCAATTGATGGCAACATTGTAGTCGATCATCTGTCAGCACCTGGTAGTTGATGTCTCAGTGTCTGTCAAGAAACTTGTTGCAGATATTCTTGACCGAATGTCAAGTTGCGTTGACCTCGACTGAGAATCACAGTCATCTTAGAGCCGGTGATTCTGTGGACTGGTAAGGTTACTACTGGACTGGTGAAAGTTACTACTGGACTGGTGAAAGTTACTACTGGACTGTTGAAAGTTACTATTGGACTGTTGAAAGTTACTACTGGACTGGTGAAAGTTACTACTGGACTGTTGAAGTTACTACTGGACTGGTGAAGTTACTACTGGACTGGTGAAGTTACTACTGGACTGGTGAAGTTACTACTGGACTGGTGAAATTTACTACTGGACTGGTGAAAGTTACTACTGGACTGGTGAAAGTTACTACTGGACTGGTGAAAGTTACTACTGGACTGGTGAAAGTTACTACTGGACTGGTGAAAGTTACTACTGGACTGTTGAAAGTTACTACTGGACTGGTGAAATTTACTACTGAACTGATGAAAGTTACTACTGGACTGAAAGTTACTACTGGACTGTGAAAGTTACTACTGGACTGGTGAAGGTTACTACTGGACTGGTGAAGGTTACTACTGGACTGGTGAAAGTTACTACTGGACTGGTGAAAGTTACTACTGGACTGGTGAAAGTTACTACTGGACTGGTGAAAGTTACTACTGGACTGGTGAAAGTTACTACTGGACTGGTGAAAGTTACTACTGGACTGGTGAAAGTTACTACTGAACTGAATCAATCACAGTGTTGGACGTAACATGTACATCAATCAGTGAGCTTGTCATCGTAGTCGCTACTTCAGTCACAATACGCTCATCTACTCTACGCTAATAACAAGGTGAGTGGAGATGCTAATGTTACTGTATGTTTGGCCGTGGCTGCTGCTACAATAATGTGCTTGTTGAACTGACACCTGCTATATCAAACAATTTGTGGAGGGGGGGGGGAGGAGGCGTTTCGCCCGCTACAATAATCACAGCATGTGTGACTTCTACGTTAATCACAGTAGGGGTGATACTGCTACATTAATCACAGTGTGTGGGCGTGGCTGCTGCTGCATCAATCACAGTGTGAGTGGTCGTGAGTCTTGCTCCATCAATCACAGTGTGTGTGTGTGACTCATGCTACATCAGTTACAGTGTGTGTGTGACTCATGTTACATAAATCACAGTGTGTGTGTGACTCATGCTACATAAATCACAGTGTGTGTGTGACTCATGTTACATAAATCACAGTGTGTGTGTGATTCATGCTATATAAATCACAGTGTGTGTGTGACTCATGTTACATAAATCACAGTGTGTGTGTGACTCATGCTACATAAATCACAGTGTGTGTGTGACTCATGTTACATAAATCACAGTGTGTGTGTGATTCATCCCACGTTACTGACCCTCCTGGCTTATGCTTTACATTTTCAGTGTGCCAAGATGAGGTCTTAAGGAGAGCCAGAATGTCAGGTGGCACCCCTGAATTCCGGGGTGCCTGGCTCCTGGGGTGCTACCCTGGCTCCAGAGCTAGCACTCTGTCTTCTGAGGTGCTATCTTGGCTCCAGGGCTATCACCCTGGCTCCTGAGGTGCTTCCCTGGCTCCAGGGCTATCACCCTGTCTCCTGGGGGTGCTACCCTCACTCCTGGGGTGCCACCCTGGCGCCAGGGGTGCTACCCTGGCTCCTGAGGTGCTTCCCTGGCTCCAAGGCTATCACCCTGGCTCCTGGGGTGCTACCCTGGCTCCAGAGCTATCACCCTGGCTCCTGGGGTTCTACCCTCACTCCTGGGGTGCCACCCTGGCGCCAGGGTGCTACCCTGGCTCCTGAGGTGCTTCCCTGGCTCCAAGGCTATCACCCTGGCTCCTGGGGTGCTACCTGGCTCCAGGGCTATCACCCTGGCTCCTGGGGTTCTACCCTCACTCCTGGGGTGCCACCCTGGCGCCAGGGGTGCTACCCTGGCTCCTGAGGTGCTTCCCTGGCTCCAAGGCTATCACCCTGGCTCCTGGGGTGCTACCCTGGCTCCAGGGCTATCACACTGGCTCCTGGGGGTGCTACCCTGGCTCCAGGGCTATCACCCTGGCTCCTGGGGTGCTACCCTGGCTCCAGGGCTATCACCCTGCCTCCTGGGGTTCTACCCTTCCTTCTGGGGTGCCACCCTGGCGCCAGGGGTGCTACCCTGGCTCCTCCAGCAGTGCCACAATAAAAGGCAGGCCAACAAGGTTAATAACACGGGTGTGTCTTTCTGAGAACACTCACATTACAAGGCTCACACAACACCATTAATTCGTGTATTATGGAATACCTCGCACCAAGACCATTGCCACTACTTGATTAATTTTAGCTATTGCCGCGTGGCTCGCTAGCTCGCGTGTGGCCCTGCTACACGTGACATACGGCCCTCCTACACGTGACTTGTGGCAGTCCTACACGTGACTTTTGACCCTGCCACGTGGCTTGTGGTCCTGCTGTGTAGAATAGAGCGTGTCTGTGGGTTATGATTGATTCGGTTAGTGATCTGATCAAGTCGATTATGAAATTCAGCCCAGAAACTTATCATCCCAGTTCTGTCTACCTGAATTTTTACCTCTAGTTTACACATGGGGCAGTTGTGGTGGGCCGGTTACAGATGTTGAATCTCTGGTGGACTGGATGTAGCAAGACCCTTGACACTCAGCCCCAAAAGTACAAGGAATAAGCATTCAGTGATGCTACTAGGTACTTACTCGGGAGTGTGGGAGCTGCTGGTACATCCATTGGGACACCTGAGACACTTGTATTTGAGTCACGTGCAACCACCTGGTATAGCAGCAAGATAGCCGTTTATTGCCTTGAAATGTTATCTAATTCGTACAGTAATGTGTTACTGAATGTTAGAGTACTTCTCCACACAAGACCTGTCGTGGGATAAGTCGTCCTAATAAATAGGCTGTTATCTGATTTGCACTGATGCGCAGCTCTTGGTCACCGGTTTCCTTCACGCACTGGATTTTTCGTGACTGGTTGGGTAGGCAGGAGCCAGTCGCTCCTCTAGCCAGTGGACACTCATGGCTGGCTGGAACAAGTGCCCAATGCTCACAGTTGTGTAGATTGTGAGAGGTATTAAGCTAGATTATTCTGTGTCTAACTCTAAATTAGCTTAAATACGTATAAGTAATAGTGTATAATACATTAACCTATGGAGGCTTCATTACTAGATTAGTCTTATAAATTAAGAATGGAAAGGGAAATTTGGCACCCGCCACAGGGCCACAATTCACGTGGCATGTGTGGAAAATCATGCAGCTTTTTATTTCCCAGACAGTTAATTAAGACTTCCTTAAGTGGAGGTAAAGGATGGGGGACGAGCAGACACACCTCTATCAGCGGCTGCAAAATTTCCCTTTCCCACCTGCCATATGACTTGTGGCTCTGCTACACGTGGTTTGTGACCATGATGCAACACGTGGCTTTTGGCCCTGCCATATGACTTGTGACCCTACCACGTGACTTGTGGCCCAACCACATGGCTTGTGACCCTGCCACGTGACTTGTGGCCCAGTCACATGGCTTGTGACCCTGCCACGTGACTTGTGGCCCAGTCACATGGCTTGTGACCCTGCCACGTGACGTGTGGCCCTGTCACGTGACTTGTGGCCCTTCCATATGACTTGTGACCCTGCACAACTTAGCACTAAATAGCACCACGTTGAGCTGCAAGTACTAATAACAAAACAGGTAAAAATCTGTTTTAGATTGAGTTAAGACGGAGGAGATAAAACACAAATCACGGCTATTGCAAGGATTCGTAACTTTATTTACAGGTTAAGAGCTGTTACCTACATCAGCTCATTTGAAAGCCTTTTTATTATTATAAAACTTACAAATATGGAACAGGATGAAACTGGTGCCATCTATGGGCAAGCAGATTCATTTGATCAATTGACTTTATTTCGTTGATATCATTATAAAGTATGAACATGTTCCAGACTGAGTCATCCTAGAAATAAATGATCTTAGATGAATTGATGTTCTGGAGAAGGTTACAGTCAGAGTGAAGTTGCTACTTGCTGCCCGTCATGTGTAGGAGCTCACTTCTGGATGTCCACGGAGTGGAGCCAAGTGGTGGTAATTTGACAATATTGGCCTTGTACATAACAGTAAGGCCACCCACATTCCTCCGGTGTTGAAGGCTCTGCCGAAATGACAGATCTATCCAGGTTGGGTCCAGGCGAAAGATGAGTTGTCTTGCTCTGTTCTCTATTCTGTGAAGAAGTCGCAGATGAGATGGAGGGCAAACAATCAAAGAAAGTGGAGCATAATCCAGGTGTGAGCATACTTGTGCCTCGAAGTGCTGTAAGCTTCCTGGCCGCCTTGTTTCCAAGATTTACAACGTGGTTCTTCATAGTCAGTTTTGAGTCAGATTTCACCCCAAGGATATCAACTTCGTCTCCGGGTACCAACACTCTCCCATTCATTCTTACCACTGCTCCAGCATTACCATCATGGTGCTTAGATACAATCATCTGTGTTTTCTCAAGAGCAAATGTGACCTGCCATCATTTACTCCAAGTTGATATAGCTGTAAGCAGGTAATTGATGGAACTTAAAGGTTTGCTTCGTTGCTGGATAATGGATCTGTTCCCTCTGCTGTGGTCAAAGAAGTTGTATTAGAAATTTCAATTCAGTGTTTTATCTCATCTCTCTCTCTCTCTCTCTCTCTCTCTCTCTCTCTCTCTCTCTCTCTCTCTCTCTCTCTCTCTCTCTCTCTCTCTCCGACAAACTTTTTCTCCCTACCCACCCTCTTTACCTCTTCTTCCTATAAGAGAATGGTAGGGTAGAAACAGATTGTAGATGTGATATACAGATGGCTAAGTATATAGAGAAAGAGAAAATACGTAACGAGATTAAGCGAGTCGTGAAGGAGTGCAAAAGTAGAGCCAGTGAGATCATGGGTGAGACTTTATTATCAAATTTTGCTGAGAATTCTAAAAAAAAATGAAAGGGAGATGATTAATTTAGGAAAGTCCAGGGAACAAATGAGTCCAGCAGTTACAAACAAAAGAGGAGAGATATATGAACTTAAGATCATTCATAATGAATGTTTGTCAGTGGAAAAAAAACACACGGAAGAATGATGATAAATTAGACACATTTGCAACACTTGGGTATCTTTATTTATGAAACGTTTCGCCACACAGTGGCTTCATCAGTCCTAAATGAAGAAGAATGGTGAAGATCAACTTTCTGCAGTATATAAGCCACTTCTTCGTGCACATACTATATTCTTTTCAAGATTGATGGACTGATTGCATCGACTCCAGACTGAGGGACTGATTATCTCAAACTCCTCCTGATATTCACAATTCTTCTTTGTATAGGACAAATGAAGCCACTGTGTGGCGAAACGTTTCCTCAGTAAAGATACTCAAGTGTTCCACATGCGTCTAATTTTTCAACTTGTCGGTTCTCTGAACCATTTACCTGCGGAAGAATGAGCCTGCTGTACGCGTGCACCATGGTTCGAATCCTCTTTCATTCTGTGTATTCACTGACGTCGTTCACGACTACTTTTCTTAGGTTTTTAGACTACAAATCTTTGAGGGTATGAAAGTACATCTGCCACGCAAGACACCACAATAAAGAGACGAATTGTAACTCAACGTTTTCGATCGAAAGGCCTTCACCGGAAGCTATGTCAATCAAGAACTGAACTGAGGAGTCAGTCAGTAGATTCAGAAAACAAGGAAAGAACCATCCGGCACAGGTTCACAAGTTCTTTTTACTGCAGCGCATAATAGAGCGATGCACTGACAACCAGGTGACACCCCTCAAGTGGGTGGTTCTGTATCTACCTGGAGGGTATCCCAGGCCTCTCGGTGCATCAGGGCATGATCAACTAGGCTGTTACTGCTGGCCGCACGTAGTTAAACGTACTGACTTTAGGTATCTGTCCAGCTCCCTCTTGAAGGTAGCCAGGGGTCTATTAGTAATTCCCCTTATGCCTGGTGGGAGGCTGTTAATTAAACAGTCTTGGGTCCCGGACATAACTGTGTTTACTCTTAGTGTATGGCGCCCCTACTTTTCATTAGGGGTATTTTGCACCGCCTGCAACATACCCCTGGAGTGATTTCTCGTGTATAGATTAGGGACCAGTCCCTCTAGGATTTTCCAGGTGTAGATTATGATGTATCTCTCTCTCGTGCATTCCAGGGAGTACAAGTTAAGTGCTTCCAAGCATTATGACGAATGAGATAAAAAAAGTCTTTTGATTTATTTATGACAAAGTGATTGCAGGTAAGTTATTCAATGACTTGACTGTCTTTATTCATTGATGCTTGACTGTCATTATTCATTAAGGATTGACTGTATTCATTAAGGATTGGCCGCCTTTATTCAGTGTCATAGATTATTGTAGGAATCGATTTTAAGTGAATTAAAAATATTATTAGGATTATAATCATAATGGAGAGCTTAATGCTTAAGGGTCATACAGCGACTTCAGAAAGGGAAGTAATCAGGTTTGATCCAAAGAAAGGGAGCAACTCCTCTACCAAGAGTTCTTTTACAGCGTCAATCATATAAAGTAACGCATTATAACTGAAATACATTTATTTAAAACAAACTGTATACTCAGATTTATCCCAATTATTTCTCATTAATTAATGTACAAACTAAGTTTAATATTTTAAGGTACTGGACATCAGTGAGAGACAGGATTTTAATTAAATGTAGACAGGTGCATAAGTAGATGTAGACAGCTATGAAAGTGGATGCTGGCTGGTGTGTGAGTGATGTGAACAGGTATGTAGTAGTGCAGACATATGAAATGCACAAGAGCAAGCTATAGAAAAAGATGTGCAATTAGGGGTATACAGGTATGTAAGGAGAATAGACAGGTGTGCAAGTAGGGGTATACCAGGTATGTAAGGAGGACAGACAGGTGCATAAACAACGGCAGGCAGTATATAAATAGGAATAGGTAATAGATGTAGACATATGAGCAGGACAGACAGAAATTAAGGATATGTAGATAATAACTGCTCAAATAAACAAATATTTCATGTAGGGGAAACAGAGAAAAGGAAGAGGGAAGAATGAAAATGTCAGACAGGGAGAGAATGAGGAGTAGGAGGAGGGGGAAAATAAATGGAAAACAGGGAATTAAAAATAAGAGAGGAAATCTTGGAGGAGAGGGAAGAGAAAACGGAGGAAGAGAATAGGAACGAAAAAAGGAGGGATAATAAGGAGGAGGAGGAGAAGGCCGGGACGACAGACCATTATACTAATGATAGGGAAGAAAGACAACCAGGGTTATGACAGTGTGTTGACCTCTAGCAGGTGCTAGGTCAACAGCAGGAGGCAGGAGCAGGAGCAGGAGGAGCAGGAGGAGCAGGAGGAGCAGGAGCAGGAGGAGCAGGAAGAGAGGAAACGGAAGAGGAGGAAGAGGAAAGGAAACAGAGATGAGGAGGAGGAGGAAAAGAAGACGAGTATAATAAAAGCAGGATGGATAGAAGAGCAGTATAATAAAAGGAGGAGGAAAAGAAGAGTAGGAGGAGAAGGAGGAAGAGACGTATTAAATGAAGAAGCAGAAAAATGAAAAAGGAGTTGAATGGGTATGAAGGGGATGTGGACGAGAAGGAGGAGGAGGAGGAGAAAGAGGAGGAGAAGCATAAGAAAAACAAAAAATAAGGAAAAAAAGTCAAGAAGAAGGTGAATTTAAAAAGAAAATGGAAGAGAATTGTGTAATAGTTGGAGGAGTAGGAGGAAGAGGAGAAGGAGAAGGAAGAATGGATAAGGGAAAGGAAGACGAACAAAAAGAAAGGATTTTAAACAAAGAGTAGAGAAGGGGAAAAACAGAGATAAAAAGAATGTCAGAGAATAAATGTCAAAAAATAAAAAGATGTCAGAGAGGATGAATTTATTAACAAGGAAGAATGTCAAAATTATGATAACATGTAAACGAGAAGACAACATTAAGGGGACAATGTATAAAAAAATGATTTTGGTGTTCATGATATAATACATAAATAACTCCCACGTAGGAAAGTCAACCTTAAGACGACGTTTCGGTCCGACATGGACCATTTAAATTCAAGTGTGACTTGTAAAAGGTTCAGTTCGGACCGAAACGTCATTATAAGTTTCTCTCCCCTATGTTCGGGTTATTTGTGTATTGTTCCATTTTTTAAGTTTTTACCAACTATAAGGCTAATTAATTTGTAATATATACACTGTGTACAATATATTGTTCTAGGGTGCACATAGTGTACTCTTATATTTTATCCTCTCCGTTAACTCCGCCTATACAGACCGTGGGAAGGACGAGGGATACTCAACCAGAGGAACATCCATCACACAACGAGCTAAGAGGTAAGTGTATGTGTAGTGTTTCTTCCCAGAGTACAATGGCGAGTGTGTTCTTACTTGTATATAGGTGGCAAGTGTTTCTAAAGTTGATTCTCCCTCACGATTATTGAGATAAGTGTTTTTTGAAAAGTTGGTTAACACGTATACAGGTATACTGCTAAGTGCATTTATAGTTGTTTGCATTTATCTTGCTGGAGATAAATGCAGACAAGTCAGTGAGCTCTACTAGATATTTCAGCCATCTAGAATGAATTTAGACGAGATATCTAGCATAAAAGCTAAAAATTATTAACTTAGTGAGTCATGAAATTATTTCTCAATTTACGCAGAAAAGTTAGTTGATTTTTTACCTTATTTTACCTATATTTATTTATAAAAGCCTCTTTTATACCACTAGAGAATATTTACTTACTCAGACTATTAACCATCAGGCAAACATGATATGAAGTTATAATACCAGCGATGTAGATGAATGGTTCAGAGAACCGACAAGTTGATAAATTAGACATATGTGAGGTGCAGCTGCACTTCACATGTCTACAGCATATAAGCAACTTCTTCGCACATATTCTGCATTCTTTTCAACATTGATGGACTGTTGACATCGACTCAAGGCTGAGGGACTGCCTACCTCAAACTCCTCCTGGTCTTCACCATTCTCCTTTGTATGGACTGATGAAGCCACTGTGTGGCGAAACGTTTTCTCATTAAAGATACCCAAGTGTTGCACGTGTGTCTAATTTATCAAAACTATCGATAAAGCATCAGACAAGCATTATAAGTTATTAACGTAATTTATCATGTTTGTCTGTAGTAATTATATACCCTAGTGGTATATAATTACTACTGAAATTGTTAAGTAAAAGGACACAAATGCAACTAATGTGACATTTTAATGGTGGCAAAGGTCGCTTTTTCCAGGCTTTCAGGAGGCTGAAGAGGACAATTGATGTATATGACACACAATTTAAACAAAAAAAGCAGTGATCACTATCTCTTGAAGTCTGGGCAAGAACATCTCCTGAAGAACAGAAACCCTAACCATAACATGTTCTCCGCTAATTCAACACAAGCACATCGTAGATGTGGAACACTCCTACAGGCCTTCGATATTTCAACCTCCAGCAGAAATATTTGTCTAACCTATTGTTATACTACCCTAGTATTTGTTTTATCACCTTTTACTCATGTGCATATTGATTGTTCTACCTTATTGTATTACTACTACTACTACTAATATCCCTACTACTACCACCACTAGTATTTCACCTCACTTTGAGAGTATATATAAACCCACATACTACTGAAATTCTCTCAGGCAATCAGGGTTTGAAGGAGATGATATGGGGAGGAGCAAAGAAACGGGTAAGAATAGACAATGAACTTTGGTGGGGAAATGAAGTAAGAGGGAAAAGGAGGTCGCTGATTATCCATGGCCATCAGGAGGCTGAAGGAGGACAATTGATGAGATATGGACAGCACATAAAAGGAAGATTTGGAGAATCATTGAAACGACAGGTGATGAGGCGGAGGTCCGTTAGGTGGCAAATCTTCGGAGAATTGGATAGTAGGCAAGTAACAAAATACTAAGAGGCTGACTGACCTTAGCAACAGAAATGGCTTGAGTCTGGATCCTGAAACCGAAACCAGTGTTGAGAGAAAGACAAAGATATCATCATGTGTATCTCAGTTGATACAGAACAGTAGAGTAGAGGGAACAATTGCAAGATAGAATAAGAAGTCAAATAAAGAAAAAAACAGTGAATAAAAGAACAGAGCAGATACTCTGCAACCAGGGGAACCCCACGCACAGCCCCGCCATGCGAAAGTTCAGCTTCATGGGCTACACCAAAATCAGACCCATGCAACCTGTCAACCATTTAGTGTGAGGCCAACATCAACCAAACAACTTCCGCTGCAAACACGAGACTGGTAAACTTAAGGGTAATTTTCAGGAACCTCAGTAAGGTGGCATTCACGAGACTATTCTGGCATATGTCAGGTCCATCTTGGTGTTTGCTGTGCCAGTATGGAACCCGCCTCTGATAATGCATATGGAAAAAACTGGAAAAATGCAAAAGTTTGTAGTGAAACTAGACTCAGAGCTGAGGGGGTATAAGCTATGAGGGAAGGCTAGAGACAAACCTGATGGACAAAAGCTGCAGGAGTGACATGATCACGACGTACAAAATACTGAGAGGGACTTGACAGGGTGGACAGGGTAAGTCTGTGAGAGGCGGGTATCAGGCGCACGAGGGCACAACTAGAAACTAAAAACACACATGAGTCACAGGGAGGTTAGAAAATACTTCTTTAGCATTTGAGTGGTTGGGAAGATTATAGACCTATACAGCAAAGTGGAAGAGGCAGGATTCATCCATAGTTTGTAAAATAGGTATGACTGGGCTCACTCAGCCAGGAGAATGAGCCTAGTAGTGACCAGCAGATAAACGGGGGTCAAGAGCTGAGACTCGACCCCTGCAACTACAAACAGGTGAGTACAAATAGATAAGTGCACACACGTGGAACACAGTGGGGCCTGTGACGAGCGGGGTCCCACAGGGGTCAGTCTTAGAACCAGTGCTATTCTCGGTATATGTGAATGACATGACGGAAGGAATAGACTCAGGAGTGTCCCTGTTCGCAGATGATGTGAAGTTAATTAGGAGAATTAACTCAGATGAGGATCAGGCAGGACTTCAAAGAGACCTGGACAGGCTGGACACCTGGTCCAACAACTGGCTTCTCGAATTTAACCCAGCCAAATGCAAAGTCATAAAGATCGGGGACGGGCAAAGAAGACCGCAGACAGAGTATAGGCTAGGTGGCCAAACGCTGCAAACCTCGTTCAAGGGGTGAGTATGACACCGAACACGTCTCCGGAAGCACACATCAACCAGATAACTGCTGCAGCATATGGGCGCCTGGCAAACCTGAGAATAGCGTTCCGATACCTTAGTAAAGAATCGTTCAAGACACTGTACACCGTGTACGTCAAGCCCATACTAGAGTAAGCAGCACCAGTTTGGAACCCACACCTGGTCAAGCACGTCAAGAAATTAGAGAAAGTGCAAAGGTTTGCGACAAGGATAGTTCCAAAGCTAAGGGGAATGTTCTACGAAGACTGGAGGACAGGAGGGTTAGGGAAGACATGATAACGACATACAAGGTGGATAGACAGGATGTTCCAGAGAGGGGACACAGAAACAAGGGGTCACAATTAGAAGTTGAAGACTCAAATGAGTCAAAGGGATGTTAGGAAGCATTTCCTCAGCCGTAGAGTAGTTAGGAAGTGGAATAGTCTAGCAAGTGATGTAGTGGAGGCATTAACCATACATAGCTTTAAGACGAGGTATGATAAAGCTCATGGAGCAGGGAGAGAGAGGACCCAGTAGCGATGAGGGAAGACGAGGGGCCAGGAGCTGGGTCTCGACCCCTGCAACCTCAATTAGGTGAGTACAATTAGGTGAGTTCACTCTCTCTCTCTCTCTCTCTCTCTCTCTCTCTCTCTCTCTCTCTCTCTCTCTCTCTCTCTCTCTCTCTCTCTCTCTCTCTCTCTCTCTCTCTCTCTTCTCTCTCTCTCTCTCTCTCTCTCTCTCTCTCTCTCTCTCTTCTCTCTCTCTCTCTCTCTCTCTCTCTCTCTCTCTCCAGTCTTTCAGTCATTTATATGTGGCAGTGAAATATTTATATGTTATACTGGAAAAATTTCTTTCAGATATATTGAAGATGAAATTCTTTCTATAACATTCCCATCATGAGTTAGAATAAACAAAATATGCAGCTGTTAAAAAATATATGCAAAAAAAATATCTCCTAGAGTCATGAATATTGAATTACGAAGTCAAAATAAAAACCATTGACAATAAATGTTCATTCTGATAAGGAGCTGGAAAAGAAGACTTGTGATAGGAACAAATAATATTGTCACAGAATTCGTGAAAAAAGGTAAGAAAATCTTCCTGGCATCATCAACGGAAGAACTGGAAGCTACACTTGTAAGTGTTGAGTGGCTCGGTTGGCAACGCACTCGATTCACACACTGAATGTCAGTGGTTCAATCCCCAGTACGGGTGGAAACGTTGGGCATGTTTCCTTATACCTGCTGTCCCTGTTCACCTAGCAGTAAGTAGGTACCTGGGTGTTAGTCGAGTGTTGTGGATCGCATCCTGGGGGACAAGATTAAAGAACCCCAATGGAAACAAGACAGACAACAGTTCTCAATGGCGCTGACTTTCCTGGGTTATCCTGAATGGCTTACCCTCCCCCGGGTAAAAAAATCAAAACAACTCTTATCATAACTTAAAAAAATCGGCTCAGAAAGAGCATTAGAGAGTAAGTTATCGCAAAAAGTATATGGTTTGAATCTGATCAAAGAGGAGGTAGCGGAGGCAACAACTGCTGAGAATGAAGCAAAATATGAAAATAAATATTGAATACGTGGCACCGAGATTATAGATCTGTTTTGCACATAGACAAGCAAACCTCACATCTCTGGAAAAGCAAGAGAGACATGATCACATGCAAAATGGTATATTGATATTATGAGGGACGACAAACTAGTTAGCATGAATGGGAGAAGGTCAATAGGACACCGATGGAAGAAGCTCACCCGGAATATATTATAGTTATAATTATAATCTTAATTTTTAATGGAGTGAATCTGTAAACCAGTGGGAGACCTCGGTCAAATGACCCAAGGCTCCAGTGGCAGGTCTTCATATGACAGACCCTCGTCAGACAACAATCTTCCTGTTTCCTGGTGAATCTTACTTAGTCTACACCCAGAAGACATAGAGAAGTTGAAAAGTATTCTTCCAGCAATAGGGAAGGAGAGAGGTAGTATACACTAGAGAACACAGTGGAGCAAGACCTATTCATAGATTTAATATGAAAGTAAAAATGGCAAACGACAGATCATGTAGCCTAAGATCTGCAGCTCAATATAGATAAATTTTCTTAGATAAATACGCTTCCTAAATGTTACAACCTTAATTTTAATTCAAGTGAAAATCACAATCACTTAGCTATACCACAAAAGCACAATCACTCGACTCCATGAATGCACAGACCCTCGGCATCTTGGATATTGCAATTCAACGATATGATCATACCAACACAGACGGAGGCAGTCCCTCAGATACAATAACAAGAGCAAACCATTACATTTCATCAGCTGGAGCCTGTCCAATTACTACAACAAATCACAAATGAAGCTTGGGTAAGCTCAATACAATGCAGGAAGTCTCCTATCTGTACCCAGCTCTACGACTGAATTGCACAAGAAAATTAGTACCGGCGTGAAGATGTTCGTGCATTATGTAGTATTTTAATAGCTGGAGGTATTTCAATCCCTACCAGTTTCTTCAAAACAAGAGCAATCACAGCTTTTGCAATGAACAGAGAATGCACAACAGAAGGATACTTTCTTTAAAAGTATGAAGCCTAAAACAGGTTAAAACAGAGGCAAATTTGCCCTTATAAAAATTAAGAAAATTATCTCTTGTACAGCCTTCCAGGGAGGTGCCATGTAAGGTCGAGCATCGCATCAGCAGCGACCTAGATAACAATCGTCCAAGGTAGACTACAACAGACTCAGTTGACTAAGACAGTCATGCAGGTGGGGTTCAGCTCCTCCGTATTTTGGCCAAAGAGAGACCCGGAAACTCGAGCTTCGACGTAAATTTGGCCTTCAGTGTAACAGCAGACACAGTCCAATGAAATCTTGCCTTTCTGCCCCTGGGACGAGAGACCAGTTTACCTTAGACAACGCCTCTCATCAATTACCATCTGTTGACCCCCTTTGCGTGCACGTCATTTAGCTCCTCTGTCACGCAATCTTAGTTCCCCTCCCTTTTTTAGGAGGAGAGGGAGGGATGGAAGGAGGGAAAGGTGCGCATGGATCACGTGACTGAGGCAGGTAAAAGTGACAGCCTCTCCCTTATTCACCCAGCGATCAATCATGCGTGTCAGTTTAATTTGCAAGAGGTGACATGAATGGTCCTACCTCCCTACCCTACATTCTTGACCCATTATTTAAACCCCCCTCCTCTCTCTCATACTTTCTGGCCCCCTCCCTCATACTTCCTGGCCCCCTCCCTCATACTTCTTGGCTCCCTTTCCTCATACTTCCTGGCTCTCTCCCTCATACTTCCTGGCCTCCTTCCCTCATATTTCCTGGCATCCCTCCTTCATACTTCCTGGTCCTCTTACCACTGCTTCGTTGCTTCCTTCTTCTACTTCCTGGCTTCCTCTCCTCTACTTCCTTACCCTCTCCCTACTTCCTAGTTTCTTCCTCTATACTTCTTGGTCCTTCCCTTCTGCTTCCTGGCCTTTCCCTCTGCTTCTTACCTCCTCCTTTCTTCTTCCTGGCTTCATCCCCTTTAATTCATGGCCTCTTCCTCCTGTTTCCTCGTCTCATCACCTCTGATTCTTAACCTTCTCTGCTTCTTGGTCAATTCTCCTTTGCTACCTGGTCTCCCACTACTTTCTGGCCTCCTCACTACTGCACCTGGTCTCCCACTACTTTCTGGCCTCCTTACTTCTGCTTCCTGGTCTCCATCTTTCTGCCTCTCTACAGGTCCATCTGTCTTCCTATCTCCCACAGTTTTAGACCTCTGACTGTCTGACCTCGTGGTTCCCAACTCAGTTCTGCCTCCTTACGTTGGTTCATAGTCTTCCACCACTTTCTGCCTCCCTCTCATTCCTCCCTGTCTCCCACTATTCATCTTGCCCCTACTTATGCTACCGTCTCCCACTACTTTCTGGCCTCTCACTTTCTACATCATGGTCTCCACTACTTTTCTCCTCACTTCTGCTACCTGGTCTCCCACTACTTTCTGGCCTCCTCACTTCTGCTACCTGGTCTCCCACTACTTTCTGGCCTCCTCACTTCTGCTCCCTGGTCTCCCACTACTTTCTGGCCTCCTCACTTCTGCTTCCTGGTCTCCATCTGTCCTGCACTTCTCTTTACAAGGGTCGCCAGTACTGTCTTGCTATCACTAAAACCCACAGTTTTAGACGACGTTTCGATCTGTCTTGGACCATTATCAAGTACAGGACATACCCAAAGATCGTCTAAAGTTTCCTCGTTAAAGTATGGTTCAATAGTGACAATTTTCCACCCACGGTATTGTGACTAATTCTATTTCCTTCTATATTCTCATTCCTTCCCTTAACAATCTCTCACTAATCATAACATCTTGACCACTACTGTAATGTTACCCCCCTCTCCCGAGACCTACATAATATAAATATAAAGTGGGGGGGGGTCATCACTGTGAATTAAATTAATATATATTTCAAAATATTTTAATATAATTTTAATATATACCTTAACATAATATTTATATATAATATATACTTTTAATATATCTTTATAAAATGTATTTTGTCGTGATTTAATTATCAGTTGTTCCTCTGGGAGTAAAATTACTGAAGCCGTTGTTGTCAGACAACTAAAATTACATTTAATATTACGATAGGTTTTCACTGGTAATGAACCAATATTTACTCATTTTAAAAATGTCCACCGCTGGCAAAATGTGGCCAGCAGCCAAGATATTAATACTCACATTTAATATAATAAAAATTTAAAGCCACTCACAATATCGGATTATTAAATTACAAAAAAAAAGTTATTATTAAGGGTGAATTTAGGTATTTTATACAATGTTTCTCACGAACACTAATTTATATATCAGTAGGATAAGCTGAACAAATTCATAAATAGAATTAAGCAGCCTCCCTAAGGTACACAACGAATACTAAGGTGGTGGTTTATATCTGTTTTAATTTAGACTAAATTGATCAGAAGAATACATGTTAAAAAAGTCAAGGCACATATGTCTCCTCTCGGCCGCCCACAGCGCCACTTAACAAATCACAAGTAATGATAAAAATGGGGTTAGAATGCACAACGAGTCATTGCCATTTACTTCAGAGGTATCTGTAGCTTGTCTCTTATGCACGATTATATATTATTTTTGAAATATTGACTAAACTAGGGCCGACTAGTGGCACCCAAAACACGTCCAACCACCTGGAAATTCAAGAAGTGAAAGTGTGGGAACAGTGTTCACTTTAACACGTCTCAACGTCTGACTGTCTCTGTTCATTGAATTAAAACGTCACTCAGAACGAATGAACGCTACATCAGGCTTATTCGCTCTTGCTTGGTAAGTCCAAAAATCAGTACTTCCCAATATCCTTTCTAAATCTAAATTTCTCCAACTGAATCACTTTCTGCTAGTTTTGTCTTGGTTAGACATTTTCAAAACGTTATGTATATCCCCTTTTTATATTCCTGTTTTCCATTTGTATAATCTAAATTAGGTCTAACCATAGATATTTAAAGTTGAAATATACCCGTAAACTTTGGACTCCTATTATTTAGTATTACGATCACAGGTGTAGTCTTGTGGCCTGCACACCTGGTTGTACACATGATGGCCAAGGTAGAAATGAAGAATGAGCAAAAGTCAGCAGTGAGTAAACACATATATATTTTCCTTCAACAAACAGCATGTAAGTATATGTACAATGTATATACCATATGTGCAATGTAAGTTTTGCAAGCAAGATGCACAGTGAGAACTGTGGGCCACCAGACTTGAGGTAATTCTACCAATCTTGATTCATGAGTCTCCGAGTTCACTTCATAACGTTGGCGTACTTCCTTGTGATTGGCTGGTTGAACCAAGGTGCTAGCATAACAAGGGGTCCCACTTAATATACTCTTAGCACCTGGTTCGGTGGTCAGGAGGGCATGTCTATATGGGTGTGTGACATACGCCGAATAAAATATAACGTACTCTTAGCTTGCCACATTTATACTTCTTGATATGAAGCCAAAAATTTTATTAGCTTTATTACAAACACTTAAGCACTCTTATCTCGGCTTTTAATTTCTGTTATCCAGAATTTTTAGATATTTTTTGCATTCTCTTTGAATAAGATCTACATTGTTTAGTTTATGAGTAATTTCCTTTTTCTAGGATTAAAACTTTACACTTGTCTGCACTGACCTGCATCTGCCACTTCTCCGACCACAACATCAATCTATCCAGGACATCCTGTGGCTTACTAGTGTCAACGTCAGAAATAATTTGACGGCGTATTTTAGTGTCATCGCAAACTTTCTTATGTCTCTATTGAGCACAACAATGTTATTATTGCAACTGCAAGAAAAATGAAAGATTGGATAACTAGAACTTTCGAAACAAGGAATGACAATACTCTCTAGGCTAGAGTATTGTGTACCAACGGCCCCCTTCAAGGCAGGCAAAATTACTGAGCTGTAAAATGTACAGAGAACCTTCAGGGCTCGTATAAACTCAGTCAAGCACCTAAATTTATGGGAGCACTTGAAGTCCCTTGAACTGTACTTCCTGGAACGTAGGAGAGAAAAATTCATCATAATCTACACCTGGAAGATACTGAAGGGATTAGTCCAAAACCTGCACTCAAAAATTATTAGTTACGAACACAAGATGCTTGGCAGACGGTGTAGGATACCTGCAGTTAAAAGTAGGAGAGTGATGAGTACAGAGAGAGTACTCAATAAGTGTTAAGGTACCACGAGTCTTCAACGCCCTCCAGGGAAGTAGTCAGATTCTTCAAAACATTCTTTGATCAGCCGGGCTGTGATGTTTATATTGGACTGCGGAAGGCAGGTACTAACAACTTGATCAATGAGGCCAAACACCAGGACGCTTGATTTGGGACCGAGCAGAGATTGTCGTGACCTCCGGAAATGACTCCAAGAAAACTCCAGGAAAACCCCAGGTAAACTCCCATAGCTGATGAATCTTTAATAGAATACTTGACGATACCTGAAGTTTCTCAGCTGTCTGACAGATTTCAACACTATGAAAACCACCCTGTGTGATGCAGTATGACAGGGAAAGCCACCCTGTGTGATGGAAAATGGCAGGGAAAGCCACCCTGTGTGATGCATTATGACAGGGAAAGCCACCCTGTGTGATGGAAAATGGCAGGGAAAGCCACCCTGTATGATGGAATGGAACAGGGAAATCCACGCTTGTGTATGACAGGGAAACATTGCTAGCCTTTGTTTCCATTATGTAAGTATCATATAGCATAGGATAGCAGCACACTGCTGGCGCATCCAGTTGTGCTTAATAAAGGTCGTACGTCAGTAACTTCGCTTCACGGTCGTCTTCTCGTCTGTCACGCTCAGCCACATTTGCAAAGTCATGTGATGAACGTGATATGCTGAAAGTGACGTGATGAACGTGATGTGATGAGCGTGACGGGATGTACGTGACGCGAGGAACGTGACGCGATGCACGTGACGGGAATGAAAAAGTAGTGACGTTTTATGTGGGCAAAGGAAACGTAAGAAATATTCTATATTTTTTTATCTTGAGACTATTAAATAGTGACAGTGTTAAATTCAGTTGCAGTAGAGTAAAAGTAATCATGGTAGTGTAAAATTGACTTACCTTAAAGTATTAAAGCTGGTGTAGCTCTCTTGAAAATAATCAGTACTGAAGAGATTTTTCTAAAGTATGTAACTAATATATGCAACAGTAAGAGAGGGACCTGGGTGCGCTTATATAAATTATTATCAGGTAAATTTACTCTGAAAGATCATGGGTTTATAAGGACATGCTTATATTAAAAGGTCATTAGCATGAACATTAAAAAAATCCCTCTGACAGAAAATTGAAATAGATATAAATAGATCTTTATTTTTCGTTTACACCTGAAATATACTGCTGAAGAGGATCATTGACTTAAACGAAATATACAGATGTCTTTAACCGGTGATTTAATTTTTTGGCCAAGAGGTGTCTCACTTTTTACAAGGAAATTACTAGTGCTCATGGAAACTGACTCAGATGGCATAACCCAGCTCACGTTCAGATACTGAAAGTGGCATTATCTGATTTTTTCTTTCCTTAAGAACAAACATGACTGTCTTGTGTCTTCAATTCATGAACTATAGAAATGCAAATCTCACTCAAGAGACTAAATGTGCAGAGTGTGAGGGAGATTATGTTTGAGTGTATAATCGAATATTACTGGCCAGTTTTTGTATGTATGAATCCATTTTTGGCCATTGGCCCAGCCTCTTAGGCTTTGTCGTCTTGCTTTACTATCTATCCCTACTCTTGAAAATATATGTAGAGTTTGCCTCCAGAAGTCAGAACAGAAATTAGTGCCAACAAATAAAACACCCAACAAACAGGCAATACATCTTTTGTATTTGCAAATATACAGTCTTAAGCCATCAACCAACAACAGAATACTTTTTATCGGTGGACTCCTCACTGATTCAAATGCTATGTGTACGACTTTAACAGAGACCCACACAAAAGATCACTTTGACAACGAAATATGGATACCAGGGAACAACTTATTTAGATGTGACAGAAAGTACAGGCAACAAAAGGGGTTGGCCTGTATGTCACAGAGTCGCTCATTTGCTCAGAATTGCTAAACACCACAAATGATATAGATGAAGTTTCGGCAACAAAGACTGAGAAACAAAGCCTTGCCATTGTGCTTGTATATAAGCCGCTAGATGCAACTTCCCAACAATTCAAGGAGCAGTTATTGAAAGTTGACTACTGTCTGGAAAATCTTCCAACCCCAGCCCCAAATATCTTGTTATTTGGTTATTTCAATTTAAGACATTGAAAATATAAGAAGGTGACAACCCCAGGAAGCAGCTCAGGTGAAAATTCTCACACACGTGAGCTATAAAATCTCCGAACTTTAAGCCAACAAATAAAGCAGCTAACAAGACTGGGAAATACTCTTGTCCTTATTTTAGCTAATAATGACCTGGTACGAAATATAACAGTATCAAAATTCGGACCACAACCTAGTCGAAGTTCAGACTTGCATGCACTGGGGTCTGACTAGCAAAATGATTTCAGTTATCAGGGTACCTTCACCAAATTCAACCTCAACTACAAGAATACCCAGTGGGATTAAATTAACCACGTTTTTAACGAGGGGAGGGGCTAACGCCACCCAAAGTGGGGGAGGGGCTAAGGTGCTATCTAACATAGGGAGGGGAGGGGCTAAGGTGCTACCCAACGGAGAGAGGAGGTGCCACGGTGCCACCCAGAGTGGGGAGAGAGTCATCCAGATTGAGGGGGTAAAGGGGGGCCACGAGGGCAGCCAGTCCTGGGAGCTCCCTCGTAAACCTGTCGTGTAATGTGGTTAATAAAACACAAAAATGGAGGAGTTGCCTAGAACGGAAGCACGCGAATGTAGGCGCGTCACGCCATGCTTGCTGGGGTCTGCACGCACGCCTAGTAAGGCTCACACGCACGCCTGGTGGGACCTGCACGCACGCCTGCCACGCACTGCCATGCACCGCCACGCACCGCCACGCACTGCCACGCACCGCCTCGCACCAACTCATGTATAACTTCCAACACACACACTCCTTTATATGCCACCCTATACTCACGCACATCTATGTACTGAGGATCGGGCGGTCACGCACGCACGCATTACCGTGCACCATGCACACGTACGCAGGAATTGACATGCACGCCTTCGCAATCACACATGTACGCATGTATTCACGCACTTCAAGAGACAGAGACTACAGACAAGAACATTTACTGACTAGTGACACCATCATGGGAGACGCTCACCAGCCAGACACTAAGTGTTATACTCTCATTTACCTCCAGGTACCTCCAGGTACCTACCTTCAGGTACCACCATGTACCTATCATGTAAATAGTGTATCTCAGACCTACAGAGTACATAGCGTCAACATGGAGCCTTCATCCAAACAAACAACCAGAAATAAGGAAAAGATTACTGACACACTGCAAGATTAGTCACAGGGGCAAAAAAATGGAAGAAAACAAATAAATCTTTACAACAAAACAGAGGAAAACTAATGAAATATAATATCAACTACAAGATACTCTGATAATCGCGCAGACAGACTGATGAAAGACTTGGAATAGGAGGTGTAGATGGTAGGTATAGCCGCCGATGAGTCGAAGGGACGGTGATAAATGCTCCATTCACAGTTTTAAAAGTCATGATAGGACACATTTCCAGGAGGTTAGCGTGACCGCTCGTGAAGTAATGAGAAGCTGGACCAAGAGTATAGATTCGACCTGGATTTCACTCGCCACTGTTTAAAAAAGTTACTCTCTTAAAATGAATCCAAAGCGGTCAAGCTACTTAAACTTTCTTACCTCTCTCTCTCTCTCTCTCTCTCTCTCTCTCTCTCTCTCTCTCTCTCTCTCTCTCTCTCTCTCTCTCTCTCTCTCTCTCTCTCTCTCTCTCTCTCTCTCTCTCTCTCTCTTCTCTCTCTCTCTCTTCTCTCTCTTTCTCTACTCTTTCTCCTTTTCTTCCTCCCTCCTCTCTTTTCTCACCTTTCATCGTCTTTACCTACGGCTATTAGCCTTCTCTAGCCACAAAGTTTGTATATAATTATATCACACCATGTATATACGCACGCACGTACACAAGCATGGAAACACACACACACCCTATATATATGTATAGCTCTTATATAGAGGGTTAATTAAGGGTAAACATTTAGTGTTTCGTTCACACTACACATCATACAACAGGCTAGTGTCTAATGACATGTGTAGGACAAATGGTAACTAACACAAACACAGTATTTCTTCTGCCATAGTGTAGTCAGGAAGTGGAATAGTCTAGCAAGTGATGTAGTGGAGGCAGGAACCATACATAGCTTTAAGACGAGGTATGATAAGCTCATGGACCAGAGAGAGGGACAAGTAGCGATCAGTGAAGAGGCGGGGCCACGAGCTGAGTCTCGACCCCTGCAACCACAATTAGGTGAGTACAAATAGGTGAGTACACACACACACACACATCCCCAGACATAATAGCACTCACAGAAACGAAACTCACCAGGATGATAACAGATGCAATCTTTCCCCCGGATATACAATATATATGTTATTATAAATATATATATTTTTATATATATAACGCTCTTCTTCCATATAATATATATAAATATTGTGTATATAATTTAATATATCATTCTGAACCTACGAAAATTATTTCATTTGTTAGCTTTAATAGCAAATCTTTTGCTATAAGTACTAAAAAATTTAGTTTGCTAATTTGCATTAATTAAATTACGCTTGTTGTAATAAGGTTAGGTAAGTTTTCAAGTTTCTTTGGTACAAAATTATATTTTTACATTAACATAAATGAAAAAATATATTTTCAAACGTATAAGAGAAATTTTAGAAAGGACTTAATTTTAGATGAGTTCTTGCTAATTGACCAGTTTTACCTAATCGGCACGACATATATATATATATATATATATATATATATATATATATATATATATATATATATATATATATATATATATTATATATATATATATGTTGTGTGTGTGTGTGTGTGTGTGAGGGGGATAAATTACCTGCAGGAACCTCACCATTACATTCATAAAAATAATTTGATTAGAGGACAACAACAATACATTATTTACAGTTGCTACACCTCTGAGGTATGTGGGACAGATATTGAGACACTCCTGGTCACAAAGAGAGTGTCCCCATTCGATACCCCATACTCTCTGAGCACAGCCAACCTGGACCAGAATTATAATATTAGAGTTACACAACACCAATAATTATGGTATTAAGATTAAAAGTGGACTGTATGAATTACTTTGACTGATTGAGAAAAATGAGGAGGGGGTACACATATACATACATCAGGGGCAAATATACTTGGATACAATACTAACACTTACCAGATTGTCTCTGGTGGTCACCTGATGCAACTGGGTCAACCACAACCTGCTTGTCCTGTTACATAGAAATTGAACTGGCCAGTTAATTCTTCATAACAAGAAGGTTTACTTAGCTGTAGGTGGCTGATATTCCTTATTTCCTAAGACCCTCTGTATTGCAGTGGCTCTGCGCCTTGCTGCCCCAATTCACACGGAATATACGTGTATTTGCAGCGATGCGCATGGGTAGATATCCGACCAATATGGTCTAGGCATGGTGGGCTGGCCCTACTGTTTCCAAATCCCAGAGGTGCTCAAGACCCGCATGGTCTAACTGTTCCAACCACGGCATCAGCACATGAAGTCAACGACATCATAAAGAGAACCCTTGCTACAGCTGGATGCCCAGCCGAGAGAAAGCCCCGATCACTACTAGCAGCCAACAATACCCACAACCCAGCAAACCGCCCCGACGGGATCACCATCTATCCTTGGAAGAATGGCAACTCTTAGCATGGGACTATACCAGTGTGTCGACACTGGCTGACACCTGCATCCATCACAGTGTCGGGCGACAGGGAGGAGCTGTTGACTACAGGGAGGAGTACAAGTTCGGCAAGTACAGGGACATAAGTCAACAGTATCAATTTGTCCCAGTGGGATCAGAGACCTTGGGATCATTGGAAAAAAAATGCCACACGTTTTCTTAAAGAACTGGGTCAGACTTATCGACACCACCAGGGACCCAAGGGCAGCCACTTTCATGTTCCAGCGCCTCAGCGTGGCCATCCAGAGAGAAAATGCATGCTGCATACTGGGCTCGCGTCTGGCTTCAGAGGAGCTGGAGAGATTCATAATCTTTGATATATTGTACCAATGTATTCATGTTCATGTTTGTGTTTTTTGTCAATATATTCTGTCTATTAATAAAGTACATATATAATATATATAGGGGTGGTAGGAGAAAAAAATATTCAAACAGCTCCGGGGAGAACCTTGAGTTTTCCCTGAGGTGCGTTTATTGTCTTCTCTGAGGATGAGGGTCCCCAGTAAAGTTCTAGAGGTGGTACATCCCTCCTTTATATATATATATATATATATATATATATATATATATATATATATATATATATATATATATATATATATATATATATATATTGTAACCACGAACGAGAGGTATTGATCAATACCACTCGTTTGTGGTTACAATATATAATATACTGCTTGTTGAGCTAGTACACCAAACAGGGAGGAGAATGAAATTAGCTTAGAGGCGTCCACACCAGAATGTCCTTGGGTAGCGAGTACAACATTCAGTTCTACTGGATGCGCTACTCTTAAGGATTCTGTGGTTCAGTGGTCTAAGGCGTCATGTGTTTTCGCTCACCAAGTGTAAGTGAAAGCAAGTGTAACACTGAAAGAATTTAAATATTACCGCCGAAGCTGTTAGTTTATTGTAAACCCCAACTTCTTTGTGGAGTGGAATGCAAGTGTTTATGAACGCGCAAAATACATAGGAAGGAGGCCCTGAAAAGACTTACTAGAATGCATTTGGTTAATATACGATTTATAATTTGTCATTTTTTTATCTGTTCAAAGAAAATTTAGGATATTGTATTGTATTTTATTTATATTAAAATTTAGGATATATTTTTTTGTATTTTATTTATATTAGTACGATCCCTTTATATATCATATAGATTATTGTAAATGATCTGTTTTCGTTAATAATTAAATACCCTTGCATAGTGCTCAAAACAGTAACCATAAGGCTATGCTTACAAGTATGTTTGTATCGCCAGACATACTTGTAAGCAAGCCTAAGCCTGGCTACAACAATATTGTGTAAACGAATACTGTATTAACCAAGCTCATTCTTACAAGTACTACATCTGATGGTTCGGCATCTATACATATGATGATTTACCTAAATGTAAAGTATGCAAATAGCCTTATGGTAACTTTCTTAGGCACTGTGCACTATGCAAACCAAAGCCGTGTTGCTAAAACACTCGTTAACACAGTACTCGTCAGTCTGCTGTTATTGTAAACTGCTCCGGGGAAAATTTCAAACAGTTAACCTCAGCATTCCTGGGATTCCTAATATTATTGTTCACTTACGTCACGTATACGTCACTCGATGGCTCATTATTCAGCTATGCATGACAACACACACAGAAGTCTTGTTTATATACCTTCATATTACATTGTTTTTAAAATTTTGCCTCCGAAGAGGCTAGTTTATTGTGCACCCCGTGTCCATCTTCTGGACGGTAGCGCAAGAGCAAATGTATACACAAAAGGCCTAGGCTCGCAAAAGGGTTTACATGAATACATCTGGATTTATATCTACAGTTGTCTAATTTCTTGCAAGCAAATTTAGGATATTTGCTTAATAAGTCTGGTACCTTATTTTCATTAATAATATATCTTGATATATCATACTCTCTGTCTCTATATTTCTTAATAAGTTGATAATGAAGCATGTAGTGTTCAAGAAAGTGACTATAAGGCTTTGGCAACATATATTGCATTTAGTCTTATCAGTGGGTCTGCTCACATTGCAAGTTGCTCCGTAAACATGCTTATCTACATCCATATAATCATAGTGATTGATAGACCTACTCAGGCTTCTAACTGTATTCCAATGACATTCACTTTCATTATTTACTTTCCCTAATATTATTCCTAATGTTGGACACAGATATACAAAAGTTATTTTCTACATTTTCAGGGCACTTTCTCTAACAAATCAACTTTAATATGAAAGAGTAATTTAACGTGTGACGGCATCCAAAAGAATTGCACTTTAATTCCCTTTCCTCTGATTTTTGAGTATCTGTACCTGGGTTCTCCAATTAGTATATTAAGTGTCATTATGCGAATCAAGTGCCCTTAATGATGATATAGAATCAGTAACAATCATAGTTAAGCTCAGTGTCATAGGTTAACTTTAATCCCATTAGGATGGCAAACATTTAAGTTTTCAGTGTGGATGCCTGGTTAATTCTTAAGCCCACTTCTGCTACATGAATGTTATCGTTCTTATCTACGGAATGGCAACAAGAGAAGATGCAGCCCTGCCAGTAGACTCCTGCTTAGATCCATTAATATATACAATGTGATATATATTACTACAGTTAAGGGAGAAATTTCTTCTTGAGAATTCGTCTTTGCAAGTCATTTACAGAAGAAGGGATTACTAGCAATGAGCTTCTTGGAAGGGCTTTCAAGTATGTGATATAAAATGAACACATCTTCCATGGAGGAGCGAAATACTTTTGTTGTCTACAGTGATACAGTCCGTGCAGGTTATAGAATGTAATATAATAGCATGTTTTCAAAACATATTTTGATCTGTAATTATTTACTTCTAGACATTAAGTAAGATTTGTAATGACAGTGTCTAGTTCATTTCTCAACATTCTAATACTAAATACAGTGTTAATCTCAAGTATCATATCACTGATACTAGGAATACAAAGCTTCTTCCTCACATTAAGAACCTTGGTACTTTTAACACAGCCAAGATTATTTCTGAAGGCTTCGTTTTGCATTAGCTCCAAAGACCGAAGATAATTTTCCTTAGCTTACATTAACACGGGCGAAGCATAATGATATAAGGATCTATTATAGACTATGTTCATCATTCTCACATAGTTGGGGTTGAAGCCAACACAATCTCTGAGAGCATTTAGACTATTTTTTGCATATCTTATTT
This sequence comes from Cherax destructor, assembly GCA_009830355.1. Taxonomy (NCBI): domain Eukaryota; kingdom Metazoa; phylum Arthropoda; class Malacostraca; order Decapoda; family Parastacidae; genus Cherax; species Cherax destructor. The sequence continues at coordinate 286,339 of WNWK01000181.1, read as the reverse complement.
AGTGGACAACACAATAAGTGTGAGGGGCCCAAGATTGTTCAACTGCCTCCCAGCATACATCAGGGGGATTACCAACAAGCCCCTGGCTGTCTTCAAGCAGGCGCTGGACAGGCACCTCAAGTCGGTACCTGATCAGCCGGGCTGTGGTTCGTACGTTGGACTGCGTGCGGCCAGCAGTAACAGCCTGGTTGATCAGGCTCTGGTCCAACAAGAGGCCTGGTCACAGACCGGGCCGCGGGGGCGTTGACCCCTGGAATTCTCTCCAGGTAGACTCCAGGTAGTGGTGTTATGATGGATTTACTGAAGAGTACACATACACCAAGATATCTGTAGGGTTTAATGCAGCTGATGTTTTAACCCTGCAAATAGATTGAAGGGGCATGTCGTTTGCTTGTCAATATCTAACTTTTAGATGTAAATATGACGAGGCCTAGTTGATTACAAATTACTTAGTTAAGATGGTGTTCATTTTCTTATGCCCTGTTGTGTAGATCATGATGTCATGAGCATCGCTTATGGCTATATCTTTGGGCGAAGTAGGTAAAATATTTATGAGAGCATTAATTAGGACATTAAATAGCAATGGACTAAGAACTTCTTCTGTGGTGTACCTAGAGACATTTCTTTAGTCTCACTTCTAAAACTTTGGTAGAAAACCAAGGATACTCAATTTGACATCTAGCCTATTATCCAATTAATTTTGGTTAGTTCATGAAGGGTAGCAGTTCTGCTTGTGATAGTAAATGTATCTTTCAGACCAAAAAATGCGGTAAACCCTGTAGAAGTGTGCGTAGTGAAAAGGATGTAATGCAAGTGTTTACACTTTTCTTTTCATAAAACCACAAAGATGAGGCGAGATTAGGTGTCCTTTTTTACAGTATATTCTAATAAGTATAATTTTTTCAAATGTTTTATAAAGACAACTTGTTAAGGAGATTGGTGTAAATATATCAGACTGTTGCAGCATGAGGATGGGCACAATGAGACTATTAGTCCAGGAAATAGGAAGGACACTCTCTGTGTAACTAAGATTATAGAGTGCTAACGAAGGGTTATTAGGGACGTGGCTTAAAGTTCTGATGATATCATAAGTTATACCATCTTCTGCAGGAGTTGTTGATAGACCTTGAAGTAATAATATAGAGTTACAGATCTTAAAATGAACTGTCCCTTAATAATATGTCTAATGGTAAACACAGATAAAGAAATGAACATTAGTTATTTTCTCTCAGGACTTTTTAATATATGTACTTGACTTCTCCAATGATCATGTTGTTATAGTCATTATGCAATTCAAGTGCTTCAATGATGACATAGATTGAGGAGTCAAGCTCATTGTTATTAAATATTTTCAATATCATTATGATGAAAAACATGTCAGCTTGCAGTGTCGAAGTCTAAATATTAATTAATTATTCCTCAATATGTTCTTATTAAGTTTACATAAATTATTATTATTGCAAAATCGGTCAGGGTCACACAGAGCCTTTGGAATGAGAAGCAGTCAGGTCTGATCCTATTAAAGGGAGGATACATCCAATTTCATATCTAAATAATTGGTAGCAAGAGCAGATGCATCATCCCTGCCTGTGGATGCTGCTTCAGATCCAACAGTGTATGTAATTTGCGATATTTTCTTGCTAACAGTTGTTCGAAATATTCCACTTGCTTTTGTAATTGAATTAAGAAAAGGATAAATGGAAAATATATGTAGAAGTTGCTTTGAGAACAGTGATTTTAATATTATACAGTGATACCTCACATATCCGGCCTGCCATTATCCGAACCTCGCCAATATCCGAACAGGCCCTGGGAAAGGGTAAAATTCTAATCCACTGTTCTCAGTCCCCCTATTGTCTCCTAATCGAACAGGTGCGCATAATGGCGGAGCTGCCCGGAAGAGAGTTTGTGGCCTTTGTGGGGGTTCCACTCCTCCTTTTAGCATTATTAAAGCTGTGTTTTGTCTTAGCTATCTTGTATATGGCACCAAAGAGGGCCAAGAATGTGCTTACTCTAGGAAAAAACAGGGAAATATTGTCGCACGTGGATGCAGGTTGGTCCAAGGCTGGGAAAAATTACAGAAGACGACGTGCAGGACTGGCTAGAGTGTGACGAAGACGACCCTGGTGTGCAATCTCTGGCGGATGCAGAGATTGCAGAATCAGTGTTGCACCCGGGACATTCCGAAAGTGACGACGACGAAGACCCAATGCCTCCAAGTCCAAAAACTTCAGCAGCAACGGCAGGTGTCGAAACACTTTTGGAGTATTTGAAGCATCCACTGTCCTCAGCCCATATGAAAAGTTATGGTCCTGTGATCCGTGAAATCCGGGAGGCTGTTATTCTAGCCCAGAGTGTCTGGTCCCACCGCCAGGAGACGTTCTTCTCGTTTTTTAAACCCACAACGCCGTCGCCGATGGCGATATGACGGTACGGATGCGCATTTTTTCCTTCACGTATCCGGAAACTCCGTGTTTCCGAACCGGTCTTGGTCCGTATAGTTCGGATATGAGAGATATCACTGTATCTTTAATAGAGTGGTGAAGTGCTCTTGTTTGTTATAATAGAGTTCATGCAGATTACTGGGTATAATATTTTTGCATATTACTATTAATTTGGATTTGTGTTTACTTGTAGAAATTTAGCAAAATTTATGGTGACTGAGTTTCGTTTAAAGCTTTCTCAACATTTTAATGAAATAAAAATGATGAGAAGAATTGCAGAAATATGCCGAAGATTTGTGGAGAACATTGTGTAAAAGCATCGACGATTCCTTCATGTCTTCCCTCTCACTCTCATTTCCTCTTCTTATCTCTCTACCTTCACCTTCCCCTCTTCTCTTCTTCCTTTACCTTTCGCTCTTTCTCCACTGCTTCCTCCTCTTCCAGGGCTGTCAAAGCCGCCGCCACAACGACCACCTCACTTTATGACACGACAAAACTTGTCATCTCATTGTGCGTGATATGCATGCAAATTCTGAACGTTGCGCATATTCTCCGAGACACCGCCCTGCCAGACGTGTAATTTGCTTATTTGGTATTCAACATATGCTTTATAAGTTTATGTAGCCTAACAAAAATAAATAAAACTTAATTCTTAATTCTGGGTACTGCATAAGAACGTTTCAGCTTTCAACGTTAGGGGTCTACCACAAGTGGAGTTACGGCCTGGTTTGGAACCGGCTGCGGAGGCCATGATTTCCGAAATCGACTTCCTCCAGGTAGGTAGGCAGATCTTAAACGTGACTAGATATAAGTTACCACACCCTGACATGCCTACCACAACCAGTGTTGACCTTTACAAGACCAGACACTAGCCCACCACAACCAGTGTTGACTTCCCACTTGACCAAACACAAACCTACAGGCAGTGCTGAACTTCAGCATGACCTGACCCAAATCTACCACAACCAGTGTTGATTTCCCACGAGAAGTCAACACTGGCTGTGTTGACTTCTCGTAGGCTTGTCCTAACGCCACTTGTGTTGACCTTTCACTTGACCAGACAGAACCCGCTGCCGCTTCCCAGAACCGGCTATTGTTCTGTAGTTGTGGACAGAGCGAGCACGGCTTCATTACAGGAGCATAAACACAGAGTTTGCTCTTACCACAACACGACATGTTAGACAGTTTGCCCTGACGTAAACACGGCCTCGGAATGTGACACGTGTGTAACCACAGCTGACAGTGGGAACAACAACTACCACCACAGATGGCACCATCCTCAAAATCACCAGCACCGCTATCACCATCAGCACCAGCTCCGTCATCACTGCCACCACCACCATCACAACCTACAACCACTGGAGCCAACAGGAGCACCACAACTGCCCTCACTGTTGCAACCACCAGCGCCTCAGCCAAAAAAAAAAAAACCTGACATGTACAGTTACCTTATTCACCTGTCTATAGTCCATTCACATTCTTGTCACCATCTGGTTTATTCAGCAGGATGCAGAGAGAAGCCTCATGGCCTGAAGATTATTTGATACATCTGCTCTCCAACAAAAAAAAAATATCTTTCCACATCAGTAAATGCAGCTTGGGAGGACAGAGTCGAGGCAGCCAAACTGGTCGCAGGTGAATTGTCTATCGAGATCTCTTACTGAGGGTGAAGTCACTTCTGAAACCAGTGTTGTGTTAGTTTAAGTTGAATTCCCGTTGTTCATTGCAGTGTAATAGATCAAAGTAACAACCCCCATTAGTGTTATATTATTCCTCTCCCAGTAATCTTGTATATTTTTTGTAGTTTTGGGAATGGTATATTCCCATACTTTCATTATTACTATAATAAGTAAATAGTTTTCTCATATTTTTTTTTATATTTTTTTCCAGTATACTTTCTCTCATATAGAATGTCATAAATTAGTGGAATTCGAATGTTAATAAGTAAAATCTGGGTGTTGAAGTGGCCGAGCATCGCCCTGGTATATCACCTCCTTCGTTGACTTATTGCACACCTATGGTACCTAGTTTAGGAATATCAGAGTATGATTCTTTATACTTAACTAGCAGTGCCAGGATGTCTTGAGTAAGAGTGCGGATAATGGCAACCTATTAGGTAATGAGAGTTTTGTAATAATTGTGAATTTGTCAGTCGTTCCTCTGTACCACTGGCTTTCTTCAAAGATCCGGTTCAGGTGTTAGATCTGAGTACAGTTGGGAATATGTCTTTATGGGCAGATTATTGTACTGTGGTTTTACCTGGTCAATATGGAATAATTTACCACTAGATGTCTTATCAACAAGGCAAATACGATAGTTATAATATAATATCTTCCATTAACACTTTTCCCTAATACACTCCTTCAAGCCCGTTAACTTCTTGTCAGGTCAAGTAAAGACCTTCATGAGATCTCTATTTCAATCGAAGAAGCCTGAAGAGAAATTGATTCTTTCAGCCTAACTGCCAATATTTTGCTGCTATATGAAAGTAATTCCCACAGGCAAACATCCCGAAGAAACATTTAGCCAACTTCAATAAAGATTCCCAGATATTGCACAAGTGTCTCATTCTTGAACTTGTCGGTTTCTTAAACCATTTTATCACATCTTGCATCCTGCAATCATCAAACTGAAAGTGCGGCCGCTGGGGATTTCACTGAATTACGCAGCTTCGACCAGATTTTATCATTAAACAACAGCCCCAATCCAAAATCTGGGTCCTTCATGTAAAAGTTAACCCAGATTTTTCCATTGACATTGCTATTGTTAAAACATTAATTGGTAAAAGAGCAGTTAATGAGGTTTTCGCTTTATCTAGACTCAGATCAGTTAAAGATTCAGAACAAAGTTCATTTGGAAAGAATATATCATTGCCAATTAATTAAGAACAATGCATCCTTGATGGACAAAACTCTTTGACACATCTACCATCACTAAACCTTGGTTCTACTGACTCTCCACTAAGATTTTACATAGTGGTATAGAAAGCGTTAAACTACCAATGCCTTAAAAAAACGCCTTATAGTTGAGATAAACGTTTCCTGTCACCAGTAAGATATTTTCCAGCAACATAAGAGCAGGATGACCTCAAGGCCCGTATATGTAGTGTTGCTAGCACATCAATCACATTCAGTGCTTTCTGACTTTCACTGAAGAACGGCGTAATGTACTCTGGAATCTTATCCTGGGATGGGTACTACAAGCAGCACAAGTATGTGCTCTAAATACTGAACAAGGATGGCTAATGCACACAGGAAAAGGATGAGCATTACACTTCTTGGATGGGCACTACGCTAAAACGATGTACACTGCTCTACAAGGATGGGCACTACACTTCTTGGATGGGCACTACGCTAAAACGATGTACACTGCTCTACAAGAATGGGCATTACACTTCTTGGATGGGCACTACGCTAAAACGATGTACACTGCTCTACAAGGATGGGCACTACACTTCTTGGATGGGCACTACGCTAAAACGATGTACACTGCTCTACAAGGATGGGATACACTTCTTGGATGGGCACTACGCTAAAACGATGTACACTGCTCTACAAGGATGGGCATTACACTTCTTGGATGGGAACTACGCTAAAACGATGTACACTGCTCGATGGCACTAACTTGGATGGGCACTACAACGTGTACTGCTCACAAGATGGGCACTGCACTACAAGGAGGATCACTGCACTACAAGGACGGAAACTACACTACAAAGATGGGCACTACACTACAAGGATGTGCAATACAAAACATGGATGAGCACTACACTACAAGGATGAGCACTGCACTACAAGGATGGGCACTACACTACAAGGATGGGCACTACACTACAAGGATGGGCACTACACTACAAGGATGGGCGCTACACTACAAGGATGGGCGTTACACTACAAGGATGGGCACTACACTACAAGAATGGGCACTACACTACAAGGATGGGCACTACACTACAAGAATGGGCACTACACTACAAGGATGGGCACTACACTACAAGGATGGGCACTACACTACAAGGATGGGCCTACACTACAAGGATGGGCACTACATTACAAGAATGGGTACTACACTACAAGGATGGGCACTACACTACAAGGATGGGCATACACTACAAGGATGGGCACTACACTACAAGGATGGGCGCTTCACTACAAGGATGGGCACTACACTACAAGAATGGGCACTACACTACAAGAATGGGCACTACACTACAAGGATGGGCACTACACTACAAGGATGGGCACTACACTAAGACGATGTTTGATAAAGCTCATGGAGCAGGGAGAGAGAGGACCTAGTAGCAATCAGTGAAGAGGCGGGGCCAGGAGCTATGAATCGACCCTGCAACCACAACTAGGTGAGTACACTCACACACGCTCGCGCGCACTCATAAAGGTTAGCAGATATATACATAAAAACTTCAAATTCATTCTCCATCGTTGAAGACACCTAGTTTGATTTTTTAAGCTACGCTGCAGAGGGTAATGGAAGTTATCTGAGTCATTTTAAGAATATTCGAGGGGTCTGCAGATTGGTCACAGAGCTTCTGTACATGCCAATTGTTCCAAGAATCTTGCCCTACTTACCGTACACTAGTTTTAAAAATTTCAAGCCCATTGGATGAAGTCTTTTCATGTTATCAGTAAAACAAAAATAACGAAAAGTTTGAGGATGAAGAAAAAAATTCAAGGAGTCACTTGAAGGTTCCCCATCGGGGATTCCTGATAACCTAACAACTGAAATATAATAACGATGACATAGACGAGAACTAGAGAAATACGAAACAACAAAGTCATAATGATCCATGATAGGGAGATAAAACTGATGTGATTTAGTCGGTTGCCGATTTGTATTCAGCTGTTTATGTGTAAAATGTTTTTGGTTAGGATGATATAGCAATGTTGATGGTTATGCAGTGGAGAGTGTTAGCAATAGTTGTGGTGGAGGTGATGGTAAGAATGATGGTACTCTAGCCTCTCACGAGAGGCCTAGAACCTGAACCGCAAATGATGCATATATTACAATTTATATTTCATGTTACAAGCAAATTTTGGGTATTTGCTTAAAATGACTGGTATCTCATGTAGACTTTTCAGATACCTTAACAAATCATAGAAAACGCAGAGTTCCAGTAACTGAAGTAGTCCTGACCATACATTTTATATTTTGATAATCTGTGTATAATAATAATAATAATAATAATAATAATAATAATAATAATAATAATAATAATAATAATAATAATAATAATAATAATAATAATAATAATAATAATAATAATAATAATAATAATAATAATAACTTTATTTACTACAAGTACATGTACAAGACAAAAGAAGTAGTTAGACTGTTGGGTTTAGTCCCGACTCTTTCTCTTCTCCTTTAGCTCTTCCTCTCACCGGCTATTCTTCTTCTGTCCCCACTTCCCCCTCGCCCCTAGTGGGTCCTTACCTGAGAGTCTGAACTAACTAACTAACATGTACAAGGTATACAGGCCTAGCTGACATCAATGACATACTACTATGTATATAGAAAGTCCCTTGTTATGCTGAGCATTTCGGGCAGATTAGGTCAGTGTCCCAGGATGCGACTCACACCAGTCGACTAACACCTAGGTACCCATTTTACTGATGGGGAACATAGACAACAGGTGTAAAGAAACACGCCCAATGTTTCTGCCCTGGCTGGGAATCGAACCCAGGCCCTCGCCGTGTGAAGCGAGAGCTTTAGTATTTGTAACCAAACCAAAGCCTGGCTACTACAATATCCGTCATTCATTGCAAGTTCCTCCATTAATGTGCTTATCTGCGTTCATGTTATCATTGCGTGTTACAGATATACTCAGGCTTCTAACTGCATTCCAATGAAATTCAGATTCATCATTTCTCTTCTTATAGTCTCCATCTCCCTTATTGTTCAATTGTCAGTTGGTGTTTTGCCACCGACACAATATACTAACATACACAATATCATTTTTGGGACTAAGTATTTTTAGCACTATCTTGTGTATAGAACCTAAGTCCATTCTGTAGACTATTTTCTGAGCCTTTGTTGTCTATACGACAACCAACCCATGTTCAGTGCTTAAATTAGATATTGTTGGCTGTGTCCAATTTGGAGCATAGCCTCTGGAAGCGAGGGTCACCACTCTTGTTCAGAGTTTCCGTGACACATCACACACACACATGCGAACACTTAGTTTATGTATTGTTCTGTGTGGATGTTGTCTCTGAGGGTGTATGATGTGGACTGAGTTTCAGGAGGAGGAGGATTGCTTCTCTATATCTAGTGTATTTAGTCGTGAATTAACTTAGAATTTGCTCAGCTTTGTGGACTGTCTGTGCTAGGACTGAATGGATTTTATCTTTGACTGGCTAGTGATGGAGCCTACACACTGTATTATGTGGAATTCGAATCTGGCTACATGGTATATACACACATATGTACTATGTTGAATGTGGGTCGTGTGCTTGTGAGTTGCACATTTTGATACTTGTGCGGGTGTTTAAAGCTTTATGTGATGTATCTTTTATATAAATAGTCTTGTGTTGGATGTTTAATAGTTATCAAATGTGGGTTTATTACTTACGAAGCGCATATAGATTAATTAACTTGTAATCAGGAGTTACTTCAGTTATGTTAAATATTGTGACAATTGTTTCCCATGCAGACTTTAGCATATTTTGTACAAAATATCTTTATTCAGTGCAGATTAGGTGCCTTTTACACTACTTGTTTTACCAAATCCTAAGACTGGTGAATAAAGGTGAATTTTTAGACTTATAACCATGAGATGTTTGCCTAAAGCAGTTCCTGTTTAGAACACGGAGGCAATCATGTCACACATGGCACCAGCATGGTTGGTTGCGTCGATTTCGTGGAAGTCACAGTGGTAGTAGCACTGAGACAAACAATGATTGCAGTGGCAGTGATGATGGTAGTGAAGTGATGGCAGTAGCTATGACAATGAAAGACATGATAGTGATAGCAATGATAGTGAGTGTGACAGTGACAGTGATGGTGGCAGTGACTGTGGTGGTTCTCACAATAGATGGTGAGGCGTGAGGCCGAAGGTAATCAAGGCACGACCCGTCTCACCATTAATCTGCCTCGCTGATACATGTCACGCAACGCACGCACGAGTCTCGCCACGCACACACACAAACACCCACACACACACAAACACACACACACACTGTGTACGTTAGGCCCATACTGGAGTATGCAGCACCAGTTTGGAACCCACACCTAGCCAAGCATGTGAAGAAGCTCGAGAAAGTGCAAAGGTTTGCAACAAGACTAGTCCGGAGCTAAGGGGTATGTCCTACGAGGGAGGTTAAGGGAAATCGACCTGACGACACTGGAGGACAGGAGAGATAGGGGGACATGGTAACAACATATAAGATACTGAGAGGAATTGACAAGTGGACAGAGACAGAATGTTCCAGAGATGGGACACAGCAACAAGGGGACACAGTTGGAAGTTGAAAACTCAGATGAATCACAGGGATGTTAGGAAGAATTTCTTCAGTCACAGAGTGGTCGGGAAGTGGAATAATTTGGGAAGCGATGTAGTGGAGGCAGGATCCATTCAAAGCTTTAAGAAGAGGTATGATAAAGCTCATGACGCTCATGACTCGACCCTGAAACCACAACTAGGTGAATACACACACACACACACACACACACACAAGACATGTCTTGGACATTATCAGAGAGGACCATCTCTGATTTGAAGATACGATATCTTATTACAAACGTATGACAGTTTTACGACGGAATTATAGAGATAAAGCACTACGGAATAGCATAGATAGACATTTTCCTGGCCTACGAGACATTATTTGATGTAGTATCCCACTAGAGAATAAGCCAGAAACTAAACCACAAAACAGAATTTAAGATGTTCTAAAGCGAAACAAGGAGTAACTGAGGGAGGGTAAAAAATAGAATAATGACAGAAAGCAATAATAAGGGATGAGGCATCAGGAGAGGAGACAGTAACAATTGCCTTGTAAGTATTAGGACCAAGACTAAAAAACCTACCTGAAGCGATCAAGATTTGTGTGTTTGTGTTTACTAATAATGTTATTGCAATAAGATGATTAACAGAAGAGGACGGAGACAGGATCAAGAAGAAACCTCTCTTATGATTATGTCTAGAACTCTGAGAGGTTCTAGACATGATCATACGAGAAGCTGCTGGGCTTGATGATTTGGCAAATTGGTATGGAAACATGCTAACAATGAAGCAACGAAGATGTAAGGGTCCCTAATCATTTACTTAGGTTAGGTAACACTAGTCTGACCAGCGTCAAGACTAGTGACTCACGAAATCGTAATGACACGATTGCGAACAGCCTCGGTGACCAGGTCAGTCACCCAGACCGAGCCTGGCCCATGGCCGCGGCTCAGGGTAGATAAACTCTCGAAACTCTTCAAGCAGGTATATCAAGACTAGTGTTTCCTGATGCGGGTCTTAGTCATATGATGACCTGCCACCGGAGCTTTTGGTCATCTGACCGAGGCCTTCCACTGGCTTACCCGTCCACACCTTTATGGTTATAAATATTCTTAATGCTAATCATTAGTTACTTGACCACTCTCATTGTCACAAATTAAGACTTCTAGCCAAGTCATAAATGTAGACTAGGACAAATCTAGGCATCATTTAATGTTATTTACATGTGAGTAAGCAATGATAAATTTAAGAAATCAAAATAATGCCCATGAAAAATCCAAAAGAAAGAAAACTAGTTTAGAAATAAATAAGTAGCTCTTTATACGAATAATTAAAGTTATGCTAAAATATAGATAGAAGAGAAATAGGAGAAATAATTTAAAATTATATATGAAAATTTCAGATATTGCAACACAAGTAACAGAGACTTTGAAAATTAGGAATTTTAAATAAAAATGCACTAATATTAACAAAGATATAAAAAATGACATTAAACAAAGTACAAAAGGAGAAGTGAAAACTTTTAACAGTGACAAAAAAAAATATCATTAAGAAGAGATAGACTTTAGAAAGGAAAGCTTATTAAATAGATCATAAATGACAATGGCTAGAGCCTAACCCAACATGTAGTCGACTACATGAGATAGAAATGTAAAAAAGGCAAGACCAAACCAGGAAATGGGAAAATCAACTCTCTAAGTATGAAATAGAAAAGAATACTCATAAACTAAAAAAAGAAGAGCAGCAATATATACGAAGAGGTAAAGTATTTCATACTGATAACATAAACAGAGATGAACTAATCTCAGTAATGCGAGATAAAGATAAGAAAATGAAATCCTAATACCATAGGGCTATTGAAAGCCAAACTGAAATAAAACTAATAAAATGTGATAGACTTCTGAAGGAAATACTATAAAACAAAACATATCAGGACAGCAATGTTAATAATTTTGCAAACATCGCCCTGCTTAACAAAATTAATCATCACACTCTTAATGCAACAGATGCAATCTAGGAAATAAGCTCATTATTCTAATGGCAAGTTGAGCTCTCTTACTATTTCCAACAAACTTATTTTAAAGTTTATTCCCAACTAATAATTTTCAACAATGCATTAATTATCACAACCAGAGACATCGAAATAAGACATTACAGTTTAACCAATGTAATATTCTAGCCCCTACACTTCAGTGACTCATGTTGTCTGCTCTACAGTGGAGTACAAAGTGCCTTTGTATGAGGCACATTACACTCTCAGAGTTCGAGACTCTTAATTACACATAAAGTAGAAGATATATGGGATGAGGGTCACACATGGCATAGCCGCCTCAAAACACACACTCTACAATATGCGATGATTTATTTTGAAGCTTCGTAAAGTATATGTCTGCTGATCTGTCTTTTAAAGACCATAACAAGACAAAGATCTAAACAGCCAGGAAGATGACGGGGTGGGTATTGAGAACTTTCAAAACAAGGGAAATAATGCCAATGGTGGCACTCTTTAAATCGCTAGTGCTCCTTCACTTAGAATACTGCTCTGTGCTGACGGCCCCGTTCAGGGCAGGAGAAATATCAGAGCTGGAACAAATTCAGAGATCGTTTACGGCTCACATTGAGCCATTGAAACGTCTAAATTATTGGGAACGCCTTCAAGTCTTGAACATGTACTCAATGGAGCGGAGGAGAGAGAGATACATGATAATATATACCTGGAAAGTACTTGAGGGTCTGTCCCAAATCTGCACACTGCCATAACAACATACTGGAGTGAGAGATATGGGAGGAAGTGTAAAATAAACCCAGTGAGGAGCAGGGGTGCGGTGGGGACAATACGGGAGCACTGTATTAACATCCGGGGTCCCAGACTATTCAACATCTTACCAGAAGATATCCGAAACATCGCTGGAACCAGTGTAGAAGCCTTCAAGAGAAAACTGGACAAGTATCTTCACCAGGTGCCAGATCAACCAGGCTGTGATGGATATGTGGGGCAGCGGGCCTCCAGCAGCAACAGCCTGGTTGACCAGGCAAGCACCAGACGAGCCTGGCCCATGATTGGGCTCAGAGAGTAGATAAACTCTCGAAACTCTTCAAAGGTATAAAGGTACAAAGTAAATATATTGTATTTAATATGTGAAGAATTTTATATAAAGTAAATTACTTATGACCAAGGCATAAAATATTAATACACGTGAATGTTTGATTATAAAAACTGAATAAAAATGGTAAAGTAAATATTTCAGTTTGATGAACAATTTACCTATGCTTCAACACATTAAAATACAACTCAAGTGTCAGGAGACGATAGACCAAGTACTCTACATGTGGTGTTTACTTTAAGAGATAAAGAAATCTATAGGTATAAATTACACTGGACAAAAACTATTTTGTTTTGATGTCAAAGAAAGTAATTAGGACCAATTCGAGCTGGCTGATTCCGAACATGAAATCTTTATTAGCACAACTCGTAAGATTTTTACTTACAGATAAACTTGAAATAAATTTCTTCACTTATTCCGAGTACCGCTGACCACCTCGCAAAAAATTCACATAAATATCTTTACTTTCTTGTGTAATTAATAAACAATGCAAGAAAAATATTTCACGTAATATTTCAAAATGATAACTTATATTGAGTACTGCTGACGAGGTGGAGATAATTCAGCAACATTTATATAGTCAAGTTATGCAATTGCACAATGTGCTTGATGCTTTTGATAATCAATAATTGTTTATTAAAATTGTCGCATATTTGGTCATTAATGACTAAAGAAAAGAAATTAATAATAGGACACATGAACCTTGGTGGCAGAAAAAAAACAATTGTCGAACAAACCGTACCATGGGTGGGGTTAGAACCCGCGATCAGAGTCTCAAAACTCCAGACCGTCGCGTTAGCCACTGGGCAACATTTTACTCATATGTATATGACAATGGAACAAAATGTTATATACGAGATATAAGTAATAGATGCAATAAAAGATTTTGATTCTTTAAACCCATAAAATGATCGATCCATTTCACACAACGCATCAGTCAATAATGTGTCCCGTAACTCAGCAACGCACTCAGCTCACACACTGAGTGTCCGTGGTTCGATCTCTGTTACGGGTGGAAATATGGGGCGTGTTTCCTTACACTTGCTGTCCCTGTTCCCTAGTAGCAAGTAGGTACATGGGTATTAGCCGGCTGCTGTGGGTGGCATCCTGGGGTGTGGTAGTATTCCTCAGATAGGGATGGGCTTTGAAGTGATCTTAGGTAGGATTATAGCTCAGCCTGTAAAATTTATTTATGTAAAAAAAATAATGCTGTTCATAATTGTTACATTTTAATTAGAGAAAAGTTCTTAGCACGTAGGAGTCATTTAGCGCCTGTGGAAAGGAGTCATTCAAATTCGATCGAAGCAAAGGAAAAATAAGTCCGGTTCTTGGATCAAGAGACGCTAACCAGCATCAAGGTAAAATAATACATTGATATAACATAATACAATACCATTTCGAGATTAAAAGTGACAAAACGGAATTGCACACTTCATTCAATATACCAACCTTCATCTAAATGGGATACAAGTGTATTGAAATTTTTAATCCAACCAGAGGAGCCGGCCACTACGTATCACATGGAAACAAAGCAATCTTGGAACGACCTATGTAACACTGTACATAGGTCACCAACCCATGCGGCGAGTCCAATGAATCTTGCTCCTGAATCTTTACCAAAGTATTGAAGGTTTGAAGTAGTTTGAATAAGGTGTTCTCGAGTTATATATGAAAATTTGCAAGAAAGAAAACAATGTTGTTGAGAATGATCCGACAAATGAAAAAGTCTTCCTCGTTAAAAAATAAAAACAAAATGAAACAGGGTTTTTAATTTTTTCTTGTTTAATTTTCTGATTTACTTTTTATTTAATATGTTTCTTAATCCTGTATGAAAACGCATTTTATTATTTGTTTAACAAATCCACTTTGATAAAACTTGCAAAAAAAAGGCAAATTGATGCCCATACAGTCCAAAATTAGTAAAAAACAACAACTTTCTATTAAGGGTTTGAAGTTGATCAGAAGAGACATTCACTAGTTATTACATAAAAAACGATTTTCTTCCTAAGAGTGGCAAATTGAAATTTACACATCTCAAAGTGAATGACAAGCTGTGTCATAATAAAGCCCACCTATGGTAAAAGTTTGAAATCGACCAGAAAATACATTCTTTAGTAACTTGCCCGATTTCAACGATTCCAATTTTTTTTAGCTATTTCAGTAAAATTTCAAATTTGCAGCCACTCAGACTAAACTTATGGATTATTTTCTTTCTTATAGAACGCATCGTCAATAATATTTTGAAAGCAATCAGAAAAAGCTTCTATTAGTCATTGAATATAAAAATAATATCACTATTTATTCAGTAAAATAGGCAATTTGAAACTTACAGGAGCGTGAACTTTGTGTTCTGAAAACAAGTGGTGAAAACTTAAGCCGATCTAATGAGTCATTCTCCAGGTGTGGCAAAAAGGATTCTGACAATTCCATTTTTTTATTATTTTTACTATTTTACTACATCAACAACTTTATCAGTACACGCAAACTAAACTTAATAGTTACTGTCGTGACCATGAGATGCATCAGCCATTAAACACTGAAAATTGTTTAACGTGATTTAAAGGAACAGAAACTTCACATCAGTTTACAAATAAAATCGTCAAATTTGCATCTACATAACTGAATTTCACTCTCCGCCATCGTCGATTCTTTTCAGCACTTTTGTAAACGTTTGACACTTTGCCAATGAGGATTTTGGAAGTTATCCCAGCCCTTCCAGGATGCTGGGAATGTTATCCCAGCCCTTCCAGGATGCTGGGAATGTTATCCCAGCCCTTCCAGGATGCTGGGAATGTGTTTAACAACTTCGGTCATAGGGCACCTGAAGATGCCAGTTGTTTCAAGAATTTAGTCTCTGGTAACGGACACAAGGGTTGAAAATTTGAAGTCGAATGGATGAGTCATTCTCGAGTTATGAGAGAAATAAAATCTAAAAATTGGAGGAAAAAGGTACAGCTTCGGGGATACCTTATAAGTTGAATATCAGGCAGCGAGGAGTGACTTTGTTGAGTGAAGTAAGTCCTGTCAAGCTTTTGTTGGTTGTGACGGTAATGGTGGTGGTTATGGGAGTGGTGATGGTGGTTATGGGAGTGGTGATGGTGGTTATGGTAGTGGTGGTGGTTATGGTAGTGGGGTGGTGGTGGTGGTTATAGTAGTGGTGGTGATGGTTATGGTAGGGATACTTGTGATGGTAGTGGTTGTAGTGTGGTTATGGTATTGGTGGTTGTTATGGTAGTGGTGGTGGTTATGATAGGAGTAGTTGTTATGGTAGTAGTAGTGATGATAGTAGTGGTAGTGATGGGATTGGTGGTGGGACAGCATATGGTGGTGGTGGTGGTGGTGGTGGTAGTGATGGTAGTGGTGGTGGGAGAGCATATGGTGTTGGTGATGGTAGTAGTGGTAGTGGTGGTGGTGAGAGAGCATATGATGGTGGTAGTGGTGATGGTAGTAGTGACTGTGTTGGTACTGGTGGTAAGAGAGCATATTGTGATGATGGTGGTGGTGGTGATGGTGGTGGTGGTGGTGATAGTGACGGTGGTGGTGAGTGGTGGTGATGGTGGTGGTTGTGGTGGTGGTGGTAATGGTGGTACTGGTGATGGTGACGGAGGTGGTGATGGTGGTGGTGATGATGGTGGTGATAGTGGTGGTGGTGGTAGTGGTGATGGTGGTTGTGGTGATAATGGTGGTGGTGATGGTGGTGATGGTGATGGTGGTGATGGTGGTGTGGTGGTGACGCTGGTGGTGGTGATGGTGGTGTGGTTGTAGTTATGGTGGTGGTGACGATAGTGATGTTTGTGGTGGTGGTGATGCTGGTGATGCCGGTGGTGATGGTGGTGGTGATGGTGACGGTGGTGGTGATGGTGTTGATGGTGGTAGTGGTGATGGTGGTGTAGTGGTAGTTATGGTGGTGGAGGCGATGGTGGTGGTGATGATGACGGTGGAGGTGATGGTGTAGATGGTGGTGGTGGTGGTGATGGTGGTAGCGGTGAAGGTGTTGATGGTGGTGGTGATGGTGATGATGGTGGTGATGATGGTGGTAGTGATGATGGTGGTGATGGTGGTGGTGATGGTGGTGGTGGTGATGGTGATGGTGACGGGGTGTTGTTGGTGAGGGGGATGGAGGAACACGCTTGTGATGGGGTGTTAGTGAGGGGGTGATGGAGGAACATTGTGGTGATGAGGGTGTTGGTGATGGTGAGGGGGTGATGGAGGAACACAGTGGTGATGGGGGTGCTGGTGATGGTGAGGGGGGTTGATGGAGGAACATGGTGGTAATGAGGGTGTTGGTGATTGTGAGGAGGAACACGGTGATGAGGGGGTGTTGGAGAGGGGGAGGGTGATGGAGGAACACGGTGGTGATGGTAGTAGTGATGGTGGTGGTAGGAGGATGGAGAAACAGTTGTTATGGGGATGGTAGTGTTGGTGAGGGGTGGGTTGGTGGTGGAGCAGAACAGTGGTGATTAGGGTGGTGGTGTTAGATTAATGGGGGACATGATGGTGATGGAGTGGTGATGGTGAGCGAGTGATTGTGTTAGTGAGGGGGCGGGTGGGGTGATAGACTTAAACAGTGATGATAGATAGTGTTGAATAAAATGGTATTAATTATTATTATTGTCATTATTATTATTTGGTCCAATAAAGGAGAACACCAGTTCGATTCCTTGGATATTAATGATTGTGATGATGATACGTGTAACCATAATGATCATTATAATGATGACGATCATAATAGTTATAATAATGATGATGATAACAGTAAGACTGATGATTATGGTAATGATAATGATGATCGATTATCGGTATTATTATTATTATTATTATTATTATTATTATTATTATTATTATTATTATTATTATTATTATTATTATCATCATCATCTCAAATATGATACCGTTACATATATTTCGTTCTTTTATATCACATTCATTATTTGTTTATAAGAAAACAAGCAATGCTAAGAAACAAGAAAGAGGATAGTAAACACTGATGTTCAACGAAGCTGTTGTTGTTGCTAGTTTGGCAGTGCATGTGTCATGAAAGATTTCGGGAGGGTGGGAGTTTTGATCGAACATGACAACACCCACCCGGCCCTCAAGGTCACCGCAGTGTTGAACATATTAACATCAACAAAGTGAGTTATGTCTGCGTGCTGTTTAGACCAGAGTCACTCACACGAAAAAAACTCACAACATGTAGGCACACATACACGCACACACACACACACACACACACACACACACACACACACACACACACACACACACACACACACAAGACTCAGATGAATCACAGGGATGTTAGGAAGTATTTCTTCAGTCACAGAGTTGTCAGGAAGTGGAATAGTTTGGGAAGTGATGTAGTGGAGGCAGGATCCATACATAGCTTTAAGAAGAGGTATGATAAAGCTCATGGAGCGGAAAGAGTGACCTAGTAGCGGCCAGTAAAGAGGCGGGGCCAGGAGCTGTGAATCGACCCCTGCAACCACAACTAGTTGAGTACGAGTAATGGTACATGACGAGGTGATAAAGTGGGCGCCTGTGACGAGTGGGGTTCCACAAGGGTCAGTACTAGGGCCGGTGCTCCTTCTAATATATATGAATTACATGACGGAAGGGATAGCTTCAGATGTGTCCCTGTTTTGTAGACGACGTGAAGCTAATGAGGAGAATTCAAGTGGTTGAGGATGATGCAGGACTACAGGCTACAAGCCTGGACCAACAACTGGCTCATGGAGTTTAACCCACCATGTGCAAAGTCATGTAGATTGGGGAAGGTCAAAGAAGACCGCAAACAGAGTACACGCTATGGGGCCAAAGACTGTAAACTTCACTCAAGGAAAAGGATTTTGGGGTGAATATAATACCGAGCACATCTCCTGAGGCACACATCAACCAAATAACTGTTGCAGCATATGGGCACCTGGCAAGCCTAAGAATAGCGTTTCGACATCTAAGTAAGAAATCTTTCACGACGTTGTACACCGTGTGTGTGTCAGGCCCATATTAAGTATGCAGCACCAGCATGGAACCCACACCTGGTCAAACAAGTCAATAAATTAGAGAAAGTGCAGAGGTGTGCAACAAGCTTAGTCCCGGAACCGAGTGGGATGTCCTATTAGGAGAGGTTAAAGGAACTCAACCTGACAACACTGGAGGACAGGAGGGACTGGGGGGACATGATAATGATATAAAACACTGAGAGAAACTGAAAGGGTGGTACGAGATAGAATGTTTCAGAGATGGGACACAGCAACAAGTGGTCACACCTGGATGTTGAAAACTCAGATGAGTCAAAGCGACGTTAGGAAGTATTTCTTCAGTCGTAGGGTAGTCAGGAAGTGGAACAGTCTGGGGAGTGATGTAATGGAGGCAGGATCCATACATACTTTTAAGAAGAGGAACGACAAAGCTCGTGGAGCAGGGAGAGAGTGAACCTAGTAGCGACCATCGAAGAGGCGGGGCCAGGAGCTATGACAACAAGTGAGCACAAATAGGTGAGTACACACACACACACACACACACACACACACAGTAACTGGTCATTCCGATCTTTATTATTCATATGGAGTGCCGCTGTTCCGCTAGGTTGGCACTTGACGCATGTGCACCAGAGATAGAGTGGGCTGCACACTCCTAACAACTTGCTCGCTCTTCAACGCATTCTCAAATCACGATACTCTTTCAAATTTTAACCTTTTATTTATGTAACCCAGCCTAATAAAACTTATAATAAAAATAGGACTTTTAAATTTATGGGAAGCATTAAGATATGAATGATCGATAACTCGTAAGAAAGTTAAACACAGTAATGAGTATAGTGTGTTTGAACATGAAGTTCAATGCCACATACTTGACCGGCAGTATGCCGGTCGCTCTCTCGTCTTTGGTATCCTCCCGATTTCGTAAACTTTGCTTATTCTCATGCTAAAACTACTTTCTTCTAAATTCACTTCTGGAAAATCTGGCCTTTGCCTCTCCTACATGGTTTTCTTTAGACTAATATCCTTAGTAGTAATCTAGTGTATAGTACTTCTCTTGCCATTGATGCCTCCGGTGTCTACTCCATTTTATGCTCCTCGTATTCTCTATCATACTTTTGTGACACTGGCCGCACCTTTTCTGACAGACTTAAAGACCATAAGCGTTAACTTATATTAGAGCTAACAGTCAACTAATTAATTGGTCCTCTGCTAAAACTATCTACCCTTCTTCTATCCCTTAAAGATGTTTTCTCGAAACAGCCTTTATTAATGGTTTTCCTAATATGAGTCTTAGTCCTGGCTTTGTTTCTGTAAATGGATGCCTTTTTTCAGTAAACTGCTAAAAGCTCTAATCTTCAGAACACTCATGAAATGGCCTGACCTTTTTCTCGTCTCCCGTTTTGACCTGCCCTTTGTATTTCATTTGCCTTTCCTGTTATTTAGCTTTCCTCTTTCTTGATTCATTTTCTTTCCCAGTTTGGGTCATGAGGTCTGCTGCAGTACTTTTTTGCTCTCTTGAGGACAGGTGTTAAGAGGGTTGAGATACTTTAATCTCCTCCGTCTCGATACTTAGTGCCCGGTGTGAGGCAGTAAGTCTCCTGCAGTGTCCCCCAGTTCTTTTGTTCTTATGTATATCTGATGCTACTAATACTATAACTAATCTTTCACAGCTACACTCTCACCTGTTACTTCTTTCATTAGTAATCTATACTGCTGTTAATTCTACCACCACCATTACTGTTACTACTACTGTTACTACTTCACATTTGTGAGTAGCTAGTAGAGAAATTTACCAGGAAATTTCATATGTATACATATACAGTAATAATTGTTTTTCTGATAATATACAATTCCCTGAAGCTAACTTTTTTCTTTTTTTAGGACGGGTTGTGGGCCATATTGCAGGTGGAGCACTCCCACCAGTCTAAACATTACTTCAGCCTGTGCAGGTTAGGTTGAAGCTCCAGCTTCTCCTTAAAAACAAAATTACACCACAACCATAATACTAATACCAATACCTGACCTGACTCTTGCAGCCAGGTGTGAATTAATTGGAATCTCTAGTCAACAGTTCTTCGTGACAACATTTCACAATTTAACACCTGTTTTCTTTTAAGGGAAGTCATGGTGAAGTGTTGAGTAACGAGGAACCTCGCCTCAAAGGGACCAATCGATCACTCACATTTTTGCAGACCAACCGTGCAATACTCCAGTGGTGACCTGTATACCCTGGAAAAAGACAGGCCCTTTCTCCACGCTCCCAACACTCCATCATAGTGTAAATGCTAGTGCATGGCCTAAAATTTGCAAGCCAAGTTTTCTCTGCTTGATATTTTTTTTCATTTGGTTCCCCCACCGTGGACCACCGTTCCCATCCCTCCTTTGTGCCTGGTCTCGTACTCTTGGATGCATCTCGTTTTCTCAGATATTCATTTCTTCATGGGAGTTTTCTGGGAGTTGTAATTAGTGCAGCAGTCTGTATATCAGGACATTTTTATGCACTGCATGCCATGTGTACCACATACTAGGATTTTAGATACTCCGATCTATCTGACATCTAGGAAGCTCCTTTCCTAGAATATGACTGACTCCACGACTACTACTACTACCACTACCACTACTACCTCCATTATTACCCCTCCACCACTTTCTTGTGCCCTCCCCTGTCTGCCTGCCTATAAATACCCCTTCCACCTGTCATTTGTGTTAGTGTGACTTTGTAAATGGTCCAAGTCGGACCGAAACGTCGTCATAAGTCCTCTCTTTTTATATGTGCGGGTTGTGTGTGTATAGTCTTGTTGTGCTGCTCATCTCACCACTTTTACTACATATGTTTTCCTCCCACCTCCTTCTTCATCAGCATCTGCCAAAATTCCCCCCCAGTTAGCATTCTTACTTCATAACCCTCCCCTCCACCTTACTTCATAACCCTCCCCTCCACCTTACTTTTATAACCCTCCTCCACCTTCATAACCCTCCCCTCCACCTTACTTCATAACCCTCCCCTCCACCTTACTTCATAACCCTCCCCTCCACCTTACTTCATAACCCTCCCCTCCACCTTACTTCATAACCCTCCCCTCCACCTTACTTCATAACCCTCCCCTCCACCTTACTTCATAACCTCCTCCACCTTACTTCATAACCTCCCTCCACCTTACTTCATAACCCTCCCTCCACCTTCTTCATAACCCTCCCTCCACCTTTCTTCATACTTGTCTTTCCCTTCACCCTCTAGTATTTTCCAGCTGTAAATTATGACGCATCTTTCGCTCCACAGTTCCAAGGAGTGCTCTGATATTTCGCTTGCCTTGAAGGGAACATGCTCTGGGCAAATGCCAATGTGTAATAAAAATCCAGTACCTACTGGAAGTACATGAATCACGTGTTTAGTAAAAGGTACCCGATGTTAAGCAATAATATTAATTGCCTACCACTTCCGCTCCCCAATCCTCCCTCCCTCCCTCCTTACTCCATGTCTTCATACAATTCCTCTACACCCCTCCTTCCTCCATGCTCCTCCATGTACTTTCCCCTCGCACTCGACACCATACCCCTTCCACTATTCCCTCACCTCATATACTGGTCCTATGGGATAGGTCATCTTGAAGATGGTAATTTCTATAAAAAAAAAAAGTAATTCCAGCTCTGTTGGAAGGAAATTTTTAGAGGCTTTCGCAGCTACTAAACCTTTAATGGAAAACGTGACGATATCCTCATTGCCCTTCTGAAGTCTCCAGCTCTGGCTGACGAATGAAATCCATCCTATATGGTGGTATTTGACAGGGTTAACACAGCTACTGAACATGATGGATATGCATGTAGTATACAGAATTGAGTTTACCTGGAATAGCCTCCGCGGCCCGGTCCCGGACCAGGCCTCCTGGTTGCTGGTTTGATCGATCAAGCTGGTAGTACCTGCCGCCAGCGATCCAACGTATGCGCCACAACCCGGCTGATCAGGAACTGTTTTTGACGAGTATGTCGAGTTTCTCTTCAAGACAGCAAGGGATGTGTTGGTAATCTTCCCTTATGCATGAGGGAGAATGTTGAAGAGCCATGGTCCCTTAACACTTATTGAGTTATCTCTCACTGTACTCATTGGTTCCTTGTTTTTCATTGGAAGTATTCTGCACCGCCTGCGAAGCTTGTTGTGTTTATAAACAGTAGTTTCAGTGTTCAAGTTTGGGACCAATGTCTCCAGTATCTACCAAGAGTAGATTATCATGCATCTATCTCGCTTACGTTCTAGGGAGTACAGTTCTAGGGATTTCAAGCACTCCCAGTAATTTAGGTGCTTATTAAGTACTATGTATATACGAGTTGTGAAGGTTCTCTACATTTTCCAGTCTAGAGAGAAAGAGTGACCTGAAGAGTATCATCATTGGCTTAGTATCTCTCATTTTGATGGTTATAATTAACCAACCTATCATTTTGCTGCAGTTGGTTAATTGCATTGTTGTGCTCAGTGAACGTGAGATCCTCTCCCATTATCACTACCAGGTCTCTTACATTTGACTTAACTTCTTTTGAGTGGTTTGAGTTTGTCTTGTGTTCTGATCTTGTTTTTATTTCCTTCATTCTTCCGTGGCGTAGTAACTAAAATGTGCCCTCATTGAACATCATATTATTGTTATTGGCCCACTGGAAGATCTGGTTTACATCAGCCCTGAGGCTCCCTGTGTCTTCTGTGGCTGCCACTATCATACAAATTCTAGTATCGTCTGCAAAGTATGATACAGTGGTATGATACATTTCCTGTATGTCAGATATGAGAAAGAGGAGTGGGGCGAATACTGTGCCTTGGGAACAGAACTCTTCCTGTAGCAGCCACTGATTTCCCTCTATTTAAAATTACTCGATGGGTTCTATTTGTTAGTAAGTTAAATATCCAAGTGCTCTCCTCAGTTATTCCTTTTGCTAAAAAAAAAAACTCACACCCTACTCTATGCTCCTCTCACTCTCATTTCATTCCCTACGTCTTTCTCTAAAATGTCCACTTTCCTTTTGAGAGCTCTCTTTTCCATTCCCACATTCGCCTTCCTTTCCTTCTAACATACCATTGTTCAAGTATTTTCAAAACACCAGTTTTCTTTTAGCATCAACTTCTCTCTTCCTTTATGACCTTTTTACTTCTAAATCTTCCTTTCATCTTTGCTATTCTTGGTACTGCTCCTCGCTTTCCCCGTTCATACCTCACACCATGCATTATGACTTGCCTGCTGCCGCCTTCTACCCTCCGTCATTCACTAATCCCTTCCCTCTGGCCAGGGATATTTGCCTTCACCCTTTGACCTTTACCATTCCCCTCTCCTTTCCTGCCCCAGGCCTTCCCTCCCTGAAACCAGCCCTATAAACAGCTCCTTTCTCTCTCTAAACTACTCCTATATAATCATCTCTCTCTCTTCTTCTTTTCTTCTTTATCTTTTCTCTTTTCTCTCTTTTTACTTCATTAGTCCCTCGTCCTTCCTTTCCATCTATTTTTGCTACCTCAACTTCCTCGATTCATTCTCCCCGAACTCTCCATCTTCCTCCACCCCAATGGAAATAAGTCACTCTGTCTGGCTTTTTTGGGTTATCCTGGGTTATCCTGGGTTCTCTACACATATGCTGCTATGTATGATAATCTATGTAACTGTATTTGTGTATACCTGAATAAACTTACTTATTTACGTACTTACTTACTATTCCTCCCTCACAAGTCTTCTTTTCCTATCCCCCTAACCCCCATTCCCCACCTCCTCCTCCTTCAGTCTTCCATCATTGTTTCCCTTTCTCTCTTCCCTCCCCCCATCCTTCCTTAGTCCCTCCCTTCTATCCTTAGTCCCTCCCTTCTATCCTTAGTCCCTCCCTTCTATCCTTCTTACCTCCATCTTGTCCTTCCCTTTTCCCTATCTCTCAATTTTCCCTTCTTTAACTCCTCTGCCCTTTACTCTTTCATTCTCCCCCCCCTTTCAAACCACGATTCTCTACTTCCTATGCTCATTCTAGCCTCCCCAGATTCCTCCATCCCTTCTTCACTCAGATCACGGAGACCGACCGATAAGCTATCAGCAGATGCTGCCATGGCCTACTGCATGCTCTGCCTTGGTCATACATACGGCGCAGCGCTGTGCTCTACCAATTTTCTGTGGGACCTGTGCTGCTATGTACTCATTTTTTTTTCACTTAGGATTTTTGCTACCTATGTCTTGGCAATGACATACCACCAGAGTGCAGCTCACCCTGCTTCCCTTTCATTCTCACACTAGGCTCACCAGAGCACATATCTCTAAAGAACTGAAAGGCACAATACCATGACTGAACAATGCACAAATAACCCGCACATAGAGGACAGAAAAGCTTACGACGACGTTTCGGTCTGACTTAGATCATTTACAAAGTCACCAACACAAGAGTGAGGAAGCCAGTATATGCAGGCGAGGGAGGACAGGGTCTTCCTCTCCTACATTGCCGGCCATACTGAACAGGACATGTGTTTTTAGACACGTGTCCTTAGACATCGTAGGGCCGACGAACAAAGTGCTAAGAGAATCTGACAGGGTAGAATTGGCGTCTGGTCGAAAGGCGGGATTCAGGTACACGAGGGCACAGCTGAAAGTTAAATACACAGATGAATCACAGGGATGTCAGGAAATACTTCTTCAGTCTCAGAGTGATGGGGAAGTGGAACGATCTAGACATCGAAGTAAGAGAGGCAGGATCCATACATAGTTTAAAGAACAGGTATGACACGGCTCAAGGAGTTAGGAGAAAGGCCAGTAGCAGCCAGTGGAGAAAGGAAGCCAGTAGCTGAGAGACGACCCCTGCAACCACAAATAAGCGAGTACAAACATGTAAGTACAAGTGTAAGGATCATCACACAGGTATTGTCTCAAGTAACAACTTCTACAATAATTAATTAATCAACAGCAAAACTAATTATCCTCCCATGTTCTTGTTGTATTACCTTTATCAGCATCTCTTCAGGGGATTTTATTTGGTGCCGGTGAGAAGCTCTTAAGTGAAGAAATTAAAGACAGTAAAAGATCTTGATCCAAGAAATTGATACCGGGATCTTGATGGGCTCTTGATCGAAGATATTTCACCTTCTCTTCCCTTCCCTTCCCTTGGAACATACCCGATTGCCTCCGATTCCACTAGGCGCTTTATGACCCCTACGGTTATAGCACTTAACAATGAACATAACCAACAACAAGAATAAAACAAAAATAACAAAACAATAAAGCAAAATAAGCAAAAACAACAAAAGCAATACAAAAGAAAACAACAAAAACAAAGAAAAACAACAAAAGTAAAACAAATAAACAAAAGCAAAAAAAAAAAACCATTCTCCCCCTCTCCTTATTCCTTCATTCCCTCTCTTCATTTTCCTTTCTTCCTTCCTCCATGCTGCCGCTCACCCCAGTGTGTGGAGGATCAATGGTGAGCCAGTCATCAGATGAGCGAGAGGCATGCAACACTCCCTTCCCCTCATGCTGGTGGTGCAACACTCCCTTCCCCTCATGCTGGTGGTGCAACACTCCCTTCCCCTCATGCTGGTGGTGCAACACTCCCTTCCCCTCATGCTGGTGGTGCAACACTCCCTTCCCCTCATGCTGGTGGTGCAACACTCCCTTCCCCTCATGCTGGTGGTGCAACACTCCTTCCCCTCATGCTAGTAGTGCAACACTCCTTCCCTCATGCTGGTGGTGCAACACTCCCTTCCCTCATGCTAGTGGTGCAACACTCCTTCCCTCATTTTTGTGGTGCAACGCTCCCTTCCCCTCATGCTGGTGGTGCAACACTCCTTCCCCTCATGCTGGTGGTGCAACACTCCTTCCCTCATGCTGGTGGTGCAACACTCCTTCCCCTCATGCTGGTGGTGCAACACTCCCTTCCCCTCATGCTAGTGGTGCAACACTCCCTTCCCCTCATTTTTGTGGTGCAACGCTCCCTTCCCCTCATGCTGGTGGTGCAACACTCCCTTCCCCTCATGCTGGTGGTGCAACACTCCCTTCCCCTCATGCTGGTGGTGCAACACTCCCTTCCCCTCATGCTGGTGGTGCAACACTCCCTTCCC
The DNA here is from genome assembly GCA_009830355.1 of Cherax destructor. Classification (NCBI taxonomy): domain Eukaryota; kingdom Metazoa; phylum Arthropoda; class Malacostraca; order Decapoda; family Parastacidae; genus Cherax; species Cherax destructor. Next base: position 259,286 of record WNWK01000181.1, on the reverse strand, counting down.
CTCATGCTAGTGGTGCAACACTCCCTTCCCCTCATTTTTGTGGTGCAACGCTCCCTTCCCCTCATGCTGGTGGTGCAACACTCCTTCCCTCATGCTGGTGGTGCAACACTCCTTCCCCTCATGCTAGTGGTGCAACACTCCTTCCCTCATGCTGGTGGTGCAACACTCCCTTCCCCTCATGCTGGTGGTGCAACACTCCCTTCCCCTCATGCTGGTGGTGCAACACTCCCTTCCCCTCATGCTGGTGGTGCAACACTCCCTTCCCCTCATGCTGGTGGTGCAACACTCCCTTCCCCTCATGCTGGTGGTGCAACACTCCCTTCCCTCATGCTGGTGGTGCAACTCCCTTCCCCTCATGCTGGTGGTGCAACATTCCTTCCCCTCATGCTGGTGGTGCAACACTCCCTTCCCCTCATGCTGGTGGTGCAACACTCCCTTCCCTCATGCTAGTGGTGCAACACTCCCTTCCCTCATGCTGGTGGTGCAACACTCCTTCCCTCATGCTGGTGGTGCAACACTCCCTTCCCCTCATGCTGGTGGTGCAACACTCCATTCCCCTCATGCTGGTGGTGCAAAACTCCCTTCCCCTCATGCTAGTGGTGCAACACTCCCTTCCCTCATGCTGGTGGTGCAACACTCCTTCCCTCATGCTAGTGGTGCAACACTCCCTTCCTCATTTTTGTGGTGCAACACTCTCTTCCCTCATGCTGGTGGTGCAACACTCCTTCCCCTCATGCTGGTGGTGCAACATTCCCTTCCCTCATGCTGGTGGTGCAACACTCCTTCCCTCATGCTGGTGGTGCAACACTCCTTCCCTCATGCTGGTGGTGCAACACTCCTTCCCTCATGCTGGTGGTGCAACACTCCCTTCCCCTCATGCTGGTGGTGCAACACTCTCTTCCCTCATGCTGGTGGTGCAACATTCCTTCCTCATGCTGGTGGTGCAACACTCCTTCCCCTCATGCTGGTGGTGCAACACTCCCTTCCCTCATGCTAGTAATGCAACACTCCCTTCCCCTCATGCTGGTGGTGCAACACTCCTTCCTCATGCTGGTGGTGCAACACTCCTTCCCCTCATGCTGGTGGTGCAACACTCCTTCCCCTCATGCTAGTGGTGCAACACTCCCTTCCCCTCATGCTGGTGGTGCAACACTCCCTTCCCTCATGCTGGTGGTGCAACACTCCTTCCCCTCATGCTGGTGGTGCAACATTCTTCCCCTCATGCTGGTGGTGCAACACTCCCTTCCTCATGCTGGTGGTGCAACACTCCCTTCCCCTCATGCTGGTGGTGCAACACTCCTTCCCCTCATGCTGGTGGTGCAACACTCCTTCCCCTCATGCTGGTGGTGCAACACTCCTTCCCTCATGCTGGTGGTGCAACACTCCTTCCCCTCATGCTGGTGGTGCAACACTCCTCCCTCATGCTGGTGGTGCAACACTCCTTCCCTCATGCTGGTGGTGCAACACTCCTTCCCTCATGCTGGTGGTGCAACACTCCCTTCCCATCATGCTGGTGGTGCAACACTCCCTTCCTCATGCTGGTGGTGCAACACTCTTCCCCTCATGCTGGTGGTGCAACACTCCTCCCCTAATTCTGGTGGTGCAACACTCCCTCCCCCCATGCTGGTGGTGCAACACTCCCTCCCTTCCTGCTGGTGGTGCAACACTCCCTTCCCTCCTGCTGGTGGTGCAACACTCCCTCCCTCATGCTGGTTGTGCAACATTCCCCCCTCCTGCTGGTGGTGCAACACTCCCCTCCCCTCATGCTGGTGGTGCAACACTCCCCTCCCCTCCTGCTGGTGGTGCAACACCTCAAATGCAACATCTCCACTGCCTCCAGCCTCCTCCTTGCTGCAAGATACACAACCCGTGCTCCACTCCCATATAAGAGTGTTGGTACCACCATACTCTCATACATTCAAGTTTTTGCTTCCATGGATAACGTTCTTTGTCTCCAAAAATACCTCAGTACACCAATCACATTTTTACCCTCATTAATTCTGTGGTTCACCTCGTCTTTCATAGACCCATCTGCTGACAAGTTCACTCCCAAAGATCTGAATACATTCACTTCCTCCATACGCCCTCCCTTCAATCTGATATCCAATCTTTCATTACCTATATTTTTTTGTTACCTTATCACCTTGCTCTTTCCAATGGTAACTTTTAATTTCCATCTTTTACATACCCTCCCAAATTCGCTCACCAACATTTGCAACTTTTTTCAAAATCTTCCAAAAACAGTGTCATCAGTAAAATGCAACTGACTACTCTCTCGTTGTGTCAGATTCTTTATTTTCCATTTCCACTCTTGCCAACACCCGAGCATTCACTTCTCTTACAACCCCATCTATAAATATATTAAACATCGATGGTGACATCATGCATCCCTGTCTAAGGCCTACTTTTACTGGGAAATAATCTCCTTCTCTCCTACATACTCTACCTGAGCCTCACTATCCTCGTAAAACCTCCTAAATGCTTTCAGTAACCTACCACCTATTCCATACACTTGCAACATTTGCCACATTTCTCCCATATCCACCCTATCATATGCCTTTTCTAAATCCATAAATGCAACTAAAACATCTTTACCCTTATCTAAATATTTTTCACCAATATGTTTCACAGTAAATACTTGGTTTTCATAGCCCATACTTTTCCTAAAGCCTACTTGTTCATCTGTGATCCTGCTCTCCATCTTACTCTTAATTCTCTCAGTAATTCTTTCAGTATTGTTAAAAATGTGTATAAAAAACGCTCAACATATAATGTCAATTTACGGGATTTGTTCTGAAACCAGACGAGTATTAGTCCTCAAGAGTAGGCAAGGCAGGACAGGAGCAGGAGAGGTGTCTCTATTAGCGGCGAGTGAAACAAGTCGTCATGGTTTGGTGTTGGTGTACGTAGGTGTGGGGTGATTTTGGGTAAGTTTATGCCATAGGTAATTAGTAAATTAACATATACAAATTACAACCTACTTTACATACAAAATCACTAGACATCATTACACCTTTACCAAATGCACATTAGCGCACTAGCACACTGCTGCTAGTTGCTCAAACAAATAAACATTTATAAACAGGGAGGCTCCATGACCCCTCTGCCTTGCATCAGGGATAACACGCTTAGTACTGCTGGGTGCCTGGTGTTTATATATATATATATATATATATATATATATATATATATATATATATATATATATATATATATACATTTTTTATTAACACATAGGCCGTTTCCACCAAGGCAGGGTGGCCGACAAAGAAAAACTTTCATCATCATTCACTCCATCACTGTCTTGCCAGAGGCGTGCTTACACTACAGTTATAAAACTGCAACATTAACACCCCTCCTTCAGAGTGCAGACTTCCCATCTCCAGGACTCAAGTCCGGCCTGCCGCTTTCCCTGAATCCCTTCATAAATGTTACCTTGCTCACACTCCAACAGCACATCAAGTCCTTAAAACCATTTGTCTCCATTCACTCCAATCAAATATGCTCACGCATGCTTGCTGGAAGTCCAAGCCCCTCGCACACAAAACCTCCTTTACCCCCTCCCTCCAACCTTTCCTAGGCCGACCCCTACCCCGCCTTCCCTCCACTTCAGATTTATACACTATCGAAGTCATTCTATTTTGTTCCACTATCTCTACATGTCCAAACCACCTCAACAACCCCTCCTCAGCCCTCTGGATAATAGTTTTGGTAATCCTGCACCTCCTCCTAATTTCCAAACTACGAATTCTCTGCATTATATTCACACCACACATTGACCTCAGACATGACATCTCCACTGCCTAAGGTCTTCTCCTTGTTGCAACATTCACCACCCATGCTTCTCACCCATATAAGTGTGTTGGTATCACTATACTCTCATACATTCCCTTCTTTGCTTCCACGGACAAAGTTCTTTGTCTCCACAGACTCCTAAGTGCACCACTCACCCTTTTCCCCTCATCAATTCTATGATTCCCCTCATCCTTCACAGACCTATCTGCTGACACGTCCACTCCTAAATATCTGAATACATTCACCTCCTCCATACGCTCTCCCTCCAATCTGATACCTAATCTTTCGTCACCTAATTTTTTTGTTATCCTCATCACCTTACTCTTTCAAATATTCACTTTTAATTTCCTTCTTTTACATACCCTACCAAACTCATCCACCAACCTCTTCAACTTCTCTTCAGAATCTCCCAAAAGCACAGTGTCATCAGCAAAGAGCAATTGTGACAACTCCCAATTTGTGTTAGATTCTTTATCTTTTAACCCTACACCTCTTGCCAACACCCGAGCATTCACTTCTCTTACAACTCCATCTATAAATAAATTGAACAACCACGGTGACATCACACATCCTTGTCTAAGGCCTACTTTTACTCGGAAATAATCTCCCTCTCTGCTACATACTCTAATCTGAGCCTCACTATCCTCGTAAAAACTCTTCACTGCTTTCAATAACCTACCTCTTATTCCATACATTTACAACATTTGCCACATTGCCCCCCTATCTACCCTGTCATACACCTTTTCCAAATCCATAAATGCCACAAAAACCTCTTTACCCTTATCTAAATACTGTTCACCTATATGTTTCACTGTAAACACTAGGTCTACACTTCCCCTACCTTTCCTAAAGCCTCCTTGTTCATCGCTATCCTGCTCTCCGTCTTACTCTTAATTCTTTCAATAATAACTCTACCATACACTTTGCCATGTACACTCAACAGACTTATTCCCCTATAAATTTTGCATTCTCTTTTGTCCCCTTTGCCTTCATACAAAGGAACTATGCATGCTCTCTGCCAATCCCTAGGTACCTTACCCTCTTCCATACATTTATTAAATAATAGCACCAACCACTCCAAAACTATATTCCCACCTGCTTTTAACATTTCTATCTTTATCCAATCAATCGCAGCTGCCTTGCCACCTATCATTCTACCGACTGCCTCACCAATTTCTCCCACACTCACAACTGGCTCTTCCTCACTCCTACAAAATGTTATTCCTCCTTGCCCTATACACGATATCACAGCTTCCCTATCTTCATCAACATTTAACAATTCCTCAAAATATTCCCTCCATCTTCCCGATACCTCTAATTCTCCATTTAATAACTCTCCTCTCCTATTTTTAACTGTCAAATCTATTCGTTCCCTAGGGTTTCTCAACTTATTAATCTCACTCCAAAACTTTCTCTTATTTTCAACAAAATTTGTTGATAACATCTCACCCACTTTCTCATTTGCTCTCTTTTTATATTGCTTCACCACTCTCTTAACCTCTCTTTCTCTCCATATAATCTTCCCTCCTTGCATCACTACTCTCTTTACATCATCATTCCACCAATCGCTCTTCTCTCTCCGCACCCACTTTCCTGTAACCACAAACTTTTCCTGAACACTTAACACTACATTCTTAAACCTGCCCCATACATCTTAAACTCCATTGCCTTTACTCTCTAGCCCATCTATCCTCCAATAGTCGGGTGGGTTAGAGCATCGTGAATTTTCGCTCACGATGAGGCGGGCTAAAACAACACGGGTTCGATCCCCTGGCTAGTCGCACTGTTCTTATTAACTAAATACCCCTCGTTCGTGGTTACAATATTATATATATATATATATATATATATATATATATATATATATATATATATATATATATATATATATATATATATATATATATATATATATAATTTGGCAGAGGCTGTTGGAGATCGGAGAGAGAGAATCTTTATAAAGAAAACGAGTATGGATTTAATTATTTGAATTGATATATTACCAGAATATGTTAATAGGATACTTATGATAGTGAGCAAGGGTCTGGAGTGGAGTCCACTAAAAATATGTCCAGATGGAATATAATTTTATTTATCGTTTTTTTGTTTATAGCATCAAGCTCACGGGAAAAATAAAATGGAGAGAAGATGGAGACCTGCCTCAGATAAATAAACAAGTGGCTATTAGAGTGCGATCTGATCAAGAACGGTTTTACAAATCGACGAGGGAGAGTGATGAGAAACAACAAATTCTATATAAAGAGGAAAAACTCGGAAGTTATATTACACCGAACAATTCTGCCCTGAAGTGCATATACACTTCTCATGACATATACATAGACCTTAATCAATATTTGAACCATCTTCAGTGACCTTAAGCGCTCTTAAGTCTGAACACAGCTTCTGTGTCAACGAGGCGAGAACATGGAACCTAAACCTGGCCAAAGCTTAAGAAACTCAAAAGGTTTCATAGATTCAACAGGACTAGTCCAGGAGCTTAGGAGAAAGAGGCTTAAGGAAAGTTTTGAAAGCATATCTAACGGCTTAACAGGGAAGAAAGACCAAGGATAATATTTCAAGATACTCAAGAAGATTTGAATATTGAAATATGAGACATAGAGGACACGGGATGGAAGCAAAAAATATGAGCCACAGAGATATGTGTAAATACTCTTCAGTCTTTAGCTAGTAGGTAAATGTCTGTGTAGGATGCGGAAATAGTGGAGGGAAATTTCAGACACAGTTTCGTCATTCTTTGATAAGAACCAAGAGGTCAGAAACCCACAAGTCGATTGTAGGTCAAGAATTATGGAACAGCCTATCCTCGACCTCTGTAAACAACTCGTCGAGTATACTTCAGTGAGTACATACAAGTCCATACTGTATCTCAGTATATTCACACACACACACACACACACACACACACACACACACACACACAAGCGCACAATAAACGGAGAGAGGCAAAGTATACCTGATCACGCACAGTCAATACACAAAGGGCGGCTCAGTGCAGATCAACACGCGCACCCAACATTAAGAGGGAACGCTCACACAGGTACACATAACACTAAGGTGAACTTAATATGGCTACACACGCACATAGTGTACGTGGTTCCTACCTTGTACCTGGTGAGGGGAGGGGAAGGGATGGAACGGGGGCACTTATAGATTTATATTTCCTTTGTCTATCCTCATTCTATTCCGTTCTGGAAAGCTCAAACTCGCATTCTCCTACAGGACATTAATTCATTTATGCTCCGTTACCTAATAGAGTTTTCTGACTGTCCAACCAGCTTGTTGTCTGCCTCATTCATTTTCACTGTCTGTGATTTTCTTATTTTGAATTTGCTCTGTCCGTTTTTTCTCCTCCATCACTCAGAACTTTGAAATTCGTGCTGGGTGTGTTTATTATACCTACTGCTTAAGAATTACCCAAGAACATTTCACTATTATGAATCTCCTAGACTAAGGCTGGCATTTAAGAAACCCATTTTGTATGCCGAAATAACTAGCTTTTATTCCCACAATCTAACATTCATAGAACAGGGCAGCCTACAATGCAGGTATATCTATTTTTTTTAGAATTAACGTATTAGACATACTCTGCCCAAAAGAAACCTTATTCGACTTACTCAGGATAACCCAAGGAAACCAAACGGTGTGGACTATTTTCGATTGAGTCTTTAGATGTTTTCCAGGATTCGACCCACAACAACTAACACTTATGTATCTGAACGAAGGTAGCAGGTGTAATGTGACTTCCTCCTACGACACTCCTTGACTGGGACTCAAACCTAGGTTCCTTCGAGTGTAAGATAAGCACTCTACCAATGAGTTACAGGCCACTTCTGCAGACTACTGAAAATATCCAAAGGAAAGGCTCCAGTAACTAATATAGTATTGCAGGTCACGTAAGAAACATTGTTTGTCCGCACCTCATCTTGGTAAGTCCACTTTTCAGGTGCTAATAATGCCGAATATTGGAGCGAATTTAGCAGCCAGATTGGCTCAGTGAAAGTGGAATTGTCTCTTAATAGTGCGAGGAAAAAAGAGGAAAAGTGCGGCCTTAATGATTCTGGCGGTCAATAGATCTTGAGCCTTAAGACCTAACATGCACGATGTGATTTCAGGAAACTGCAACGAGCGACCCACAGAGCGTGAGAATGAAAGTATTTATGAATCGTGTTACTTGATTACTCAGGTGGCACTGCGTGTTGAGTATAAAGTGACATGCGACACCAGAGTGGGACTTACTACAGCCTGGTGTGTTTAGTAAAATCTCGCGTTTTCAAAATGTTTCATATCTGGGTGAAATGTAACTTGAGCTTCTCAGACTAAGACGCTAGTTTGAGCCCATATTTTTCCTGTTCTTTATTTTTACAGACATGTATGTCTACAATTTACTTTATTTCAAATTCTTCATGTGCATTATGCACCTGTCATTTGCAGGTAATATTTTCTATTAAATGGAAATGTTCCTGCTGAGTAATCCTTAATAAAAATAATTAAATATTTTGAAGTTTGCAAGAATATACGCAGTTATTACAGTCGAGAATATGTGGCAGTAACACAAGGTTTGTCAAACAGCCGGGAGCAGTAAAACAACACAGGAACAAGACTTGTCAGTTTACAACAATGGGTTGAGGCTCCACGACTTGAGTCGATAACACAATCACAGCTCAACTGCGATGCCAAGGCTTCCAGATAATTTCTTGGAGAACTATAACAAGCAGCCCTTTCCAACAGGAAGAATTTTTCCATAATGAAAAGCATTAAAGAAATTATCGATCTCACAAGCTATGATTCAGTATTACCATATTGGCTGGGAATGAATGTTCCAAAGTTAAGCAAATATAAAAAGAGGGAAAATTTAATATCAATTGAAGATTTAGCCTTACCCAATGTTTAAACTAAAGATGATTCATTATGAAAAATACTTTTTTTTTGGAAACGTGCGACTAAAGAAGGCTGTGTAAATAAGTAAGTAAACATATCACCGGACAGCGAAGCACATTGACACCAAGGAGAGACGAACATGGGATCCAACAACAGTGACAAATAGAACTGGGTGGAGTCCGTCGCAAAGGACACGTTTGTCACACTGAGCACTCAGTGGTGAATTGCTTGCAGTAATTAAGACGAAACACTTTGTAGAATAAGCTTTTACTGGGACAGGTAGATGAGTAAGACCCATTTGCAATAGATATGTTTTCCAAAACAAAGATACCTGACTGTTTAATATGTGTTTCATGTAAAAGTTTGTTCTGCAACGCATGTCTTTTCTTCAGTATTCTCACAATGTTTATATATATATATATATACTGTGCTAGTCACGGCATTATGCCGCCACTCCCCCACACACCAACCAAAACACAAACACATACCATGAAAGATTAAATAAATAAATAAATAAATATATAAATAAATATATATATATATATATATATATATATATATATATATATATATATATATATATATATATATCGTCTACAAACAGAGACACTTCTGAGTCTCTAGTCCTTCAGTCATGTCATTCGCATATATCTGAAACAGCACAGGCCCTAGGACTGACCCCTGTGGAACCAAGCTCGTCACAGGCGCCCACTCCTACACCTCGTCGTGTACTATGACTTTCTGCTGCCTTCTTGTCAGGAATTCTCTCAACCATTGCAGTGCCTTCCCCGTTATACCTGCCTTGGCTTTCAGCTATTGCACTAATCTCTTGTGTGGAACTGTGTCAAAAGCCTTCTTACAGTCCAAGAAAATGCAATCTACCCACCCTTCTTTCTTTCTCTCTGGTCTTACGGCTGTTAAATTGTCAAAGAATTCCAGTAGGCTTGTGACACAGGATTTCCCGTCCCTGAATCCGTGCTGGTTGTCATTGATAATCCTTTCTAGGTGCTCCACCACTCTTCTGATCTTTATCATAACTTTGCATACTATACATGTCAGTGAAACTGGTCTGTAGTTTAGTATTGCCTGTCTGTCTTCCTTTTTAAAAACTGGGACTACATTTTGTGTCTTCCACACCTCAAGGAGCTGCCCTGTTTTGACAGATGTGTTGAAGATTGTTATTAGTGGTACACAGAGTGCCTCTGCTCCCTCTCTCAGGACCACGGAGAGATGTTATCTGGCCCCATCGCCTTTGAGGTATCTAATTCGCTTAGCAGCCTCCTCACCTCTTCCTCGGTTGTATGTATTGTGTCTAGTACGTCGGTTCTCTGAACCATTCATTTACACCTCCTGTTAGTCACTGCTTCTTTAAGTCTTGTCTACATTAGCTTTTCTACTCTCTTATACAAGTTCATCTCTAAATGAAGTTATAAACGTGCTGCATGATTAAAAATAAAAGGTTATTGCTAGAGATTAATCCCAGTAAACGATGAAAATTGGCGTAGAAGAGACTGGAGGCAGCAAAACGCATGAAAAAAAAAAGCTATTCACGAAATTGGATAATGGGAAGTGGACTACATTTCGGGTCATGGAGGATCATTAAGTCTCGAGAACAGTTCAGTATAGACCCAAACGCCCTTTAGATTATTCAGTTTGTTGCTTTGATCTGAATCACTCCATCCACGTTACTGTGACTTGTGTTCCTACCTGGTTAATGAAGAGAGCTGGCATTAACTATCACATTTCTGAAGTACATGATTATAATACTTAAGTGTGTATAATGGATTAGCGTAAGTAAAAATAACCTTAGGAAACCTTATAATACGTCAAGTCACTTTTCACCCTATACGTAAGACTCCTTTTAAAGTATACAGAACCAGTATTGAGCCAGTACCTAGAAGAGAACGCGTATATACTAGGGGAAACAAAAGCTCCACAAAAATAACGTAAGAGGAGAATCTGACGACTGTAAAACAACATACAACAAGGCGAGGCCTAATCACATGTAAATTAAACCAGGTCAGAGTGAACGAGGAGATGAAGGAACGAGGTCAAGAAGATAGAGAGAGACGACGAAGACAGTGAGTTACAGAGATATTAGGATGAACTTTATCAGTGTTAGGGTGCTTAACACCCTAGTAAAAACGAAATGAGTGATGAAGAATACCAACAAGGAGTTAAGAGACGATTCAGCGAGACAGAGGTCAGAAAGTGGAATGAACTGGATGGAGAAGTGTTGGAAAGAGGCTCCATACCATAACGATACGACGGACTGAAACACCAATGGCAAATTAAGAGGCAGAGTCATTTGCTAAGACTGAACGTCTGCTAACACTAAGAGGCGAGTACACAGCTCAAGAACTGGAAGAGTTACTCTATGAGAGGCTAAAGGGATAAAACTTAACAGTATTGAATGAGAGAAGGACCAGATATATGATAAATTACAAGATACTCAGTAAGATAAGATAAGATTTTGAACGGATTTTTAACCCCGGAAGGTTAGCCACCCAGGATAACCCAAGAAAGGCAGTGAGTCATCGAGTAATGTCTGTCTTATTTCAATTGGGGTCCTCAATCTTGTTTCCCAGGATGCGACCCACACCAGTCGACTAACACCCAGGTACCTACTTGCTAGGTGAACAGGACAACAGGTGTAAAGAAAAGCGTCGAAATGTTTCCACCCCGCCGGGAATCGAACCCGGGCCTTCAGCGTGTGAAGCGAGAGCTTTGCCACCCAGGCCACGGGGCCATATACCAGGCCACGGGTAAAGCTATTTGAAAGGTGGGGTCCTGGGGACAAAGAGGTATAGAGTTATAAGTTAAAGGCGTGAATGAGTCATAAGGATGTCAGAAAGATTTTCATTATTCTGAGGGTTACTAGGAAGTGGAATGATCTGAATGTGGAAGTGAAAACGATGTGGACCAGGAAATGACAGAAGAAGAGTCCATACACAGTTTTAGGAATAGATGTGATAAAGGCAGGAATATTTTGTGACCTTTCGTGAATAGTCGCAGGGCAGGGACCGGAGCCGAGAATTGATCCAAGCACTCACAAATCAATGAGTATAACTAGGTGAGTGCGTACACACACACACACACACACACACACACACACACACACACACACACACACAGCGACAATATGAAAATGATATAGCATCAAAAGTCAAGTCTGACCCGAAGCTGTTGTATAGCCACATCAGGAGGAAAACAACAGTCAAGGACCAGGTAATCAGGCTGAGAAAGGAAGGTGGGGAGTTCACAATAAACGACCAAGAGGTATGTGAGGAGCTCAACATGAGATTTAAAGAAGTATTTACACAGGAGACAGGTAGGACTCCAGGAATTCAGAATAGGGAGGTATACCAACAAGTGCTGGATGAAATACACACAACCGAGGAGGAGGTGAAGAAGCTGCTATGTGAACTCGATACCTCAAAAGCGGTGGGACCGGACAACATTTCTCCGTGGGTCCTTAGAGAGGAGCAGAGATGTTGTGTGTGCCACTAACACAAATCTTCAACACATCCATTGAAACTGGGCAACTACCTGAGGCGTGGAAGTTGGCAAATGTAGTCCCAATTTTTAAGAAAGGAGACAGACACGAGGCATTAAACTACAGACCTGTGTCACTGACGTGTATAGTATGCAAAGTCATGGAGAAGATCATCAGGAGGAGAGTGGTGGAGCACCTAGAAAGACACAAGCTTATAAACGACAACCAGCACGGTTTCAGGGGAAAGGAAAATCCTGTGTCACAAACCTACTGGAGTTTTATGATAAGGTAACAGAAGTAAGACACGAGAGAGAGGTGGATAGACTGCATTTTTGGACTGCAAGAAGGCGTTCGACACAGTTCCTCACAAGAGGTTAATGCAAAAGCTAAAGGATCAGGCACACGTAACAGGAAAAACACTGCAATGGATCAGAGAATATCTGACAGGGAGGCAACAACGAGTCATGGTACGTGACGAGATGTCAGAGTGGGCACCTGTGACGAGTGGAGTTCCACAAGGGTCAGTCCTAGGACCTGTACTGTTTTTGGTATATGTGAATGACATAACGGAAGGGATAGACTCAGAAGTGTCCCTGTTTGCAGATGATGTGAAGTTAATGAGAAGAATAAAATCAGTCGAGGATCAGGCAGGACTACAAAGAGACCTGGACAGGCTGCAAGCCTGGTCCAGTAACTGGCTCCTTGAATTTAACCCTGCCAAATGTAAAGTCATGAATATCGGGGAAGGGCAAAGAAGACCGCAGACAGAGTATAGTCTAGGTGGCCAAAGACTGCAAGCCTCACTCAAAGAAAAAGATCTTGGGGTGAGTATAATACCGAGCACATCTCCTGAGGCACACATCAATCAGATAACTGCTGCAGCATACGGGCGGCTGGCAAACCTAAGAATAGCGTTCCAATACCTCACTAAGGAATCATTCAAGACTCTGTATACCATATACGTCAGGCCCATACTGGAGTATGCAGCACCGGTTTGGAACCCACACCTGGTCAAGCACGTCAAGAAATTAGAGAAAGTGCAAAGGTTTGCAACAAGACTAGTCCCAGAGCTAAGGGGATTGTCCTACGAAGAAAGGTTAAGGGAAATCGGCCTGACGACACTAGAGGACAGGAGGGTTAGGGGAGACATGATAACGACATATAAAATACTGCGAGGAATAGATAAGGTGGACAGAGACAAGATGTTCCAGAGAGGGGACACAGAAACAAGGGGTCATAATTGGAAGTTGAAGACTCCTATGAGTCAAAGGGATGTTAGGAAGTATTTCTTCAGTCATAGAGTTGTCAGGAAGTGGAATAGCTTAGAAAGCGACATAGTGGAGGCAGGAACCATACATAGTTTTAAGACTAGGTTTGATAAAGCTCATGGAGCAGGGAGAGAGAGGACCTAGTAGCAATCAGTGAAGAGGCGGGGCCAGGAGCTATGACTCGACCCCTGCAACCACAAATAGGTGAGTACAAATAGGTGAGTACACGCCCCGATGGCATGGTGGCTAGCGCTCTTGCTTCACGCACGGAGGGCCCGGGTTCAATTCCCGGCGGGGCCGAAACATTTCGAAGTGTTTCGTTACACACACACACACACACACACACACACACACACACACACACATATATACAACAGGTCTAGTGTCTAATCGACATGTGCCTAGGACAAAATGGTAACTAACTAACTAACACACATTAAGGAGACAAGTTACACAAGGATTAATGAGTAACTACTGGAGTTTAATCCAGATAAATATAACACAATGCAAATTGAAGAGTGTGAAGGAGGACCAGTCAAAGTGTATAAACTGGAGAGGGGCTGTGAGAAATTATCATACAGAACAGATCTCCATAAGCATATATAAATTGAATTATATCAGCAGCATATGCGAGACTGGCAGCTCTAAGAAATGTCTTCAGGAACCTCAACACAGAATTCTTCAAGAAAGATTATACACTGTTACGTCAAAACTGTTTTAGAATACGTCTCACCGGCATTTGATCCTACTTAAGAAATCATGGTCAGAATATTGGGAAAGTATAAAGACTTGCAACTAATGTGGTTTCTGAACCAAGAGTGTTGAGCTACGGGGAGAGACTTAAAATAATAAAACTGACAACCTTGGAGAGATGATATAGACAAATAGGGGACCGAGAGGTTACGATAGAGCAGAGGGGACAAACTTAAATGTATGACATAGACGCAGGAGCTCACTGAGAACAAATTTCCTTGGTATTAGGGCTGTGATTGAGTTTAATATAATTGAAGAATGGGTGGTGGAGACAAACTTCAAACACAGCTTCAACAGTAGGTATGACAGGGACCAGAATGTAGGCATTCTTTTATGGTTAAGAGGTAGGACCAAGAGCAGATTCTCTGACCCTGAAGAACAACCAGGCGAGAGGCGAGTACAACTCAGTGAGTACATTAACATTCTCTCTCTCTCTCTCTCTCTCTCTCTCTCTCTCTCTCTCTCTCTCTCTCTCTCTCTCTCTCTCTCTCTCTCTCTCTCTCTCTCTCTCTCTCTCTCTCTCTCTCTTTCTCCCCCTCTCTCTTCCTACCACACACACTCTATATTATGTGAATTTAATGCACATACAAGAGCAAAACATAAATGGGAAAGTCGATTTACTGGCAAACACAGTAACCAGAAAGTTTTAATTCAGTCGGCCAATACACATGGAATATTAAGCGTGGAGAGGCACGCACACGTGATAAATTAAAGAGTACAGGAGGAACCTGTGGGTAGTCACAAGACATATGAAGAGAGAATTATGGGACACACACACACTGGCATGCTTGATACATCAAGGAAAGCGTGACACACTCCACTATTCGATAGACACAAAGTAAAGCTACATACGCACACGGGATATCAACACACACACACACATACACTCACACACACACACACACACACACACACACACACTCATTTTCGGGTCAAACTTTCAAGGATGTTCAAAGTTGTCAAGAACATGCGTCCTAAAGACAATCCTATATTTCGATTACAAATTTTTAAGGGACAAATATTAAAGGAGAAGGCCATCTAAACAGAACAGTGAGCTGCAGCCATGTTTGCCTAGAAAGAGACAGAGGAAGGAACTGAGGTAAAGTGTTAAATATTAGCAATGAGTAGAAGGGAGAGAAAGTACAGTAGCTACCGCGGAATTATCCATAACAGAGAAGAAAGTTGGCAATCCAGTCATCCCTAATACCCAGTAAGTCCACCCCTACCAGTATTACACTTTCCTTGTAAATACATCTCCCAACAGGTAAACCATTTACTAATTATCCCAGAAAAAACACCATAATTCTCCGAGTGATAACATGACCCACATAGTGTTCCAACCCTAACCCAATTGATATGGGATTGTTCCTTACTTAACTACTTCAAGATACCACAAGTTGAAGCAGAATCCTCAAATTATGATATATGAATACAAATGAAACTAAACAAGTAAAATAATTAAATAAATAAATACAAAGGTGTCATTTGACATAATAGAGAAAGAGTTGAGACAAAGCTGACATAAACTATGTGAAGCACAATATGACCATCTGTTTAACAAGTAGTGAGGAAGAAACAAGTAAACACAGGCGGATGAAACGAGTAAACACAGGCGGAAGAAACAAGTAAACACAGGCGGAAGAAACAAGTAAACACAGGCGGAAGAAACGAGTAAACACAGGCGGAAGAAACAAGTAAACACAGGCGGAAGAAACAAGTAAACACAGGCGGAAGAAACAAGTAAACACAGGCGGAAGAAACAAGTAAACACAGGCGGAAGAAACAAGTAAACACAGGCGGAAGAAACAAGTAAACACAGGCGGAAGAAACAAGTAAACACAGGCGGAAGAAACAAGTAAACACAGGCGGAAGAAACAAGTAAACACAGGCGGAAGAAACAAGTAAACACAGGCTGAAGAAACGAGTAAACACAGGCGGAAGAAACGAGTAAACACAGGCGGAAGAAACGAGTAAACACAGGCGGAAGAAACGAGTAAACACAGGCGGAAGAAACGAATAAACACAGGCGGAAGAAACGAGTAAACACAGGCGGAAGAAACGAATAAACACAGGCGGAAGAAACGAATAAACACAGGCGGAAGAAACGAGTAAACACAGGCGGAGCAGTGGAACGGCTGGTGAGAAACGTGAGTTTCAAGGAGATGGTATGCAACGATGAGACCAGAAACTATATAGAAATGGCAATCACTGCCTGGACACCACTGTAATGGTAGACGAACTGTATAAGTCGCCACTAAATCGTAAGAAACAAAGAAAGGCAAGGAGAGCGGATGTGACAACGGCAAAAACTACTCCTAATGCAAATATTTTAAACGACGAGGAGATAAACCTGAAAAATTAGGAAACACAAGGACTCCAGACATTTGACCAGCTAAACTGATGAAGATAGTCTTTGAGAATTATATGTACAAACATGTAAAGGGAGGGAGAGAGAGACAGACAGACACAGACAGAGACAGACAGACAGAGAGACAGACAGAGACAGAGATGACTATCATTTCTGGACCTCATCTTATTCTGATTTGCAACAATTATTAGGAAAGAGACTATGGAGTTAGCAGCCACGCATTCCTTGTCGTCTACCTTATGGGCGACTGTAGGAGGAAACGTAAATTCAACAACACTATAAAAAAGGGGACTAAATAAGAAGAAGAATCTTTCTGAATGAAGTACAGTAGGAATGAGAAATGGAAGAAACTGAAGTAAATAAAATAATGGAATACGTAACATGAAACAACAGGGAGAAATTTGTTTAAATGCATAAATTAGAGAATCAGCCCAAAGTCAAAAAGTTGCAGAGGATGGAAAAATTACACGCTTACCAGCTGTGCCTCAAAACCCTCACGAGACAGAAAAGCTGCAGCTCAACTCTTTCAAGAGACTTGGGAGTTATGATTTAAAACCCCAAGAGGCTTATTATAGCCTCTTGGGGTTATTTAACTTAATAAAACTGCATTCTTAAGATGACTATGGTTTCCTCGCTAATATTCATTGTTCTTATGGGACTTCTTGTTATCAGTATAATGTTTAGGTCAGTGTTGTATCATTGTGTTAAAAATCATTTTTATTTCTGGTGTGTGAAACATTTATAAATATTTTTATTACCAATTATAGCTGGAATGATGTTAAACTTTCATAATAATTTGATAATTTGAGAGTTTATATCTCATTGAAGAATAAAAAGTTACGACATCATGGTTGGAACAATTCACAAATAATTCCCACTTACAAGACGCACCTTGTGTCTGTACCTCAGTCTGTCCTAGACCATTGTCAAGCACAACTAAGGTGATAAAAGTAGAGAATACCAGAAGACACTACGGGAAGAGTAGGGGGATTAAGGGAGTTGTGGTGGTAGTAGTGGTAGTAGTATAATAGTAGTAGTGGTAGTATAATAGTAGTAGTAGTGGTAGTAGTATAATAGTAGTAGTAGTGGTAGTAGTATAGTATAGTAGTAGTAGTTTAAAACATGGGTCTCCAGACTTTTCACTACGAGGGCCACATATTTTACACATTCTCGCGTGCCAAAGAAAAAATCAGTCCTATAAATAAATATAAATGAATGAATAAAATTTAAATGAATGAATAAGTTTTATTTGAATCTTTTTTGTAATCAGCATATAATGATTCAAAACAAAAGATATATTGTGACAATTACGAAGAAACAATACGGTGTTTACACTGAGAAATGATATATAATAAGTAAAAATGTCAAACATAAGCCAATGCTCTGACAGTAAAATTAATTTGTGCAAGATTAATGGGAATGATGGAGCTGGTTTTTTAATTTCAAAATATTGCTGAATTGAGGTTTCAAGCTTGAGGAGCCAATTATTAGAAAGGACTCCAAATACTCATCAAATAAATTTGTGAGATAATTGGACTTGACATACTTCCTTTTTGAAAATGTTTGTTCAGAAAGGTACGTTGTACCAAAAAACCGATACGAATAAAAAAAAAAAATCGCTTTAACTCCGGAAACTGTTCAGGCTGTAAAGGTTTATAAAATTAGATCAGATTTCCTTCTTTATACTTTTCTTTCAGCATGTCATCTGACTTGCAGATCAACCATTTCCATTTGAAACTGACTTAGGAATGTTTCAGCACTGCAGTCAAATGTATTTTGAAACACCTTTATTTTATTGTTTTTCCATCAAGAACAGAAAATCTTTTCAAAAATTGTTTTGTTGCAAATGAAGAAGGAAATTCTGTTTCACTTTCTTCATGAATTTTTTTTCACAATATGGGAAATGAACCAAGTTAGAAACTTTCACTTGTCCTTCAAATAGCATCAATTTTGCCCTGAACGCCTTGACGTGAGCGAATAGAACAAAAATCAAATTTGTTTCACCTTATAACTTTAGATCCATTTGATTTAAATGGCTTGTCACTTCTACAAAAATGTCAATTTCCAAAGCCAATGAGCTTTTGATAAAAGTGGTTCGAGTCGATTCTTCTCTGTGAGAAATGAATCAATTTCGTTTCTGAGCTGAAAGAACCACGATGGAACCTCTTCACAACTAATCCATCGAACTGCTGTATAATAAGGCAAGTCAGAGAACTCAGAATCAGTTTCTTTCAGAAAATCACGAAACTGGCGACGATTAAGCCCGGGAGATCGAATAAAATTCATTGTTGAAACGACTGGTTTCAGAACGCAAGACATATCCACATATTTTCCGCACAATGTTTGCTGATGGATAAAACAACTTGCGATTTTGGCTTAAATAGCAACGCTCTTCTTGCCATATAAGACAAGCGAAAAATTTTGTATGCAATAATTTCGCAAAAATCATTCTGACCTAACGAAAAATATATATTTAATTGTGTTTATTATTAAATTATTGTAAACGTATCTAAAATATATTTAGTTGGGTTAGGCTAAATTAAATTGCGCTTGTTGTCTAAGATTCTTTTGGTGCAAAATTAAAATTTATTACAACAACAATAATTAAAAATATATCTTTAAACGTATAAGAGAAAATTTTAGAAAGGACTTAATTTCAAATGAGCTCTTGCTAATTGACAGTTTTACCTATTATGCACGACATATATATATATTATATATATATATATATATATATATATATATATATATATATATATATATATATATAAATATATGAGATTGTGATGAAGTGAATAATGGTGGAAGTGTTTCTTTTTCGGGTCACCCAACCTCGGTACGAGACGGCCAGCCTGTTAAAAAAATATATACGATTTATTGAGTTTTACTAATGTGTTCAAATAAGCCGACGATTCCTGCCCTCAGGCAGAAACGTCAGCGAGATATGGATGAACCTGGCTTCTCTGGCAGCCAGGGAGACACACTGGGCATTTGTATATATATAAGAACACAGGTGCTCGTACTGAAAGATATTACACAGTGGTCAAAAACAATAACAAAAACGTTCTCACAGATATTTGAAGGTATTTAGGGTAATTTGGGGGTTGCTGAATTCGAAATGGGCAGTAGGTTTTATAAATTGGCTCTAGTTTGTGAGCTATTGCGTATCTACCCTCAATTTGTATATGCAGGTAGTTTAAATAAAGATTAGAATTTTATTTTTTAATAATATGATATTTAACGAAAGCAAAATACTGGGCAGGCAGAGCAAAATACACTTATCGGTGTTTATTTCCTTTGTTGATGTAATTTTTCCAATTTGTTTACGTATGAACTTGCACGCTGTTCTAGATTAATAATTCATTTTTTATATATAACTGTTCGTGTCAGATGGTTCACTGTTAGTGACACACGAGAGTGTGTGTGTGTGTTAGTTACTTGTTGTCAAAGGTACTTGTCGATAGACACTTGGCCTGTTGAGCATGCATGTGTGTATTAGCTACCAGATGTTTTGTGTGTGTGTGTGTGTGTGTGTATACGTTATCTCACCTATATGCGGTTGCAGGGGTCGAGTAACATCTCTTGGCTCTGCCTCTTCACTGGTCGTTACTAAGGCCACTCTCTCCCTGCTCCATGAGCTTTATCGAATCTCTTCTCAAAAGTAACTTATTCGCAGTGAGTATTATTCGAACCTACGCGGGAAGATCCCATCTGATTTCTAGTCAGACGCCTTAACCACTCGGCCATCACTGCAGTGTGGGTATGTGTAGGTGTGTGTGTACTGACCTATTTTTACTCACCTATTTGTGGTTGCTTGGGTCGAGTCATAGCTCCTAGCCCCGCCTCTTCACTGGTCGCTACTAGGTCCTCTCTCTCCCTGCTCCATGAGCTTTATCATACCTCGTCTTAAAACTATGTATGGTTCCTGCCTCCACTACGTCACTTTCCAGACTATTCGACTTCCTGACAACTCTATGACTGAACAAATACTTCCTAACATCCCTTTGGCTCATCTGAGTCTTCAACTTTAAATTGTGACCCCTGTTGCTGTGCCCCATCTCTGGAACATCCTATATCTGTCAACCTTGTCAATTCCTCGCAGTATTTTATATGTCGTTATCATGTCTTCACTAACCACACTGTCCTCCAGTGTAGTCAGGCCGATTTCACTTAACCTTTCTTCGTATGACATTCCTTCCCTTTAGCTTCGGGACGCGTCTTGTTGCAAACCTTTGCATTTTCTCTAATTTCTTGGCCTGCTTGACCAAGTGTGGGTTCCAAACTGGTGCTGCATACTCCAGTATGGGCCTGAAGTGTCGGAACCCTATTCTTAGGTTTGCCAGGTGCTCATATACTGCAGCAGTTATCTGGTTGATGTGTGCCTCAGAAGATGTGCTCGGTATTATACTCACACAAAGATCGTTTTCCTTGAGTGAGGTTTGCAGTCTTTGGCCACCTAGCCTATACTCTGTCTGCGGTCTTCTTTGCCCTTCCCCAATCTTCATGACTTAACATTTGGTAGGTTTAAATTTCAGAAGCCTGTTTCTGAACCAGTCTTGCAGCCTGTCCAGGTCCCTTTGTAGTCCTGCCTGATCCTCGTCTGATTTAATTCTCCTCATTAACTTCACATCGTCTGCAAACAGGGATACTTCTGAGTCTATCCCTTTGGTCATGTCATTCACATATCCCAAAAACCTGGTCCTAGGACTGACCCCTGTGGAACCCCGCTGTCACAGGCGCCCACTCTGACACCTCATCACGTAACCATGACTCGTTGTTGCCTCCCTGTCAGGTATTCTCTGATCTATTGCAGTGTCTTTCCTGTAATGCGTGCCTGATCCTCTAGCTTTTGCACTAATCTCTTGTGAGGAACTGTGTCGAAGGCCTTCTTGCAGTCCATGAAAATACAATCTACCCACCTCCCTCTCTCTCATGTCTTACTTCCGTTACCTTATCATAAAACTCCAGTAGGTTTGTGACATAGGATTTCTTCCCTGAAGCCGTGCTGGATTGTCATTTATAAGCTTGTTTCTTTCTAGATGTTCAGTGACACTGATATGTAGTTTAATGTCTCGCGTCTGTCTCTTTTCTTTAAAATCGGGACTACATTTGCCGTCTTCCATACCTCAGGTAGTTGCCCAGTTGCAATGGATGTGGTGAAGATTGTTGTTAGTGGCACACACAGCGTCTCTGTTCCCTCTCTAAGGACCCATGGAGAGATGTTGTCCTGTCCCACCACCTTTGAGGTGTGTGTGTGTGTGTGTGTGTGTGTGTGTGTGTGTGTGTGACTCACAGTGTGGTGTATGGGGGGACCACATGAAACTTCCAGTGTGTAAGACATAGAACATAGAAAGGGGAACACTGCACAGGCCTGTTCCAACAGGGTCTTCACAATCCGTCCATAACAGAATATTTGCTAACCTCTTTCTTCCCTTCCCTGCATCAACTGGTTGTGACAAACAACACAGTATTTACTGTAAGTGCTGCCGGTCTCAGTTAATAATCCTTCCCTCCCTTGAGCCATACTCTGGGTTTGCCACTAGTTGTTGTGGTTGATTATTATTTCATTCATATGGGAGCACCAATTTTGCAGGGGTCATACAGCGTCTGGGGAATGGGGAGCAATCAGAGTCGATCCAGTTAATGGAAGGGTAGGTCCATATCCTTAGATGAAATGCACTTCACCAAATCAAGGCACCGCTTTTTCAGGGTGAGGCTGGTGATCACATGGTAATCGGATTGATCTATTTGGTCTAGAATCACAATTTTCTTCATTTTATATTTACACTATTTAAACAGGTACTGTGGATATATAACATTCTCTATCAAGATTTGTTTTCCACGTATCGTCAGCTTTTAACCTCTTATCTAAGTTTTTTATTCATTTAATTTTTCACTCATCTCTTTCTATTGTTTAATCTGCAATCATTTCATATAAATCAACAATTCACCCATGATACCGTTTCTTTGGAAGTTCGGCAACACTTGGTCTGTTTCACCTTCCCTCTTCTACCCTTGTACTGTTCGCCCTTTGTGTACAAAAACGCAGCTCAGCTGGCTGCTGTTTCCGCTGACTTTAGCTTTTAATCGCCTTGCTAGATTTTGCATTTTATTTTTACTGGGTTCCGGGCCACCACTCACATATACTCCGATCACGATTTCCAGCCAATAAAGAAAAAAATGATTCTCCTGAAATATTGCTAGTAGCGTCAGTTCACTTTACTCGCTTTTCCTGGCACATCTGTTATCCGCTCTCTGTTATTTATTGGATCCCGGGATCATCGGCACACCTGCACGCTCTCAGACCAGCCATCTTAAATTGGAAAGGAAATATTACAGGAATAACAACTATTCAGATACACCGAGAAAAGTAAAGCTAAGTGCATGTTGAAAATGATTACTTGTTTTCAAGATTTTCCTGCCTGTTTTTATGTTTGTGAGACATAATGACGTGTGACATGAGACGTGTGACATAATGACATGTGACATGAGACGTGTGTATAATGAAAAATATTTAAAAGAGTTCCATTTCACACTCACTTGACAAGAGAGTAGTGATCCCTGGGTTGTTGTTCTTCACCAAATTAAGTTATTATTTTGTTTTTAGCTGTATAAGTAGCGTGAAGATCTTTTGTGTGTGTGTGTGTATTTGTAATTATTCGTAGCTGCACTAGCAGAGTAATACTCAAGGTTTCCAGTCATCGATAATCTGATCATAAATTCTTTTTTACATTTGGAGTGGTTGCTTGTGTTGCTTCCTCTTTGAAATCATTCCACTGCTCAGCCAATTACTCTGCCAAGAAGAAAAATCAAATAAACCTTTGGCTCGATAATTTCCTTAATTTATAACTGTGGCTTTCTTGTGTTTCCCTGTTGATGGTTCTAAGAAATATTATTTATCTATTACATCATTTCATGACATTTTTTCTCTATCAGCTAAAATGAACGTCAAGTTTTCACTATCATATATCATATTTGTTTAATTCTGGTGGATATTTTATAGTTCTTTTTTTTGGACCTTTACTAACTTCCATATTATTTTTGACGCCCAAACAACTACTGTATATTTCAATGTTGGTCAAATAAATGTTGCAAACAGATTTTTTTGGTATTCCTCCATTCACTTATTTAAAAGCCCTTTTAAAATTCGCCAATGTAAACCTGCGACAAATTTCGACACTTTTTCTACACCCAAAGCCTAGCCTGGGGCCAGGCTATTGTGGTACTTGCCAGAGCAATCAGGTTGTTTCTGTTCGTGGCTCGATTGCCTATATATCCATCACAGCTTGGTTGATTTGGCACTCTGCAAACGTTACGATCCGGATTCCACTTCAAGGTTTCTACACTTGTTTTTGCAGTATGTCTGGAAGTATGTTCAATAGTCAAGGCCCACGGACATTGATTCATTGTTCTTATATTGTGTTTATGGTTCTCTGTTTGTAAGCTGTTTTTCCTCTGACTATATACAAGTAATAATTTTTTTTTTTTTAGTTAAAGGACACAGCTTTCATCCGCAAGTGTCTCGGACCTATGTAGCCCAACTGTCTGCTGTTTCTCCCTATGCAATGACTTGGCTCTAAAGTAATACATTTTAAAAGTTTGTCTTTAAACATTGCACTGATTTCGGCCAAGCAATGCCAGCTGGATAGGATGGTACTAGAATAGAGGCAGCCCTATTAACTAGTCTTCTTTATTAGTGCCATGGTGGAACGCTACTCATCTGAGGGATGTTCTGAAACCCCGGCTGTAACAGTGCTCTGGGGACAGGAGTGTGGCGTGCACCGAGTACGTTACATTCATTTGAGGGCACCTACATCTTGCATTCCCTCTCTAATCAGCCAGACCCTGGTTGTTACACCTGTATGGTCGACGGAGCCCCACGACCAAACTGTGAATGGCTGCCAGTCATAAACGTCAACCAGTTAGAGTGAGGGGTTAACCTCCAGACGACCTGACTTTATACTTCCAAACAGGTTTGGAGAACCATGAGTTTATGAGCCAGTGACAATAAGCGGGATCACTTTTGTGGAGGTATGCGTCAGGAGAACACCTTCCGCTTGATCAGAAGTAAGCAAAAATAAATAACGAATAATTTCGAGGAATAATAATAATAAGAAAAATATTAAAAAGTATTTAATTAAATTAAATAAAAATGGCCGCCGTAGGTTCCAGTGTGATCTTAAGAAAGGAGAATCTTCTAAGTCCAGATCTTCTTAAGATGTATTGAAGAACTGATGTTAGTTATCCTGGGTAGGCGGTGTTAGTCGTAGTATCTCACTCCTGATATGAAAGGAGATATGAGGAGTCTCTATGTCCCACTATGTCTCATTACCTGGAGTTTAACTACCATATATCTAGAGTCTACTCTGGATGACCACGCAAGCAGCAAAGCTGATAATAAAATAAAACACTGTGGTTGAAGAAAAACAAAGTGTGGTAATTTTGCTTCAATGTCACTACTGGTAACCAGGTTAAAAATACAAAAAATGAAACAATATTCCTGACAGATCTTTGCCTGATCAGGAGAAGAGTGGACGTGAAGTGATTTCCTAAACTTCAACCCACTAAGGTTAATACAACCAGAAACTAAATAAACTCAGACCCGAGGAAATCTGAAGTTTTACAGCGGCCCGCTAGATGGCAGTGCGGGTGGCCACACACTGAAACAGTCCCTCGGAGTCTGAACTTCCATAAGCCCATTTCAGGGACTTTTCCCTCACAGCATGTAGTTCACCTTGCAGTTTCTTCACTTCCTCCTCGGTTGTGTGCTGTGTGCCCAGCAATTGCTGGTGCACCCAACTCCACGGTTTGCTGGAAGCCTTTCTGTATCCACTGAGAATACCTCCCTGAATCTTGATCTGAGCCCATAACATACTTCCTGGTCGCTCCCTGTGAGCTCCCCTTCCTTGCTTCCTTCCTCAGCCTGATCACCTGATCCTTGACTTTTCCTCCTGATGTGGCTGTATAATAATTTTTGGTCAGATTTGGCTTTTGATGCTATGTCATTCTTATATTGCTACTGAGCATCTCTCCTTATCCATGCATATTCATTTCTGGCTCTTCGGCTCAACTTTCTGTTTTCCTGTGTCCTTTCCCTTCAATACTTTTTCCATATTCTATCACATTTGGCTTTGCCCTCTCTACACCTCTGAGTAAACCATGAGCTCACTCTGGTCTTCCCACTGTTTCTGTTGTCCCTTGGCAGAACTTCTCCTCTGCCTCCCTGCACTTTGTTGTCAAGTGTTCCATCATTTCATATACCGTCTTCCCCTCTAACTCTCTTACCCACTGCACCTCAAGCAGGAGTTGCCTCATACGTGTGTAGTTCCCTTTTCTGAAGTTTGTTTACTTCCGTCCTTCAAGTGCTACTTCACCCTTTATTGTTAACTCTAATATGTATTCGAAACTCAGGACCACATGACAGCCAGTGCCGAGGGATGTTTCATGAGAGATTTCTCCTATACTTGAACTATTCAAGGTGAATACGATGTCCAGCCTTGCTGCGTCATCGTCTCCTCTCTCTCTGGTTGTGACCCTAACATGTCTGTACATGAGGCTTTCCAGCACCACCTCCAGTATCTTGGCTCTCCATGTCTCTGGTCCCCCATGTGCCAATTTGGCTCCAAATTTTCCCAGTGTATCTTCTTGTGGTTGAAATACCCCATGATGAGTAACTTTCCCATGCTTATGAGGGCCCTTCTGGCCAACTCGGCTAGTGTGGCCACCATCGATCTGTTGGTCTCATCATATTCTTCTCTTGGTCTCCTGTTGTTCGGTGATGGGTTGTAAGTCACTGCTATCATCATTTATGGACCACCAGTTAAAATAGTTAATACTATGTAGTAATCCGCTTCACCTGTGATTAGCTCTTCCATTTCCTCAAAACTCCATTGCGTATGTTTGTGTGTGTGTATCTGTGTGTGTGTTTGTATGTGTGTATATGTGTGTGTGTGCGTGTGTGTGTATACTCACCTAATTGTGGTTGCAGGAGTCGACTCAGCTCCTGGTCCCGCCTCAAAAGTAATTTATTCGCAGTGAGTAGGATTCGAACCTACGCGGGAAGATTCCATCTGATTTCTAGTCAGACGCCTTAACCACTCGGCCATCACTGCACTGTGTTAGTTAGTTACCATTTTGTCCTAGGCACATGTCGATTAGACACTAGGCCTGTTGTATGTATGTGTGTGTGTGTGTGTGTGTGTGTGTGTGTGTGTGTGTGTGTAACGAAACACTTCGAAATGTTTCGGCCCCGCTGGGAATTGAACCCGGGCCTTCCGTGCGTGAAGCAAGAGCGCTAGCCACTATGCCATCGGGGCGTGTGTGTGTGTGTGTGTGTGTGTGTGTGTGTGCTCACCTATTTGTACTCACCTATTTGTGGTTCAGGGGTCGAGACTCAGCTCCTGGCCCCGCCTCTTCACTGATTGCTACTAGGTCCTCTCTCCCCTTGCTTCATGAGCTTTATCATACCTCGTCTTAAAACTATGTATGGAACCTGCCTCCACTACATCACTTGCCAGACTATTCCACTTCCTGGCAAATTTATTACTAAAGAAATAGTTCCTAACATCTCTTTCAATCATCTGAGTCTTCAACTTCCAATTGTGACCCCTGGTTTCTATGTTACATCACTGGAACATCCTGTCTCTGTCCACCTTGTCAATTCCTCGCAGTATTTTGTATGTCGTTATCATGTAACCCCTGACCCTCTGTCCTCCAGTGTCGTCAGGCCGATTTACTTAACCTTTCTTCGTAGGATATTCCCCTTAGCTGTGTGTGCTGGTGGTCAATGTGTGCTGGTCACTGTGTGCTGGTGGTCACTGTGATGGTGGTCACTGTGATGGTGGTCACTGTGATGGTGGTCACTGTGTGCTGGTGGTCACTGTGTGCTGGTGGTCACTGTGTGCTGGTGGTCACTGTGTGCTGGTGGTCACTGTGTGCTGGTGGTCACTGTGTGATGGTGGTCACTGTGTGCTGGTAGTCATTGTGTGCTGGTGGTCAGTGTGAGCTGGTGGTCACTGTGTGCTAGTGGTCACTGTGTGCTGGTGGTCACTGTGTGCTGGTGGTCACTGTGTGATGGTGGTCACTGTGTGCTGGTGGTCACTGTGTGCTGGTGGTCACTGTGATGGTGGTCACTGTGTGCTGGTGGTCACTGTGTGCTGGTGGTCACTGTGTGCTGGTGGTCACTGCATGCTGGTGGTCACTGCATGCTGGTGGTCACTGTGATGGTGGTCACTGTGTGCTGGTGGTCAGTGCGAGCTGGTGGTCACTGTGTGCTGGTGGTCACTGTGTGCTGGTGGTCACTGTGCTGGTGGTCACTGTGATGGTGGTCACTGTGCTGGTGGTCAGTGCGAGCTGGTGGTCACTGTGCTGGTGGTCACTGTGCACTGGTGTTCACTGTGTGCTGATGGTCATTGTGATGGTGGTCACTGTGTGCTGGTGGTCACTGTGCACTGGTGGTCACTGTGTGCTGGTGGTCACTGTGCACTGGTGGTCACTGTGTGCTGGTGGTCACTGTGATGGTGGTCACTGTGCTGGTGGTCACTGTGTGCTGGTGGTCACTGTGTGCTGGTGGTCACTGTGATGGTGGTCACTGTGCTGGTGGTCACTGTGTGCTGGTGGTCACTGTGTGCTGGTGGTCACTGTGCACTGGTGGTCACTGTGTGCTGGTGGTCACTGTGCACTGGTGGTCACTGTGTGCTGGTGGTCACTGTGATGGTTGTCACTGTGCTGGTGGTCACTGTGTGCTGGTGGTCACGCTAGAGCTACCCACATAATGTTTCTCGTTTGATGGAGTTTCAGTATTGGCAGTTCGATTACTTATGCTGTTTGTTGGCTTACATGGGGGGAGAGAGAGAGAGAGAGAGAGAGAGAGAGAGAGAGAGAGAGAGAGAGAGAGAGAGAGAGAGAGAGAGAGAGAGAGAGAGAGAGAGAGAGAGAGAGAAATGTATACGCAGCTACATGAAAAATACAGAAAGACCCGAATAACTGAAGAATAGTGAGGACAAATGGAGGTAGAGAAGTGTGGGGCAGGTAACGAGATTGATAGAACGCGTAGGGAGAATAAAATAGAGAAAGACGGAGAATGAAGAGAAGGACAGGGAGAAAGGAAGAGGAGACGGTGGAAAGGAAAAGAGACATAGAGAACGGAGAAAGGGTACTGATGAGGAAGGGGGGAGGGCTGGTGGAGAGGAGAGAAAGGGGGTGTGAAAACTGACAATAAATGATGGGAACTGACTGCACATAATGACTAACAGACAGGAAATAATTACTGGTAGTTGGTAGTCTTTTATGTTGGCCTCGGTCTCTTGAGTTATTATTGGTCTTTTAGTGCTGGTAGCTGTTGTAGTGGGGATGTCTCTATTACAGAGGCGGTCTCGTTGTAATGCTGGCGCTCCCTTTGTTGTAATGTTGGCGGTCTCGTCGCAATGTTGGCCGTCTCGTTGTAATGTTGGCCGTCTCGTTGTAATGTTGGCGGTCTCGTTGTAATGTTGGCGGTCTCGTTGTAGTGTTGGTGGTCTCGTAGCATATTTAGTCTCGTTGCAGCATTTTTAGTCTCGTTGTAGTGTTGGTGGTCTCGTTGTAGTGATTTTTGTCTCGTTGTAACGTTCGTGATCTCGTTGTAGTGTTGGTGGTCTAATAGCAGTTTTGGTGGTCTCGTTGTAACGTTGATGGTCTCGTTGTAGTGTTGTAAATCTCGGTATAGTAGTCATTTTCTCGTTGTAGTTGTGGTCTCGTAGTGATGTCTGTTAAGGGACAGATTTTTCCAACTTTTTTTTTTCGTCCGATTTTGTTTCTTTTTGGTGAACGTGTAGAAGCCACGACACCTTCAAAGAATTCCTTGAAATAGGGAAGGACTTATTTTTGTTTTACGCGGAAGTTACTCTCTAGATGACTTCTCTCTGTCACACACACACACACACGGGGCCAGGAGCTATGAATCGACCCCCTGCAACCACAAATAGGTGAGTACACACACACAGCTTGAAGAGGTATGATAAGGGTCCTGGAGCAGGGAGAGTGGATCTAGTAGCGACCAATGAAGAGGGGCCAGGAGCTATGAACCGACCCCTGCAACCACAATTAGGTGAGTACAATTAGGTAAGTACACACACACAGGAAGTGGAATAGTCTAGCAAGTGATGTAGTGGAGGCAGGAACTATACATAGCTTCAAGACGAGGTATGATAAAGCTCATGGAGCAGGGAGAGAAGAGACCCAGTAGCGATCAGTGAAGAGGCGGGGCCAGGAGCTGAGTCTCGAACCCTGCAACTACAATTAGGTGAGTACACAGAATGGAAATAGTAGAGACCAGCTAAGAGGCGGGCCAGGAGCTGTGAATCGACACCTGACACCAGAAACAGGTAAGTATAGGTGAGTATACCCATACACACACACATACCTACTCTGTCTCAGTAAGTTGTATCATCACACAGGAAAACCCAGCTGGTAGCACAACGTTCCCCAAATATCCGGATGTTACATCACTGGAGCGGGGCATTGTCTCCCCCGGAGATGACGTCATCAAGAAACCTGAAACTTCCTCCCCTCCCCAGATCCCTCCCTCTTACGTCTCTCCCTCACTCTCCCTCTTACGTCAACCATAACTCCCTCCCAACCACTCTTGCCCTTCCAGATAACATTTGTTGCAGGTATTTAACTCTTACATAGGATATTAATGTATGCAGCACCTTGTGGATGTATACAATTGTGCTACATAAAACTAGGCCTTTCCACATTATATTATTGTTTTTCTCCTCTGTGATGATGTCACTTCCGCTACCCTTGCGTACTCACCTAATTGTGGCTACAGGAGTCGATTCATAGCTCCTGGCCCCGCCTCTTCACTGGTCACTACTGAGTCACTCACTCCCTGCTCTGAGTTTTATCATTTCTCTTAGGAAGATACGAAGTAAGCAACATTGCAGCAGGCCTACTGGCCCATGCGAGTCAGGTCCAAGTCTCCTACCGGCTTATGACAGACCCAACCTAGTCAGGTCCAAGTTACATCCACTTATGGAAGGATCACGGCATCTGACCTAGTAGCACAAGCTAGTCAGGTCCAACTCACACCCACCCACACTCACTCATGTATTTATCCAACCTAATTTTAAAACTACACAACGTCTTAGCATCTATGATGGTACTCGGGAGTTTGTTCCACTCATCCACAACTCTATTACCAAACCAGTGCTTTCCTATATCCTTCCTGAATCTGAATTTTTCCAACTTGAAACCATTGCTGCGAGTCCTGTTTTGGCTAGATATTTTTAGCACGCTATTTACATCCCCTTTATTTATTAGTTTTCCATTTGTACACCTCAGTCAAATCTTCCCTAATTCTACGCCTTTCTAGAGAGTGCAGATTCAGGGCCCTCAGTCTATCCTCATAGGGGAAATTTCTGATACATGAGATCAGCTTCCTCATCCTCCTCTACATACAGAAACACTAAACACCAGTACACCTTTACGAGATACACATTTTAAGTCACCTTCAAAATATTACTCACTAGCACACTGCTACTAGTAGTTTAAATGTATACAAACAGTGGAGCTATTACACCCCCTCCCTCCTGCCGGCTCTTAGCCTGCCGGCTTAATATCACCATCCCTACTTAGGACATCATCCAGCCGCTGCGCTCCTCGTACTGATGCAAAAACACACCTCACCTGCTCCTGTCCTGGCTACTCTTCAGGACTAATACGCGTCCTGTTTCAGAACAAATCCCGTAAACTAACATTATATATGGAGCGTTTTGTATACACATATTCAACAATACAATGTGTAATAAACATCCTGAAGGGTACCAGAAGCTTCAGTTCAACGATCTCAAGAAGCAACAAGCATAGCGAGGCCTGGAGCTGGAACCCAGTCAAACACCATGACAAGCTTCAATGAATATATATCACTCATCGAAACAAGTTTTAATTGTTTCTGAAGTTTTGCAACTTAGAATGTTTCTATGTATACAGACAGGGGCAGGGAAACAATGCATTTCAGTTGGTAGGGAGTTAATTTTTCTGCCCTGTTAAAGAAATTATTAAGATGATGAATAAGCAGAAAGATGGACGGGAGGCTCGAACCTTGGTCCCGAGACTGACAGGCCCAGCGCTCAACCTCTTCCGCTAAGGGACTTCTAATAGGAAGATTCAGAAACATGTACAAAAGTACATATTTCAGTCAGATGTAACAACTAAACTCCTTCCCCACACTCAGACCTGTAATTTTTCTCTGCCACATTATCTTCTACCATGAGTGTACGTTGAGTCGAGGTCAGGTTTTGGAGCATTGTGTAAAATAACTGAGAGCTGGACATTATGTACCTTTCTCTCTTGGCTTCAAATCTGAGTCCCATTTCACAGGCTCTATATGATTCCTAAGGATTTAGCGCTTCCTCGAGAATGTAATAACTGTTCTCGAGGCCCGGTCATACACCAGACCTTCCAGTTGTTGGCCTGATCTATTAGGCTGTTGGCACCGCTGCCCGCAGTCCAACTTATGCACTACTGATCAGGAACTGACTTCAGCTTATCAAGCTCCTTAAAGACAGTCTGAGAGTTGTTGGTAATTTCCCTAAAACACGAAGGGTGGCATTTTGCTTAGGGGTATTTTTTTTACAGTTTATTTATAAATATATGAATAAATCAAATAATTTTTTTTTAATTTGTTGGGAGTGTAAGATAGGAAAAGCTATATGTCTTATAGGGGGGTTAGAGAATCCAGGTAATAATAATATGGATAAGAGGAATAAGTGGGAAGAGAAGAGGAGTGGGAGGTAAGGAGGTAGGTAGGTAATGTGACAGGTCAGTGACAGGAGCGGTAGACAATGTGAGGTCACCCACCACCACTTCTCACTACCACCACACTACTCTCTACCATACAAATAAAATAAGAATAATAAATAACGGGACAGTGAATATTACTATTCTACTCAAACACAGTCCTTGTACAATAATATATTTGGGAACGGGAGAACACTATTGGGTTTAGTTAAATGGGGATGGCATACAAAAGCAGTGAGACAAGAGTTACAATTTAACTGACGAAACAGAATATTTACTCACTATAAGTTCAGAGGGACAGTTCACCTCAGGAACTCAGACTCTAACCACAGATCCCAAGACCTCCACAGCACGAGCACTGCTCCAAGCCAGTACTCTGCCCAGTGTCTCCAACAGTCTCTCCTCCAGAGACTCTCCAGCAGCCCTCTACCAGAAGGCAGCAGCCCTGCCTCAATCTAGCCCAGAGCTCTGCACACAGGCCAGACCTCCGCCAGAATCTCTCTCTAGCAGTTTCCTAGAGCTTATATCGTCCTGTCTGCATCCCCCTTAACCCAAGGTTTTGGGGTTCACCTCCCCCACGTGTGTTAAGACCTGATGCCTACAGTTATCACACAAATAATAATAATAATAATAATAATAATAATAATAATAATAATAATAATAATAATAATAATAATAATAATAATAGTAATAATAATAATAATAATAATAATAATAATAATAATAATAATAATAATAATAATAATAATAATAATAATAATAATAATAATAATAATAATAATAATAATAATAATAATAATAATAATAATAATAATAATAATAATAATAATAATATCTTTATTTACTACAAGTACATGTACAAGGTATACAGGCCTAGCCGATATCAATAACATACTACTATATAGAAAGTCGCTTGTTATGCACAGCATTTCGGACAAATTAGGTCAGTTTTGTCCCAGGATGCGACCCACACCAGAAGACTAACACCCAGGTACCCATTTTAAACTGATGGTTGAACAGGGACATGGACAGCAGGTATCTTATGGAAACACGTCCCTAATGTTTTCCAAAGGGTAGACTTCTCGAACAATGAGACCTGAGACGACCGGTGCCAGGATTCGTCCATATTTCTAACACCTCTCTGCCAAGGCAAGGGCTGTGACAATGTACACTGGTTGGTGCGGTCAGCTTGTGACCTCAGTTGACCTACATCACATCTGCTGAACGGCTATGGAGAATTGCAATAAACATGAATATTTCAGACAGTATAACGCTCTCTTTCAATTTTCAATCTTTGTAATTAAACAAGAAATAATTTTAGTATGAAAATTATCTGGAAAAATAACAAGACTTAACTTATTAGCATAACTATTTTCCGAAAAGAAATAATTTGAATATGTAATGAACGCGGTCAATGCATAATTTTTTTTAAAAAGATTGCCGAAGCGTTTGTAAGTTCTCAGCCAATAATCATATAAAAACCAAACTATAACACAAAATTTGACAAGAGAGTAACTCCGCTTCCTTGGATAAAGAGCCCTAGCTAGCATCTAACCACTCCCTCGGAAATTTTGATTTATACTAGCTTTCCCAGATGGTTACAAATATAAGCAGTCCAAGATGTTACACTGAGATATATTCCAACAATACTGAACAAAATTGGAAACGAAATAACCCATAAATATTTTTAAGAAATTTAAACAAAATCATAAACAAATTGGTTCCTTGGTAATTTTTGAAGGATATTTGTAGGCACATAAAAGACAGCTAAATGACTTCTCAGAGGTGAACACCTTTACATTTTTATGCGATACTAAAAATTTAAAATTGCATATATTTTATAAAGACAATCACTTAAGATTTCTGCCCTTTCAGTTTGAGTTAAGACCACCAGGAACATTATATGGGGTGGCAAAACAAGTGTTATTGCCCCAATTACTTAGTGCTCGAGGAAAAAAAAAAGTATTTTACCTTGGTGGACAGAAAACAAAACCACTGGAGGGGTTATTAAAGTCACAGTTATTAAGATCAGCATAAAAGTAACCCCCTCCCCTCTCTCAAACAGCAACAAACAATATAGCAGCGTTTATGCCTGCAAATATTCAAGGCCTCATACTGAGTGGTGATAATAGTGTCAAAGACAGCAAACTGAGACCACATCCTAATGGAGGTTCAGACCCGCATATACTCATTACTGGATCAGCAAACCACTATCAGTCTTGGGAAGGAATTCAAAAAATGATCTTAAACAATAAGAGCATCAACTGGGACCAAATCAGACGTGACATTGCTGAAATATGTTGGAAACACAATATGACTAACATGGATAGAAACCTGTGTCCTTCAGACACATACCTCGGCAAGCCTGGTTACAGACTGGGCCGCCAGGGCGTTGACCCCCGAAACCCTCTCCAGGTATACAAGAAGATGCAAGTCAGAGAGAGAGAGAGAGAGATAAATAAGAACATAAGAATGGAGGAGCACTGCAGAAGCCTACTGGCCCAAAAGGCAAGTCCTATCAAAACCACCACTACCTAAGAATTACCCGTACTCAAAAAAAAAAAAAAAAAAAAAAAAAAAAAAAAACCAGTACTTGCCTATGTCCTTTCTAAATCTAAATTTATCCAATTTAAATCCGTTATTTCTCGTTCTTACTTGGTTCGATATCCTCAGTATTTTATTAATATCTCCTTTGTTTATGCCCATCATCCACTTGTACACCTCGATGATATCTCCCTCATTCTACGTCTCTCCAGAGAGTGGAGATTCAATGCTCTAAGTCTATCTTCATACGGGAGATTTCTTATACTGTAAATCATTTTAGTCATTCTTCTTGTATGTTCTCCAATGAATCTATATCCATCCTGTAGTAAGGAGACCAAAACTGAGCTGCATAATCCAAATGAGGTCTCACTAGTGATGTATAGAGCTGTAAAATAACTTTTGGACTTCTGTTGCTTATACTTCTTGAAATAAATCCTAGTAATCTGTTAGCCTTATTGCGGACACTTACGCACTGTTGTCTTGGCTTTAGATTTCTGCTTACCATGACTCCCAAGTCTTTTTCACATTCTGTATGATCAAGCTCAACTTCACCTAGTTTATAAATTCGAGGGATATTTTCATTACCAACGACTAGCACCTTACACTTGTCCACATTAAACTTCATCTGCCACTTTTCAGACCAAGACATTAATTTATCCAAATCCTCCTGGAGTTCACTGGTATCCTCCTCAGAATGAACTACACGGCCTATCCCCGTATCATCAGCAAATTTACTCATGTCACCTGCAATTCCCTCATCAAGGTCACCCACGTAAATTATGAACAACAATGGGCCCAAAACTGATCCTTGTGGAACGCCACTAGTGACAAATCCCCATTCAGATTTGACCCCATTAATGGAAACTCTCTGCTTTCTATTGGTAAGCCATGCCTCTATCCATGCTAGAACTTTACCTCCTATACCATGAGCTGCCACCTTTCTTAAGAGTCTCTTGTGAGGTACTCTATCGAAGGCCTTACTGAAATCCAAGTAAACTATATCATATTCTTTATCACTGTCTACTGCCTCAAATGTTTTATTGAAAAACGTCAGTAAATTTGTCAGGCAGGAACGACCTCTCGTAAACCCATGCTGAGATTCATTAATCAAATTATGTTCTTCAAGGTGACTTCTGATAATATCAGCTATAATTGATTCTAATAATTTGCCTAGATGATACCTCTATATGCGAAGACGACGGACAGTAGAACTTCTCTGAACAGCCAACGGATATACTGGTTCGAAAAATGAATAATGTCGAGCTCAAACTGGATTCATCAACAGAGTTCATAAGAGACAGAGGAAACAAAGAACCTTATAAGAAATTCGAAGAAATCCTTAATATTTCATTCTCATACGAGACATCCAGGGTAAAAACAACATATAGCTTCGGACCCCTACTTAAAAGAGACAATAAAGAAATGAGCTGACAAAAAAAAAAATGGGCGAAAAATTGAAGTCACAGTATGACTGTAAAGTGAGCCATTAATCAGATTAAAGAATGAAGAATCAAAAGAGTTTTTCATAAACGAGACTCTAAATACTGCCCACATCACCAAAATTTCCGACATAACCCTAACTCTACTTGACTTCGAAGAAGCCACTAATAGAACGCCAATGCACTCTTCCCCGAGCACTGATATTATTCCAGACAATAAAAATCACCGACATACCTCCATCAACAAAGTCACAGTAAAACAATTGGAAAAACTACTGACTAATTGTGCTAGTGTTTCATATTATTGAAATCTTTGAAAAGATTTTTAAAGGCAGACTGACAATCACTAGAAAATACAACAATTGAACAACCCAGGTAGCAAGGGTTTAAAGCAGGTAACTCCTACATTTTGCAATTTCTAGATCATTACAATCTTGGATGCACTGGAAGGCAAGCAAAATGCAGATGTAAAATACACCGTCTTTACAAAAGCATTCGACAAATGCCACCCAGGTGTAATAGCACACAAAATGCGTGCAAAAATTAATAATTGGTAAAGTAGACAGACGGATATTTAATTTCTTAACAAATAGAACCCGGAGAGTAATAGTAAATAGAATGAAATCGGAGGTTGCCACTGTGAAAAGATCTGTTCCTTAAGGCACAGTACTCGCCCTACTTCTGTTTCTCGTTCTTTTATCTGACATAGACTGGGACATAAATCGTAACGCCGAATCATTATTTATTGATAACAATAAAATTTGCATAAGAGTGGCGTCCATCAAACACTCACTCAACCCTCAAACAAATATAAATCAGATCGTGTTTTGGGTCTCAAACCATAACATGGTGTGCAGAAAGAAAAAAGTTCAGTTACTACTCTTTGAAAAATTGAGGAATTAAATACTGTAATTGAAAACAAGACAAATTCGAATTATCCAGTTGAGTGGTAGCTCAGTGTGAGAGACCTGGAAAGGACAGTGTGAGAGAATTTCACATTCGAAACTCACAGCAATATTATAATTGCACCTGCAAGGAAAATGATAGGCTGGGTAACTAGAGTCTCCAGAAGTAGAGATGCTGAACCAATGAGGATTCTTCGGACCATATTCTCTCTAAGCTGAAAAATTCCTGGATGCTAAGGGTCCCTGCAAGGCATGGGAAACTGCAGAAATGGAGTTTGCAGTGAATCTTCAGTGCCTATGTAAATTCAGTCAGGTATCTGAACTACTGGGAATGCTTAAGATTTCTTGAACTGTACTCCTGGGAACATAGGTGAGAAAGATACATTATAATCTATTCTTGGAAAATTCTGGAGGTACTGATTCCAAACCTGCACATTGAAACCACCCCATATGAAAGCAAGAGGCTTGGCAGACTGTCCAAAATACATCCAATGATAAGCAGGGACCAAATACATCAAGTTTATGGGAGCATAGACTTTTCAACACCCGCCCTCCATGCATAAAGGGAATTGCAACAAAATTTTAGCTGTCTTCAAGAGAACTGACATAAACTGCACTCAAGCAGGTCATCTCCCATGAATCCATCCAGTCGTTATGGTGACATAGCAAACTGTCTCAATCACACACGCCCAGCTGCTATAAAAGGAGACTCTGGTTTTGGGACACAACATGCTGAACGCATTGAATCTTCCATAGGAAGTGCTTAAACTCCTCAAATCATTCCCTGACCATCCGCGTTGTGGTACATAAACTGGTCTCTCTAGCCAGCGCTTGGGAGACCTGGTCTGGGACACAACAGCGAACGCATTGAACCCTGGAAGTGACAACAAGTAACTTACAGATAACTTACAGATAACCCTCCAGTGCTCCTTCCTTCTTAAGCGGAGTGACTTGGACCTGCCTAGCAAGCGCCAGTAGGCCTGCTGCAGTGTTCCTCCTTTCTTTTGTTCTTAAAACCCACAAATCCCAATAAAACACTGAAATTATCTTTAGTTAAAATACAGTAGCGCTGACAGTTTGAAGAAAATATGTTGAGGCATTCTCAAGGTAGAGCAGCAAAACCATTATCTAAATTTTTAAATAAAAATGAACTAATTGGTAGTCAACCTGACCAATACCCTTCTTTATCACATGGAAATGTTGGAGGAAGAAAAAAAGGATCTGAGCACTTTTGAAGATAAACAACAGCAGCAACAACAACAATATAATAATAATAATAATAATAATAATAATAATAATAATAATAATAATAATAATAATAATAATAATAATAATAATAATAATAATAATATTAATATTAATAGGTGTACAAAGTAAAAGCGTATTGTATTGTAGGTTCGCCGGTCTTGTCCCGGCCCAGGTCTTTCCCAGGTGGTGACCCGGTGATAAGTGAGAGCGTCCGTGCAGTGCATCACGTACGTTGCCACATTGATTTGCACTGTTTCATCGCACTAGTTAAGTGGAATACATGTCAGGAATATTCAGACCTTTTGTATGCGATCCTTGGAATTCGCAATAAGATTTCGATCCAGTCCTGTAGGTAACAAATTCTGGAATAGACACCATTCCAACCCGTCTTGGCCGTGGAATTCCAACTTTTCAGAACCTTAGCGCCAGTAAATGCATTTCACTCGCCTTTACTCTGGCCATTTATACACAGGTCTGTGTTCCTGTAACAATGGTGTTCATAATACTGCGTTCGGGTCTGTGTTCTTGAGTTGAGTGCTTATTGTACTCAAATCTGTAACCTGCTTTGAGTACTTCGTGTGTCCAAGTCTGTATTCCTGTAATGAGCATTTAATTTATTCAGGACTGTGTTCCTAGTGACAAGTGGTTGATGTGGCCATTTTCAAGAAAATGGTTCCTATCCTTAATTAAAGACATTTATTTCTAGAAATAATGTTTTTTTTTCTAAATCTATATATTTAAACGTACGGATTACAGTTACTTGCATTATTTTCTTCCTAAGTGACTTTTTGCCAAGTGTAATAAGTGGACATACTTCATCTGTCTTGTGACACTTAAGTTCCTTAGCTAAAATACTGTAGCAGGCTAAATTTAAATTCCTCTGTCTACGGCTCTTGATCTAACATGAATGGTCTCTCAAATATTTATTAATCAACAAAAGAAAATCAGTACCTGTAAAACATTAAGTAAAAGAATTAGGATTCTTTTAAATTATTTGAATAACATGTAAAGTAATGAAAGAAAAAAAAGTATAGTCGTCACTTATACTGGTCTGTAATTGCTTCATACCTGTTCATTTGTTTATACATTGGAATTACATATCTAGCTATCCGGTATTTGTCTGGAATCTAGAAACTTGTTATATTTAGCCTCAGTAGGCTCGCTTAATTTCTCCATTCGTATAGATGTATTGTCAGGTCCATTAGGGACCTGACAATACATCTATTACCTATATTACCCTTTACCCTATAGGGTAATATAGGACCTAAGGAATGAGAGGCATTCAGGTTTAATCCAAGGAAGGTAAGGATAAGTTCAGTTTCTTCAGTCAAGAGCCAATCGCAAACATCAATGAAATCTGAGCAGACTTATATAAAAGCAAGATCCGCTCAGAATTGCTCTATTTGTTTCTTTTCGTTGAACAAAGACAAAGAAACCAACTGTACTGAGACTTCCTTACCAGTGTATTTGGGCTTTTCATTCATTCTCAGTTCAGGAACACCCGACTAATAGATGAGTTAGCCGGCTCTCGGGCTTTCTATGAACTATCGTCAGGTGTTGTGCCTGGAGAAGATGGGCCAAGCTGTGATTAAGCAATCTGTCAATAAAGAAGCTGTTTTTCTTCCCAATCATCGTTGGGGACTCATCGGTGATGAAGGCAGTTGACAATGTCAGTCACAATCATTCTTCAACAATCAGTGCAGGATCGTTCCATCTCACGGCATTCTTACTGTTTTAAGCAAGTACTGCCACTAGTTATGGAGAAAGGAGGCATCTACCTATTTCTAAAAGTGGCCATGGGAGACCTCAGTAAGGCAAGGAGGTTATCATCAAGTATTCCATTACTGGAGCTTCAAAGGTTTTGTTCTAGCAGAGCTGAAGTTACGTAACGTTTGCACAATACGTTGCCCATTATATAAAAGCCTTTACTTTTTAAACGAAGTAAAAAAGAAGTTGCGGAGTTGACACAGTCATTGCCTAACATTTCGGATGCTTGACATTTGACACGGGTTTCCGGCCTTGATATTTCACCGCTGGGACCTGACGCTGTTAAGTTACATTTTTTCTACAGGAAGTAGAGTCAGTGTGTTTAAAAGTACTGTTACCCTTCAGTTAGAAGTCTCTCAGAGTCTTGTCTCAGCAGTTGTGTCTCCCAGCATCCTGTCTTCCAAAGTTTCTGCACGGTCGAAACAGAGACCAGAAATAAATATTAGTCTAAGTTAGCATAGGTTAACTTAATCAAACGTTATTTTAATTAATATATATTTACATACAGTTAACTGCCAAAAAGGAAATTATGTAGCCGGGGCGGCTTATGTCTAAATACATCGCCGTCACCCAAATGGTTGGGTGACGGCTTTGTAAGTAGTGTAGAAAGCGAGTAACTCACTCACAAAGCCGCTCATCTGTCCATGGCATCACAGGTGTGCAAGACAGGAAACTGCTTCAGGGGACGCACGCACGGACGCAAAACGCAACACATGTTAATTTTTCCTAGTAAAGACGTGTATACATTTGTAAACATTTAAATACTTCTACTGTTCACAGTTTGTTAGAGATGTCTGTCTACTCACCTTCCTTTCCTTGCGATTCCAAGTGACTGGTACTTTACTTCTTAAAAATCCTTCAAAAACCTTTGTAATGTGAGATGTCAGCGCTATCCGTCCATATTTTTTGTTTTGCAATTTTTTCTGCCACCTTTGTGAAGTGGGGCTATATGGGATGGTTTTAATTATTGTGGGATGACTGTAGTGTACAGGCACCTTCTCCACAGAATATTTTAGGCACCTCATAATAGCTTCTTGCAATTCTTTATAACAATGGAGTTCCATGAGTTAGGCCTGGGGCTGAATGTATTGGCATGCAATTAATGGCTTCTTAGAAGTCAAGTGAGGTTAGGTTTACGTATATCAGAGAATATGGAGCTGTCG
Organism: Cherax destructor; assembly: GCA_009830355.1. Classification (NCBI taxonomy): domain Eukaryota; kingdom Metazoa; phylum Arthropoda; class Malacostraca; order Decapoda; family Parastacidae; genus Cherax; species Cherax destructor. Next base: position 217,861 of record WNWK01000181.1, on the reverse strand, counting down.
ATAGCATTTTGTGTCTCGTTCATGAAGAACTCATTTGGGTTGTCAGTCTATATGGGGCTTTATACCTCACCGAACACTGAATCGTATCGGTATTTAGGTATTTTACTCCTTTGTTGTCGTCAGTGCTTGGTCGATCTTCTTTAATCAAAGATCCGATACTAGATGATGTTGTTACCCTGGATGTTGCATATAAGATGAAGTATTTTGTATTTCTCTGAATTATACCTATTGATTTTTGCTCACGCTCTCTCTCTCTCTCTCTCTCTCTCTCTCTCTCTCTCTCTCTCTCTCTCTCTGTGCTGAACTAAGCGTGATGAATTCAATTTGATCTCAACATTATCTAATTCTCAAATCAGTCTTGCTTTTCGTTTCAGATATTCTGCTACTTTTGAGGAGCTCTGTTATCAGTTGTCTTCTCCTAAAGAGAGCGCACCTCTTCCTTTCTAACTTGTACCTTCTCCTCCTCCTCCTTAGTAATGGTTCGTGTCTGCAGCCTATTTCTAGTGCCATTGAGTTCATTCTCTCGAAATACCGGTTCAGGTCCCTGTTTATCACATTGTTTTCGTAGCATATTTCAGTAAGCTCACGATTTATTAGCTCCTGTTGATGTTCTTGTTTTAATAGTTGAGTGGGTTTTGTTGGTTAGGACCAGTGAGTATGAATGTTGTGGTCATTGTCTTCGGTACAATTATTATCAGTACCAGATCTTCATTATTTGTGAATATAAGGCCTAGAGTATTTTCTAGTCTGGTCGGTTTTGCTGTTTGTGGGTAGGTAATCCTAACTTGATCCTGGGATTCTCTTTGCTATTAAAGTCTTTGCTACATTTTTCTAAGTGCCTTAAATTGAAGTCACCAAGAAATAAAATATTTAGGTCGGGATCTGATTTTTTTCAAGACGGTACTCCGTTTTCTTTGGTTGGTTTTTGTGTTGTTGGGAAGTGGCATCTGATGATATGTATACAAGTACAATAAATATATTTTAATTTTTAATTTTAACCACAAAAACTTCGACTACTTCATTCATGGGGTTAAGTAACTCGGTATATAAGAATTACTCTTTAACACAGACCATTCTCACTTTGTTGCTTGTTTTTCCCAGTAGCATCTGAGTAAGGTTCTCTGTGCAATTGGAAAGTGAGCAAGGCACCAGGTGTTTGAAGGGTTTCAGGGGTAACCGATCAGCGGGACTTTAATCCTAAGGGTGGGAGAAACACAGTGTCAGCTGCTAATGTTTATGTTTGGAGGGTCATCAGGATGGTGATGTTTGCACACTTCATGCAAGACAGTAAATGTATTTCCTCTTTTGCACCACACTCCCGTCGTGTGAAACGGCTGACGTAATAATAATAATAATAATAATAATAATAATAATAATAATAATAATAATAATAATAATAAATAATAATAATAATAATAATAATAATAATAATAATAATAATAATAATAATCAATAAAAATTTATACTGAATAAAAAAAAATCTGAGTAAGGCTAGGTGAGACATGTTATTTTAAAAATCTGATAAATAATTTAAAAAAATGGAATAGCTAAATTTCTTTTTACCTTTGTGGACGAATGTTCAGGCGATGGAATATCTGATGAGCAACGTGACGGTGTGTGAAGTGCAAGTGACGGTGTGTGAAGTGTAAGTGAAGGTGTGTGAAGTGTAAGTGAAGGTGTGTGAAGTGCAAGTGACGGTGTGTGAAGTGTAAGTGAAGGTGTGTGAAGTGTAAGTGAAGGTGTGTGAAGTGCAAGTGACGGTGTGTGAAGTGTAAGTGAAGGTGTGTGAAGTGTAAGTGACGGTGTGTGAAGTGTAAGTGAAGGTGTGTGAAGTGTAAGTGAAGGTGTGTGAAGTGCAAGTGAAGGTGTGGAAGTGTATGAAGGTGTGTAGTGTAATGAAGGTGTGTGAAGTGCAAGTGAAGGTGTGTAAAGTGTAAGTGAAGGTGTGTAAGCAAGTGAAGGTGTTGAAGTGTAAGTGAAGGTGTGTGAAGTGCAAGTGAAGGTGTGTAGGCAGTGAGTGTGTGATGCAAGTGAAGGTGTGTGAAGTGTAAGTGAAGGTGTGTGAAGTGCAAGTGAAGGTGTGTAAAGTGTAAGTGAAGGTGTGTGAAGTGCAAGTGACGATGAGTGAAGAACAAGCTCGGTTGGTAGCGCACTCAGCTCACACAATGAGTGTCCGTGGTTTGATCCACTGTACGGATGGAAACATTGGACATAGTTTCCTTACACCTGCTGTCTCTGTTCGTCTAGCAGTAAGTAGGTACCAGGGTGATAGTCGACTAGTGCGGGTAGCATCCTGTAGGGTGGTAGTGTACCTCGGATAGTAAGATTGATTTGTGTTAAAAAATGGAACGATGCAACATACACAGGAGTAGATGCAATAATCCGTAAAAACGTACACAAGGGCATTTTTAACCTGCATAGTTACACAGCAATGAAACATACTAGCGTTTGATACAAGAGTAAAACATGTCATTCCCTTAAAATAAGCTGAAAAAGACATGAAACATTGTTTATTTAAATTGAATGATAATATATATATATATATATATATATATAATATATATATATATATATATATATATATATATATATATATACACTATATATATATATATATATATATATATATATATATATATATATATATATATGTCGTGCCGATTAGGTAAAACTGGTCAATTAGCAAGAACTCATCTAAAATTAAGTCCTTTCTAAAAATTTCTCTTATACGTTTGAAGATATATTTTTTTTAATTTATGTTAATGTAAAAATATATAATTTTGCACCAAAAGTATCTTAGAAAACTTACCTAACCTTGTTATAAGAAGAGTAATTTAATTTAGCCAAATCCAACTAAATATATTTTTTATACATTGTGCCCTAATCTGGGGTCCCAATAATCAACATGCAGCCACCATCAATTACCATCATCAACACGCAACCACCATCAAGGTGTCCCATAGCTCGATTGCTAGCGCACTCAGTTCACACACTGAGGTCCGGGGATCGATCCCCTGTACGGTTGGGAACATTAGGACGTGTTTCATAAGACACCTGCTGTCCCTGTTCACCTAGCAGTAAAATAGGTACCTGGGTATTAGTCGACTGGTGTGGGTCGCATCCTGGAGACAAAATTGACCTAATTTGCCAGAAATGCTCTGCATAACAAGCGGCTTTCGATGTAGTAGTATGTCATTGATGTCAGCTAGTCCTTGTACATGTACTTGTAGAAATAAAGATTATTATTATTATCAACACAACCACCATCAAGCAAAATCATCAACACACAACCACCAACAAATACCATCTTCAACATACAACCACTATCATCAACACGCTACCACCAACATGACGCCCCAACATCAATACGCTACCAACATCACCACCAAAGCCACAAACACTCCACTGGACTCTCATTTACACTTCAGCTGACGCCATTCCACCACCGCTGGAATTCCACAGCCAACATGAAACATTTAGCAAGATTGTGATAAACGTTCCCCGTACCAAGTGATGGGTGAGTGTGTGGTGGTGAGTGTGTGATGGGTGAGTGTGTGATGGGTGAGTGTGTGATGGGTGAGTGTGTGATGGGTGAGTGTGTGGCGGGTGAGTGTGTGGTGGGTGAGTGTGTGTGGTGAGTGAGTGGTGGGTGAGTGTGTGGTGGGTGAGTGTGTGATGGGTGAGTGTGTGTGGGTGTGTGTGGTGAGTGTGAGTGGTGAGTGTGTGGTGGGTGAGTGTGTGGTGGGTGAGTGTGTGGTGGGTGAGTGTGTGGTGGGTGAGTGTGTGGTGGGTGAGTGTGTGGTGGGTGAGTGTGTGGTGGGTGAGTGGTGGTGATGGTGGTGGTGAGTGGTGATGGGTGTGTGATGGGTGAGTGTGTTGGTAGTGGTGGGTGAGTGTGTGGTGGGGTGGTGGTGGGGGGTGGTGGGTGATGTGGTGGGTGAGTGGTGGTGAGTGTGTGGTGGGTGAGTGTGTGGTGGGTGAGTGTGTGGTGGGTGAGGTGTGGGGATGGTGTGATATGGCTGAACCTGTGCGTGATGTGGATTGGCCACTTGGAACTGGAAGCCAAAAGACAGTAGAGAATAACTGAATTATATTTCCTTCACCAAACAAGCTGAGATTTCCGGAATATTATAGCCTATGTACAGTATTTACACTGTATAATAAGGCAAATGAAAGCACAAGTCACGGTGAACCGTGAGCGACCAGCAGGGAAGGCAAGTCCGTCAAGGTTGTTTGCACGAGTGTACCACATCGCTTCACAGCTTTGGTGGGCTTCCTTGTTATTGGCTGTTTGAACTTGTATAAGGACGGGGTCCCTTTGATCGTTAAACCCGTAGCACCTTGGTTCGCTGGTTGGGAGGCAGCCTATATTGGGGTGGGATACTCGCCGTAGAAAATGAAGCATACTCTTAGCATACCACAGTGTCCAGTGGGTAAGTATGTGGTGGGTGCGGGTGTGGTTGGTGAGGGTGTAGTGGGTGAGTGGTGGGTGAGGGTGTGGTGGATGAGTGTGTGGTGGGTGAGGGTGTGATGTATGATAGGAATGTGGAGGGTGAGGGTGTTGTGGGTGGGGATGTGGGGTGAGGGTGTTGTGGGTGGGGATGTGGGGGTGAGGGTGTGGTGGGGAGGGTGCTTTGGGTGAGGGTGTGGTGTATGATAGGAGTGTGGTGGGTGAAGGTGTTGGAGTAGGGTGTGGTGGGTGAGGGTGTAGTGGGTGAGGGTGGGTGAGAGGTGTGGTGGGTGAGGGTGCTGTGGTTGGGTGAGAAGTGTGGTGGGTGAGGGTGTGGTGGGTGAGGGTGTGGTGGATGATATACGTGCATCTGTGTCTGCTGGAAGTGCACCTGTGCCTGATGAGCGTGCACCTATGTCTACTTGGCGTATACCTGTCTGCTGGATTTGTACCTGTGTCTGCTGGGCTTGCACCTGTGTCTGCTGGGCTTGCACATGTGTTATGGGAGTGCACCTGTGTCTCCTGGGCGTGCACCTGTGTCTACTGGGCGTGTACCTGTGTCTGCTGGATTTGTACCTGTGTCTGCTGGGCTTGCACCTGTGTCTGCTGGGCTTGCACCTGTGTGTTGGGCATGCACCTGTGTCTGCTGGGGCGTGCACCTGTGTCTGCTGGGCGTGCACCTGTGTCTGCTGGGCGTGCACCTGTGTCTGCTGGCCGTGCACCTGTCTGCTGGGTGTGTACCTGTGCCTGCTGGCCGTGCAACTGTGTCTGCTGGCCGTGCACCTATGTATATGATGGGAGTAAACCGTCCACGCCAGGAACAAGAGCGTCCACGCCTCGCGTGTCCCACGCCCACACACGCACGCCCACGTCTCATCTAGAGCCATCTATTATGCTACTTCACACATCCCACCCTCACATGGTCCCAACACCCACCCCACCCTCACATGGCACCAACATCCTCCCCACCCTCACATGGTACCAACACTCACCCCATCCTCACATGGTCCCAACACTCACCCCACCCTCACAAGGTCTCAACACCCACCCCACCCACACATGGTACCAACACCCACCCCACCCTCACATCGTCCCAACACACACCTCACCCTCACATGGCCCCAACACCCACCCCACACTCACATGGTCCCAACACCCACCCCACCCTCACATGGTCCCAACACCCACCCCACCCTCACATGGTCCAAACACCAACCCCACCCTCACATGGTCCCAACACCCACACCACCCTCACATTGTCCCAACTCCCACCTCACCCTCACATGGTCCCAACACCCACCCCACCCTCACATGGTCCCAACTCCCACCTCACCTCACACGACCCAACACCCATCCCACCTTCACATGACCCAACACCACCCACCCTCACATGGTCCCAACACCACCACAACCCTCACATGGTCCCAACACCCACCCCACCCTCACATGGTCCCAACACCCACTCCACCCTCACATTGTCCCAACACCCACCCCACCCTCACACAATCTCCCAACACCCACCCTCACATAATTCCCAACACCCACCTTCACACAATCCCCAACACTACCTACATAACCCAACACCACTCACATAATCCCCTACACCCAACCTTCACATAATCCCAAACTAACCTCCTAATCCTCAACACCCACCTACATAACCCCCAACCAACCTACATGATTCCCCAACACCCATCCTCACACAATCCCCAACCTCATCAATCCCCAACACCCATCCTCACAAATCCCCAACACCAATCCTCCACAATCCCCAACACCCACCTACAAACCCCACAACTCCCATCCTCACAATCCCCAACACCCATCCACAATCACACACATCCTCCCAACACCCATCCTCACACAATCCCAACACCCAATCCTCACACAATCCCCAACCCCACCTCACAATCCCAACACCCATCCTCACACAATCCCCACCCCATCTCAACAAACCCACACCATCTCACACAATCCCCAACACCCATCTCACACATCCCCAACACCCATCCTCACACAATCCCCAACACCCATCCTCACACAATCCCCAACACCCATCCTCACACAATCCCCAACACCCATCCTCACACATCCCCAACACCCATCCTCACACAATCCCCAACACCCATCCTCACACAATCCACCAACACCCATCTCCCAACTCCTAAACCAAACACCCATCCACACAACCCCCAATCCCCCATCCTCACACAATCCCAACACCATCCTCAAATCCCACACATCCATCCAACACCATACCTCCACACCCTCTCACCATCCCAACACCATCCTCACACAGTCCCCCATCATTCATGAGGCCTGGTCTCAGACCGAGTCACGGGGGCGTTGACCCCCGAAACCCTTCTAGTATTTTCTTCTCCTACCACTCCCTAAATATATTATATAAGTGCTTTATTAATAGACAGAATACATTGACAGAAAACACAAACATGAACATGAATACATTGGTACACTATATCAAAGATTATGAATCTCTTCCAGCTCATCCGAAGCCGGACGCGAGCCCAGTATGCAGCATGCATTTCCCATGCATACCGTTGCCGGGGGGACTATTCCTCACATGCATCTATATGCTCTTGCATTACCGTTCATGGTTTGGATGTGGTCTGCCTACTTAGAGGTGCTCTGTAAATTAGCCACTTTGATCGCTAAATCAAATCTAATCTCTTATGAATCACTTCTCTTCCCTCTTTTTTTTTCATTTTCTTTCCTTTCAATACCTATTTTCTTTCCCAGTTTTCTCTCCAATCATCTATTCTCTCTTCATTATTTACTCTCTGGGTCTTCTCACAAAAATCACATATACTATGTTGCCCTTTCTTCCTTGCCTCCTGTTCCATCTTTCATTCCATCACCACTACTTTTTCCACTTCCGTTTTTCTTCCTCCTCTCTGTATCCCATCCGTGTCCTCCCCTCCTCTCGTATATATACTGGCTCCCTTACCTTATAATAATAATAATAATAATAATAATAATAATAATAATAATAATAATAATAATAATAATAATAATATATCTTCAATTCTACAAGTACATGTACAAGGTATACAGACCTAGCTGACATCAATGACATACTACTATATAGAAAGCCCCCTTGTTATGCAGAGCATTTCTAGCAAATTAGGTCAATTTTGTCCCAGGATGCGACCCACACCAGTTGACTAACACCCAGGTACCCATACTGATGAATGAACATGGACAGCAGGTGTCTTAAGGAAACACATCCTAATATTTTCCAGCCGTACCGGGTGTTTAGGTTAGGTAAGGTTCGTCAGGAAACAGGACAAGTGTTACCTGACGAGGGTCTTAGATGATGACCCGCCGTTGGAGTTTTTGGTCATCTGACCGAGGCCTTCCGCTGGCTTACCGGTCCACCCCTTTAAAAATTATGGTCATAGTTATAATCATTTTTTATGCAGGTGAGTGTCCAGCGACCGAGCTACGGGACACTTCCGTGTGTTAGTGTCACTAGTTGATGGTCCAAAGTCAGGGGAAAACGTCGCCTAAGTTTCTTTCTCCTATGTGCGGGTTATTTGTGTATTGTTCCTGGAGAAGGTTTCGGGGGTCAACGTCCCCGCGACTCGGTCTCAGACCAGGTCTCATGGTGGAATCAGGGTTTGATCAACCAGGCTGTTACTGCTGGCTGCACGCAGACTGACGTACGAACCTCAGCCTGGTTGGTCAGGTACTGACTTATTCAGCCTTATTCTCAGTAATAATATTCACCCCTCCCCTCCACCACTCTTTTCTCCTCCCACCACTCAACAGCAACCACCCCTCTTTGTCCCCCTATCACTCTCACACATCTTCCCTTCCACCGCACTCCTCTTTCCCCTTGTACCATCCCGACCCATCCTACCGCTGCCAGGCCTTCCCTCCTATATAACCATCACCATACCTCCATCCTCCCACCAACCCCTCCCAATATCGCCAGGCCTCCCCTTCCATCACTCATACCTCTCCTCCCACCCCTCCTACAAACGCCAGGCCTCCCCTCCTCTGGCCATTCTAAATGCATTATTCAGCGGAAGTAAGATGGGTGGAATAGGAGGGAGAGGGACACCAGAGTGAGAGGGGAGGAGAGAACGTGAGGGGTGTTTGCAGGAGGCATGGAGAGGGGAGGAGGGAGGAAGAGAGAGGGGGAAGGGGAGAGGACTACAATAAAGGGGAAAGCTGTATTCAAGCCCCTCCGACCACCCCCAGTGTTGTCTTGTATGAGCAGGAAAACACTTCCTTAGAGAGAGAGGGGGAAAAGAGAGAGGAAAAGAGAGAGAGATGAAAGAAAGAGAGAGAGAGAGAGAGAGAGAGAGAGAGAGAGAGAGAGAGAGAGAGAGAGAGAGCACAGACAACAATAAAAATATATTTTGTACTTAACTATTCTTAAAAAAATCCCCAACATTAATTTTTGAACGTTCAATGTTAACTTGCAAGTGATATTTTAGTTACACTACGTTAAATTTGGGTGCTATATGTTATAGATGCTGTATATGCTATATAGTATATGGTGTCCCTGATCACCTAGCAGAATGTAGGTACCTGAGAGCTAGTAGACTGCCCCTAAACTGTTCCTCATCCTCATATCAGACATAGACAGAGATGCAAACCATTGCACCGTATCATCCTTTGCAGACGATACTAAGATCTGCATGATGGAGCCATGATCTGGGATAATCTATCGGGCTCTGAAACTAGACTTGCTGCCCCCATCTACTACAAACAGTCACACTGGGATGACCCAGTAGTGGAGAACATAGCCTCAACAATGCTTCAGAGTGTGTCGGGGAAGTATGGAGCCCGCCTCCTGGCAGTGAGAGCTGTTCATGCAGGGGACTTCCTGTTGGCTGTACCCAACTTCAACCTTGTCACACGCATCGACCCACAGACCATCCGCCCTTCGACGTGCTGCTCCTATTATTTCCGTACACAGGTGTATTTGTGGTGGTGAAGCAGCAGACCGATTTGGGTACCATGGTCTTATGTGCCGTAAATCCGAGGAAAAGATTGCAAGACAGGAGGAGGTTAATAACATTATCAAGAGGAGCCTCACAACAGCCGGATGCCCAGCAATAAGAGAGCCACCCCAACTATGCAGATCTGATGGCAGCTAAAAGTGTCCAGATGGTATCACTCTTCAAGCCTGGACAGACGGCAAGCAGGTGGTGTGGGACTACACATGTGCATCTACCTTGGCTGATACCTATCTCCAATACAACAGGGAGGAAGGAGCAGCAGCTGCCAGCTTCAGGGAGTCCCAAAAGTCTAGAAAATATGGAGAACTTGTCCATCATTATATGTTTGTTCCCATTGGCTTGGAAACCCATGGCTCATGGGGAAAGAGTGCATCTAAGTCCTCAAAGAGCTAGGCAAAAGACTCATCAGGGTAACTAGGGATCCCAGGGCAGCTAGTTTTCTGTTCCAGAGACTCAGCACTGCTGTTCAGAGGGGTAATGACTGCTGTATCTTGGGCACGAGCCCCAGCTCTGATTAGCTGGATGAGATTTTCGTATTATAATCACTGACAAACACGTAACAATATGTACTAGACACGTATCTCATGCACACCTCATGTACTGTATATACCATCTTTATATCAACACTGTATCTCTTAAATCTTTTGTACCATATTATGTAATAAAATATACCTATTGGTAAAAAAGAAGGAAAAGATGGGGTGGTAGGGAATAGAATGTGCTCTTTGTCCATTTAAATGTCCTCCTCTGGGGTACTCGAATGTTCCCAGGGGTACTCAGAAGTATCTTTTCCTAAAGATTATCCACTATCCTTCTCAGTGTCGATTACTATGCCTTACAATATTTAGGAAGAGATATTTCCGAGTACCCATGGGAACATTCGAGTACCCCAGAGGAGGACATTTAAATGGACAAAGAGCACATTCTATTCCCTACCACCCCATCTTTTCATTCTTTTTTACCAATAGGTATATTTTATTACATAATATGGTACAAAAGATTTAAGAGACACAGTGTTGATATAAAGATGGTATATACAGTACATGAGGTGTGCATGAGATACGTGTCTAGTACATATTGTTACGTGTTTGTCAGTGATTATAATACGAAAATCTCATCCAGCTCAACATTCCTTTCTTTTATTAATTAAAAAGGTTACACAGAATAATATCAACCCATATATGTAGTATCCAATGAAAAAATAATTTTCTCAAGTCACATGACCTGTTCTAAGCGGCTAGAAAAAGCTTGGGGATGGCTATTATATCTTCAAATTTCATAATACTTGACATCTCAAAAACCCTCCTACCCCATATGGGGAGTAGGGGATGGTGGTGCTGTGGCGTTGGCACCAACCGTTGACCACATTCTGAGAGAGGCTGCAGCCGGTGACACACCCGTACTGCACTACTCTGAGAAAACTTCTCCTGCTTCTGTTGCTGCCTTGCAACAGTGATGATGCACTTCTCAGTGCATCATCACTCACCAAGTCTAAAAACTTCTCTTACTTTAGTGGTGTGCCTATCGCAAAGTATTCGACCGTCTATTAGGAGACAAGATGTGCCCTGCAAAGTAAATGTTGCCTTTCATTCAATGTCAATTAAGAGACTGATTCTAAGAGATCCATTTGTTTTACATAGTAAAATAAGCACTGCCATTTGCTCGTATTGAAAATCAGCGGATACTTCAATTTCTCTGCCAAAAGTGTATGTAGTTATTAAGCGTTGATGCATGTTCCGGTTAACTTTCAAGGTTGCACCCTTGAATTAGCCTTCACGTTTTCTTTTCTCTTCTTATTGTGTGTGTGTTGCATAAATGTATATATTTATATATATATATATATATATATATATATATATATATATATATATATATATATATATGTCGTGCCGAATAGGTAAAACTGGTCAGTTAACAAGAACTCAATTAAAATAAAGTAATTTCTAAAATTTTCTCTCTTACGTTTAAAGATACATTTTAATATATATATATATATATATATATATATATATATATATATATATATATATATATATATATATATATATATAAAAGATGGTGGTAGGAGAAGTGGAATATTCAAATGGCATCAGGAAGAAATCCAAATATTCTTTCTTGAAGCCTTTTTTTATCCACTTCTCCGAGGCTATGGGTCCCACAATTTGTACCAGAGGTGGACCCTCTTATAAATATATATATATATATATATATATATATATATATATATATATATATATATATATATATATATATATATATATATGCTGCAACTGTTTGTGTTTACATGATCAAGTTAGTGTGTAAATGTGTTTAAGTATTTTTGCATTGTTTTCAATAATTAATGCCATCTAGTGAGGGAATTAATGACTAAGAGATGAACAGCAACTCATAACATACTGAGGCTGAGCCAGTGGGCGGGGCTTGCAAGAGTTTCTACCAATGAAATGACAGCTAAAGTGACGTCAATGGAGGGTGGGGCTTGGGAGAGTTTCTACCAATAAAATGAGAGTTCTTGCATGACGTCACTGGAGGGGTGGTGCTTGCAAGAGTTTCTACCAATGAAATGAGAGCTACTGCGTGACGTCACGAGGGTTGCTCAGCACAGTAACCCTAGCTTATGACTTGCTGTTTAGCACCTCTCCCACTTTTCCAGCACATGACCACATTTCCACATCATTATAGAATAAAATTTGTGAAAAAAATATATATATATATATATATATATATATATATATATATATATATATATATATATATATATATATATATATATATATTATATTTTATGTGTTTTCAAATACTGGGATGCATTATTCTTTCTGATTTTGCCTTGGAAAAGTTTCATGGCAGTGCTCTCCTTTTCTTTTGCCTCTTTGCATAGAAATTATTCTACAGAAATGTTTTGCTGTTCCTGACCTAATTCTTCGGTTGTCAGAAATTCCGGAATTTCCTATTTGGTCAGGTCTCTCGTTACTTTGCTTTGCAAAATATCTGTAAGGTTTAAATATGAGGAAACGTAAAATCTCTTCAAAGCGGAGATAATTTTTTTCCCCCACATTGCAGATACGAGATAATGTATGAGGGAGATGAGGTTTGTGATGATGATATAACATTACTTCTCTCCAAAATGTTATTCAGTCATACCTGAGCTTGATCAGGACAGACCTGGTTGAACTTGCTTGACAATGAAGAACACAAAGGTACAATACCGTGACTGGAACAATACACAAATGGAAATAAATTGTATAAAATACCGATTCAATGGAAAAATAACACATAAGCAGTATAATGTGGTCCTTTATTGACAACGTTTCGCCCACGTAGTTGGCTTTATCGAGTCACAGACAGATCTACCTAGAATAAGAGTGACATGAGTATTTATAAGATTTAGTCAGGTGGAGAATGCTGCATGTGACAGTCTTCAAAGTAGTGTGATAGTTTAAAACCTTGTGTGACTTAAAGGACCTGCAGTTCTATGTGGGATAGCGTTGAAGAAGTTTCTTGGCAATAGGTTCAGCTATGTTGTAGAAGCCGTTGTTCTGGTTGAAGATAAGTGATGATTCCAAGATTCTTCGGTATTGAGTGTTGTCTTCTCTGGCGATGAGTCTTGCGCAATACACAAATAACCCATACAAGGACCTGCCTTGTATGGGCCAGTAGGCCTTCTGCAGTGTTCCTCCATTCTTATGTTCTTATAGGAGAGGCTTTGTAAATGGTCTGACTGGGACCGAAGCGTCGTTGTAAGCTGCTCCTCGCTCCTGAGTGCTGGTTATCTGTGTATTTTCTTTACAATCATTGTACAGCAACGTTTCCTTGTCGGCAAGTACGTTGAACCTGAGGTGGGAGTTGATGTATTTCAGCAATGTAGCTGAGTTCTCTTCGCGAGTACTTGTGGTGAGAGTACAACATGAAAAAAGTGCCATGCTTGTGAGTGCTAACGCAGGTCCCGTTGGTCGTCTTGTTGTGTTCTTGTAAACAGCTGATAAACTCAGTCTGCTTTTCTCCCTTTGAAATTTTTTCCAAACTTTTTTATTTTTATTTTTCTCAGTGCTATGACATCTAGCTTTTGTCGTTCATAAAATTATCAAATTATTTCTTATCCATACTTTATTTACCGACATTCCAATAAACCAGCCTTAAAATTTTCTTTGTTGTCATTTTAGTAATTGGTAAAAAAATTTAGTTATATGCTTTTTGCTCTTGGCATTTTAGTTGCCTTCTACAAAGCGCATTGGTTACAGGGAAATGACTCGAACCAACTTCCCTATGGAACTGTAAGGAAACACTACTAGGGCAAAACTCGTTAGGAAATCTAAAAGAAAACTCGTGTGTTTACACATACATGTACGTACATGCATTTACACACTCATACTTTCACGTGCACTTAAGGTTTACAGGATGTAAGTAGTTTCAGAATTCACCTATCATACACGTGAATGAATATCTGTATCTGTACCTATCTAAATGGTACAGAACTCAAGGCACTGTAAATTGTGCGGGAAGAAGCGTTCTACTTGGTAGATAAGTTGCCTCGTAGAAAAGAAGAACAGAATCTGAAATAAAAAGTCTTGCCTGACGAATAGAAATGCGACAGACTGACTGTGATCAAGCAAGGGTTTGCAGACTGCATATAGTGCATGAAAGCCTTCAACACAAAAGAGGGTTGTTTGTAGCCGTGTTTGAGCACATCCGATCACAACCTATGGACATAGGCTGAGACTATGGGAATGTCCTTTACAATTGCGACCTTTATTACCTAACAAAATAAATACTTGGATGTTAGGCGACAGCTATGGGTCACATCCTGATGCATGTATACTAAATGATTGCATGTAGCAGTGATAATATATATTAACGGAATTCCCAAAATTATTCAGTAACTGTCCTCCCAGAAACTAACATTAACAAAATAGTATGGCCTAGAGAAGTCAGCTTCAGGTTACAAGGGGCAGGTGGGTGACCCGAGAAACAGGGTAGCCGGCTCACACATTCCTATTGAGGTCACCTTTGCGAGTGGGAGATGAGATATTGGCCTGAGGATGTAGGTCAGCTGTGGGGAACAATGGGATCCCGTGGCCAGCTTAGATGGCGTCTGCCCTGAGGTCTGGTGGCTTGGGTGTACATTGATATGACATCAGTTTCTCAGTGGCTGTTGGCATTGTTTGGAAAGGTTAAATGCCAAGATTGATTTTCTGATATGTTGAGCCAAAAATACAAGTACTCATAGACAAGGGTAGGTCAAGGAGTAAAAGGGAAGGTCCGTCTTCCTTAAAAGGCAGAGGATTCCCTCGGACAGACCCTATGATCTTGCGTGAATAGGGCGGGTGAAGCAGTGGGAGTGAGAGACAAGGATTTTTTAACCTATCTGTACTCCCCAATTAACTTCGTAGTCCTACTCTGTAGGTTTCCCAGCGCACTTATGTTCATTCTGTAATATGGAGACCAGAACTGCGCAGCATTATCGAAATGAGGCCATACTACGGATATATCAAATTTAAGTATAACCTGAGGACTCCTATTATTATACTTTTTTATTTGAAGCCAAGAATTTTATTAGCTTTACTGCGAATTCTTACGCACTACTGTCTTGGCTTCAGAGCACTGCTAGCCAGAACTAAACCTTTTTAACCTTCAGAATAATTGAGATTTGTAGAATTTAGTTATTCTCGTTTTCTCAGGGTTAGATTTTTATATTTATCTACAGTAAACTTAATCTGCCACTTCTCCGACCATTGCATTTATCTTTCCAGATCTTCCTGAAGCAATCTAGAGTACTTATCATATTTTTTTCTAACGGCATATATTAGTGTCATCGACAAACTTGCATATGTTGCTATTTATTCCCTCTCTGTAAATATAAGAACATAATAATGGAAGAACTACCTCAAATGCTTTACTGAACAAAATTAGTAAATTAATCAGACAGCAACGGTCCACCTTGAATCCAGGTTAAGTATCATGAACCAAATTATGCTTATGAAGGTGGCTTCTTATAATATAGGCTATAAGGTCACACTTACTAGTCAGTAATTTGATGGAAGTGATTTATCTCCTTTAAAATTAGGAATCACATTAGCCATCTTCCACAACTCATACACTATACCCGTTTCAAGAGATATTTTAAAAAGATTAGCTAATGGCTTACAAAATTCCCTCTTGCACTCTTCAAGAACCCTTGAAATAAGTTCAGCGTGTTCTGGAGACTTATTTCGATTTAATCTGTGAACTGTTTGACTATCATATCCCTAGTGGCTGTGATATTATATAATTAATTTTCCTCCTGTCCACAATAATAATTACTGGGATGCTGATGTCACAGGTTGGCGATTCTCACATGTGACATCAACTTCAGCTGTTTCGTCTCGTCTCTAGTATATAAGGTCTGGCAGCTGGTCTAAGATGCAGGCTTGAGGGACTGACAACCTCCCACCGAGGGTGACGGACTGATCACGCCAGTACTTCTGCTTCTAGTGCTGCATTCACCTGTATCCGACTGGATAAGTCTACTGAACAGGTGAAACGTTTCGGCAATAAAGATACTTAAGTGTTGAAAATGTGTCCTATTTATTATCTTGCTTGTACAGTATTCCATCAATAATATGACACTCGGATACCGTTTGCATCTTAGTGACCGATAAAAATACTGGTTAAAAATCGAGCACATTTCTTTTCCTTTGTCAGTAAGCTGTACACAGTTTATAGTAGACCTAATTTTTCACTAACCTTTGTTCTATATACTGTGGGGAAAACCTTTCAGGATTAGTTTTCGAATACATAGCAACATTAATTTCGCATTAACGTTGGTAAAATTACCGACAGTATGTTAGGTAAAAGAACACTAATGTGACATTTTATTGGGCAATGTTTAGCTTGACAAAACTCCTGGAGAGCGAAACGTTGCCACAATAAAATGTCACATAAGTTGCGTGGTGTCCTTTTTAACTAACTTTAATTTCATAGTTTCTTTTAGCTTTCTTATTTCTGTTTTTTTTAACTCTCCATTAAATGTGAATATATTATTTGATGAATTGACCCTCAATTCTAGATACGCCTATAAATTCCTTTCTTTTCCATTTCTGATCATTTCTATTAGATCATATTTCTTTATAGGGAATTATTGTTCTTCGGTCAGCGTGAATAATGTTTAGAAAGCTGTTATATTGATAGTTCTCCTTTGTTACCCCAGTCTCCTGTCTACATATAATAGGTTTTCTTTAAGTATATTGTAATCTGGGTTCCATAATAAATTATCTAAAATTACATACTTTCATTCAATGTTAAATGTAATCGATTTGTGGTCACTCATGCCAAATTTCTTTATAATCTCTGAGATTATTAACAAGGGTATCTGTGTGTGCCAGATCAAGCAGGTTATTTTCCCTCGCTGGTTCTGTCACAAACTCTCTTAAAATACAGTTTTCAATTACCTCTAGGAAATCGTTTGACTCTTAGAATCCCAGTCAAGGAATTCCAATCAATTTAACTAAAGTTAAACTATTACTTAATGGTTGATGGACTGATCACATCATCTTCATCTGCGCCTACTATCCCTCTTCAAGGGGGGCTCCTTGCCGTGGCACAGAGGCTCTTGGTCTCAGGAATCAAATCCTTTGGTCTCCTTCCTCAAACCGAGTCTAAGTACCCCCCAATCCTCCCTTCCCTATCCCGTCATTCCCATCCCCCTTTCCTCCCCTCTCCCAACCCTCCCCTTTCCCCGTCCCGTTTGTGGTCTCTGGGGTCCTCCCCTCTGGCATTAGAGTTTCTAGGTAGAGGGAAGTGTGCTGGTGTTCCTCCCTCTCCGTGGGGTCCCTAGGGACCCCACGGAATCTGCCGTGGAATCTGAATTGTCTGAAGGTGCCCTGCTCTCTTCCCGGATTTCCGAGAAGTGGGCGGGGTGTCCTGCAGATGATGGGTGTATCTCCAGAAACTGCCCGTCGGTTCTGGGAGGTGGGAGCCGAAGGAGGGATGCTTTGTGGTGGGTTTCCTACCACCCTTTCTTTTGTCCGCCGAGGTGGCTTGGTAGATGTGAAGCTGCTATCCCAGAGCGCTGGTTTACTGGCGTGAAGGGAAGGGTATGGCACAGGTTCCATGCTCCATCTTCACTGCTCATGGGCTCGAGGATCCCTTGGATGAGGGGAAGAACTTACGGCTCTTCTATGCCTTCTAATGACTGTCCCTCCACTGTCCCTTTTTTTCCTTTCCTTCTTTCTTTCTTTTTTCTTAAAATAACAAGAAAGGAGATAATGCGGAAGAGGCACCTTTATTATGGAGCCTTTGCCCAGTGAAACCCTTCCTCCTCCCAGGCCCCTTTCTGATCCCACACACTGTTTGACACGGCTTCGTTAATGGACCATTCTCTCGCCTCTTCTCATACCCCTGTACCTTCTGTCAGTGACGCTTCGTCACCTGCTTCAGGTGCTGCGATGTCACCCATTTCTGTTCATGCGCTGCTTCTAGCACGCCTTTCACAATGCGTCCGGCCCTCCTTCCTCAGGTCAGAACGCCTGTGGTACTACTCTAAACGTCCAAGACATCCTACTGACGACAGTTCATCGATGACCACTTAAAAAGGACTATGCAACACTCACTACCTTTGCGTACCAGGCCAACAAGTACACAATGGACAAAATTCTTTTCTTTACAAACGACATCTCAAACTGATTATCTTTCTGATCATGGAATTGGTAAAACTCTTTTACGGCACGTTGGCCAAAATATATCCTTCCACAGCTCTTCAAAGCAGAGCGCATGTCATAACAGTACAGAATTCAGAAAGCTTATGCTCTCTCCCGTTTCACTTCCATAGATAACATACCAGTCACCGTTCGCAAGCACGCTACTTTTAATTCTTGCAGTGGTACTGTGGTATTACCGAGTACCATTCTTCGATGTGCGTGATCATTTCAGATTCACTCATTGCTTTACAACCCATTAAACAATTCGACTTCCCTCATCCATTAGTCTTCCGTATTCAACAACGGTTGCATCGCATAGCAGCAAGAATAAAGATGTCGTTTTCAGCAAGATCCTTGGTCACATTGGCGTGCGGGGCAATGAACAGGCGGATGCTGCTGCGCGGTCAGCAGTGCATGATCTCCTGTTTCTAATAGGGGTTTTCCATACAGGGACTATTTTCCAGTCATCTCTACAGCCATTGGCAACAACGGTGGATGGGCATATGCCATAACAAATTGCGCTCTATTCAACCGCTTTTAGGTTTGTGGCCATCTTCCTACCACCGTTGCCGTTCTCGGGAGACTGTGTTCTCCCGGCTCCGCATTGATCATATACGCCTTACACATGGGTATCTCATGGACAGACGCCCTGTTCCTCTCTGTGAGGATTGTCAGGTCCCTATTTCGGTTCTTCATTTCCTTGTCGATTGCCCGATTTACCAGGGAGCTCGCAGGGTTTACCTCCAACGCCGCCGCCTCCCTGCCACTCTTACTTTGATCTTCTCTACTTGCAGACGATCCCACCTTTGACTCCCAAGAACTTTTTGGACTTTTTGTCGGCAACTGCCTTATTATACGAACTTTCACACATAGCCCTTAGAGTCCCTTCCATCCCTTTTCTTTCCTCACCTTTGATCCCCTCTCAAACTAGCAGATTGTAACCTCCGCACTACTACTAACTACCCAGCAGCGCTGTATGACCCTTGTCGGTTTAGCGCTTTCTTTGATTATAATAATAATACTCCTATCTCCTTACTTGTCACGTCTGTATCGATTGATGAAGCCTCTCCCTCATCAGACATTCATGTATATTGTTAACAACAGAAGACCCAATACTAATCCCTAAGGAACACCGCTTGTGATGCGTCCCCACTCTTATTCCTCCCCATTAATACAAACTCTATGTTGTATAAACCTTGGTAATTGATACCGACAAATTGATTTAAAAAGACACGTAAGCAAACACTAAGACATAGAAGACGTTTTGGTCCTGGGATTTTGATCACTTCTAGCTCACAAAGGTTAAAAATATTGAATACACATGTATACTGTCCTAGTCTTTCCTCACGTTTTTTTTTTAACCAACCTTTGTGCTCCCTATCAGTCAACCACGTCTCGATCCAGGAAAATAAAATTCCTCCTATTCCGTGGGTCTCTTAATTTTTTTCAACAGTCCCCTACGTGGAACTTTATTATCAAATGCCTTACTAAAGTCCATATATATAATATCATATTCATTATCATGATCTAACACCAAATACCTTAGTGAAAAATGTTAGTAAATTCGTAGGGCAGGAATGTTCCTTTGTAAATAGTGTTGAGATTTATAAATTTATATCTTTCAATTCTGCTTCGAGTGGCTTCAGCAGTTATTGATTCCATCAGTTTTCAAACAATGGAGTTTAAGCTAATCGGTCTGTAATTGAAGACTGTTATCACATTGACCATTTTCCTCTTTTCTAAAGTAGCTAATGGTTTGCTAAGTTTCTCTTTGCATTTCATTATAACCCTTGAAACAGTTCAGGGCCCGGTGATTTGTTTGGTTTTAATCTATTTGTCCGAAAACCATGTCACTTGTGACTATGATCTTGCATAGCTTATTATCGTCCTGACCTGTATAAATTTTGATTTCAGGAATTTTACTAGTATCTTCCTGCTTAAAAATAGAGAAGAAATTAGTGTTAAAGACTGTAAATACTTTTTGTCACTTTGATTTTAATTTCATAGTCTATTTTGGCTTTCTTATTCCTTTTTTTTTTAATTCTCTCTCTAATTATATATATACGTATATGTAATTATATTATATTATATTGGTTTCTGTTCCACAGAATAATCGCCTGTTAGATAATCTTCAGCCCCACAAAATCATCAGTAAAACATTAGGGATGTTGACTTGATTAGAGTTATTAAGGTAATCCCTTAAAATACTGAACTGAGTGATTTGTGATAGATTTCTGGAAGTTCATCTAATATTAACCTTAAGATTATGAATTAGAATTTCCTTGTTAGCAAGACTCAGGTCAAGCAGGTTATTTCGTCTGGTAGGTTCAGTCACGAACTAAAAAAATCCTAAACCATATCTAGAAAGTAGCTAGACTGTTTCATGTTAAAGTTCTCCAATCAATTTGGCTAAAATTAAAATCTCCCATTAAAACATTTTTGTATCAAGATGCCTTAATAATTACGTCATTCAGAAGTTTACCGTGTTCACTATCTAGGTTGTGGGTCTGTATATCACTACAAGCATTAGCTGTTCACGTCCCTCGATAAACTGTAGCCAAATATATTTATTGCCCCTAAGATTATGGATATAATGATTTAAATAATATTTATATCTATTTATACCTATAAACAAGAAAATAGACTCTGATAAGATAATGTCTTGTATGATTAAGAGGAGAGAGAACAGGTGGCCATGAAAAAAAAAAAAATAATCAGGTTTGATGGAGATAATCATCACAGGTGGTTTACCTTAGATGGGATTTTGCTTAGGATTGAGCTTAGGTAGAATAAAAGTTCTTATGTATATTCAATTGTATTAAAAAAACGCAAAGACTCTTACATAAGCTGGAAACGAAGACTGCAGTGCCAAACAGTAATTACTATAAATAAAGGAACACATGGAAGTCAGAAAATAGAAAGTTACTGTGAGGTATGATGCGTGAGAAGGAGTAACCTTTGCATTTCCTCAGGGCTTAAGACACTAAGGCTTAAGAAGAATACAAATCGAAAAGTAAATTAATATAACCATCTACACTCACACAGATAAGTACACACACACACACACACCTGTTGTCAATGCTATTATTCATTCACTACGAGGCTCAGGCAAACATAAATGAATAGCAATGAATGAAGCAGACCACCACAGGAATTTCGCAGCTTATTTAGTTTTGGTCATTATTGATGGATAGTGACTGTGATGTAGAAGAAATTAATAAGTGTGGCAATAGGGGAAGTCACCTTATTTATCCAGGGTCAGTGGTCGTTAGTTACATGATGTCACTTGGCGTCAGTTGCGTGAGGTCATTGGTCATAGGTCACAATAACTTGGAGAATTTGAGTGTAGTGTGCAATGAATACATGTTTAGACCCATTGATGTTAATTACAGGCTAGACAAATAGTGCAAAGAGCTTGCAGTTTTATTCGTTGTCAGCTGCAATAATTTGTGACAAATACGGTTTGAATCCAAGGGATGGGACGCAGCCTTCTAGGGCAGGGATGATAGTATTAGCCAGGTGAGTCGAGGGACACCGTTACTAAATTATACAAGACTTTAAACTGGTGAAAGATGAAAGTATGGGTGTATGGTTTTGGTTGAAATACTAGGGATGTTAAGTAAAAGGACACAAATGCAATTAATGTGACATTTTATTGGGGCAACGTTTCGCTCTCCAGGAGGTTTGTCAAGCCGTTACAAACAGTAGATGGAGACAGGGGGTATATATAGGTACAGATTGAGATGGTTTAGAAAACACGTAAGCAAACACTAGGAAAAAATATTAGAAAAGTTCGGTCCTGGGACCTCGATCACTTCTAATATTAGAAGTGATCAAGTCCCAGGACCGAAACATTTACTAATAACTATGTCCCAGTGTTTGCTTACGTGTTTTCTAAACCAACTTGTGGTATTTATTGCCAAGGTTTATACCACAGAGTGGGGTGCAAAGCATAATATAATCATTGTAAGTAGTAGTAGTGCTTGGGGTGTAGTACACAAGAACATAAGAATGGAGGAACATTGCAGAAGGCCTACTGGCCCATACAAGGCAGGTCCTTATCAAAACCACCCCTTCCCAAAGATTTACTCCCGTACCCACGACAACAATCACACCCAGCCCCTCCCACTCATATATTTGTCCAATCTCTCTAGCTACCTAGGGTCCTAGCCTTGATCACCTTACTCGGAAGACTGTTCCACGCATCGATCACTCTGAAAACTAGTACTTACCTATGTCCTTTCTAAATCTAAATTTATCCAACTTAAATCCGTTATTTCTGGTTCTTACCTTATTCAATATCCACAGTATTTTATTAATATCGCCTTTGTTTATGCCCATCATCCACTTATACATTTCAATGATACCTCCTCTCATTCTACGTCTCTCATTACTGAAGATTCAAGGATCTATCTTCATACGGGAGATTCCTTATACAGTGAATCATTTTAGCCATATGCTGCAGCATATGGGCGCCTAGCAAACCTAAGAACAGCATTCCGGCATCTTGGTATAAAATCGTTCAGAACCCTTTACACCGTGTACGTTAAGCCCATATTGGAGTATGCAGCTCTGTTTGGAACCCACACCTGCCAAGCACGTCAGGAAATTAGAGAAAGTGCAAATTTTGCAACGAGATTAGTCCCGGAGCTAAGGGGCATGTCCTACGAGGAGAGATTAAGGAAAATCGTCCTGACGACACTGGAGGACAGGAGAGAAAGGGGGATATGATAACTGAGAGGAATTGACAAGGTGGACAGAAACAGGATGTTCCAGATATGGGACACAGAAACAAGGGATCACAATTGGAAGTTGAAGACTCGGATGAGTCACAGGGATGTTCGGAATTTCTTTTTCAGTCATAGAGTTGTCAGGAAGTGGAATAGTCTGGAAAAGTGATGTAGTGGAGGCAGGATCCATATATTGCTTTAAGAGCAGGAGGAATGACCCAGTAGCGATCAGTGAAGAGGCGGGGCCAGGAGCTGTGACACGACCACTTCAACCACAATTGAGCACACACACACACATACAAAAGAGCTGTAACTCGACTCCTGCAACCACAACTAGGTGAGTACACACACACACACAATCTACACACTTAAAAAAAACAAAACATCAACAGGTCAAGTGTCTATCGATAAGTGCCTTTGACAACTAGTAACTACACACATGAAAAATATTATACAAAACACGAAAAAACACACAATGCAACACACAGGGTTTCACGTCACTTAGGCACTAACAAACTCACGTACACAAGCACAAAACACGCCCACAAATAAATACAGACTCATGCAAGAAGACAGGTGCACACGACACTTGCGCACAAACACTCAACAAACACACCCAAGCTTCCATTGGTTAGTCACGATTTGTGGATTCGTGCCAAATCTCAAACCATACCTTTGGATTGTCTTGTGTCTGATGAGCTCACTTCCTCCCACACTGCAAGACGCTCAGTCAGGATCTCAAAACTCCGAACTTGTACAAGAATGGTTTGCAATGGTATGCAACATGTGGATATTTATACTGTAGACGTTTTGCTATCTAGTGGCTTTATCAATACAAATTCTAGGACATAACGTCTACATTAAAGATATCCAGATGTTGCACATGTGTCTTAATTTTCAACTCCTAACTTGTTGAATTCTCTTTTTGCACACACACTTGGTTTTCTTTTAAGCGTAATATCTCATCGTTGCATCTTTGCGTAAACAACTGCTTGTCCTTAAAGCACAGAAACTGTCTATGGAAGAAATCACACTAAACGCGTGATAGTAAATATATATAAAAATACCGCGGTGAAAATATGAAAAAACACTGACATCTAAAAAACCCGCTTACATCTCTGAAGATATGTGCGTAAACACATGAAAGCGCTCAGGTGTTTTTCCTATTTTCACTGTGGTATTTTTATGTATTTCTATATGCAGCTGATTGCTACAATGCTTATAAAACCAACGACGCACCTTGCAGGTAAACAGCTGAGGAGCTCTTGTATTATGTGTTCCTGCAAGCGTCGGTCAGAATGGATACAAAATTTAGTCACAAATATGCATTAACCTCGCATACATACCTATACCTTCTGACTGACATCCTAACTTCTGCACTGACAAGTACCTATGTACCTCTGGCACTGGCAGTACCTATGTACCTTCTGCACTGGACAAGTACCTATGTATCCTTCTGCCACTGAAAGTACCTATGTACCTTCTGCACTGGACAAGTACCTATGTACCTTCTGCACTGGACAAGTACCTATGTACCTTCTGGCACTGGACAAGACCTATGTACCTTCTGCCACTGGACAGTACTTGTATCTTCTGCCACTGGACAAGACTATGTACCTTCTGCCACTGGACAAGTACCTATGTACCTTCTGCCACTGGACAAGTACCTATTACTTCTGCATGGAAAGACCTATGTACCTTCTGCCACTGGACAAGGTGACCTATGTACTTCTGCCACTGGACAAGTCCCAATGTACCTTCTGCCACTGGACAAGTACCTATGTACCTTCTGGCACTGGACAAGCCTATGTACCTTCTGGCCACTGTGACAAGTATCCTATGTACCTTCTGGCACTGGACAAGTACCTATGTACCTTTCTGCACTGGACAAGTACCTATGTACCTTCTGGCACTGGACAAGTACCTATGTACCTTCTGCACTGGACAAGTACTATGTACCTTCTGCACTGGACAAGTACCTATGTACCTTCTGCCACTGGACAAGTACCTATGTACCTTCTGCAACATGGACAAGTACTGTAACTTCTGCCACTGGACAAGTACCTATGTACTTCTGCCACTGGACAAGTCCAGTTGCAGGACAGGTACATAGTCCACGACATACATGTATGCCTACATCTGGGCTACTGGACAAGACTATGTACCTTGTGCACTGGGCAAGCATTATGCCTGTGCACTGACATGTATCTATGAATTTCTGCCACTGGAGAGAAAAATGTATAAAATACCCACATGATGGAAACAGATGTATATATAATAATATATATATATATATATATATATATATATATATATATATATATATATATATATATATATATATATATATGTACACGTATATATATATATATCCGAGACTGACCGAGAATCGAACCCCCGATCCTTTAGCACGCCTCGTGAGAAGCCCACCAGACTCCGAGATACCTTAGCCAACATCAAGGGTGATATGTCCACTGGTACTGGGCACCTGCTGTTAGAAGCATTGATGGCCGAGTGGACTAAGGCGTCTCTGAAATTTTACGGGCTTCTCACGAGGCATGCTAAACGATCGGGGGTTCAATTCCCGGTCAGTTGCAATATTATTTATGTATGTATGTATGTAAGGGAAGCGCAGAGAGGTACAAAGTCAGGTTAGGTGTTAAAACACATTTTTCTACCTTTTACCTCTATTCACCTAGTGATTAATGATTACCAGGGTGTTAACCGACTGTTGTGGCCGCATTCTGGGACAGAGACTCAGAGCCCCGATGAAATTAGGTCAGTCTGTTTGACTTTACGGGTTATCTTGAATTAATAACACTAAGATGATTATATTCTTCCGTCTCATTAATAACGTCCTCTGTAAAAACGTCGGTGCTTCAAAATTTATGTCGTTGACAACAATCACTCGACAGATTTATATATTGAAGATTATTATTATTATTATTGTAATTATTATAAGTAGTATGGATCTTGCAGCGTCTGGGAACGTGGAAGTAATCAGGTTTGATCCAAGGAAAGGGAGGGTACCGTCAGTTCCTTAGATGAATTGGCCCTTCTTTGGTATCATGGCACCCTCTCCCCTCCTTCCAATAGTGTGTGGTAAAGCACTTAATTAACACTTGAGCGCTAGTGTGCTGCCCTGACACTTAAAAAATCTTTTTTGCCAGAATATTTTATTTTCAGTATCACTACACTATGTGCAGTTATCGACCTACTTTCTTTCCCCTGGATTAACACTAATTGCTTTCCCCTCACCTATTTTGTGATTAATTTCATCTCTGAACTATTACAGCCAACATGGCCACTCTCAGATACATCAGATTTCACTTCCTCAGTCTGACTTCACGTCCAGTCTTTCCTACAACTCTTCCTCTTAACTCACATGTGAATTTGTGGATTTTTTACATAACATTTGCAGTAAATTTCTCAGGTTATATTGCCATTACCCGTTAAAAAAATTGTAACATACAACAGAGGAGAAAAATGTAAATATAAAGTTAAAGGCGATAAAAAGTTTTGTGGAAACGAACATCAGACTGACAGTCAGTGAGCGTGGCAGACATAACTGTCAGGTTTTCACCGTTTAAAGTACCTTCATCGGTCTCTTGTCTGTCTCTGCTACAGTGATATAATGCCTGTGATTAAATTGACCGACTGCTTCCTATTCTTGTACTAGCTATGAGGAGAGTAAAAACCAGGTCTAGTTCAGCGTTGTGGACCGAGATGATCCACCGATTTTACTTACACTGGATTATTATTACGTTTATGGGGAAACTCTGAAACCGCAAGGGTCATACAGCGCCTGGTGGGTGGGAGCCAATAAGGTTTAATCCAGGAACGGGAGGGTAGCTCTATTTCCTGAATCAAGATCTCTACATCGGCATCAAGGGATCGGGAGCAAGGGGCTAGTAACCCCTTCTCCTTTTGGGCCACCCTGCCTCGGTGGCCCCCCTGCCTCGGTGGGAAACGGCCGACGTGTTGAAAGATTGTGTGTGTGTCGTGTCGAATAAGTAAAACTTGCAATTTTTGTTTAAATAGCAACGCACTTCTTGCCGAACAGGGCAATCGAAAATTTGTGTATGCAGTAATCTCGCAAAAATAATTCTGAATCTAACGAAAAAAATATATTTCATTGTGTTCGTTTATTATTAAATTATTGTAAACTTATATAAAATATATTTAGGTGGATTAGGCTAAATTAAATTGCGCTTGTTATAATAAGGTTAGGTAAGTTTCCTAAGGTTCTTTTGATAAAAAATCATTAATTTTTATATTAACATAAGTGAAAAAAATCTTTAAATGCATAAGAGAAAATTGTAGAAAGGACTTAATTTTAAATGAGTTCTTGCTTATTGACCAGTTTTACCTATTTGGCACGACATATATATATATATTGTATATTTAATACCATTCCCTAAAGTCACTGTCCGATCAGCCGAGCTGTGGTTGGTACGTTTGTTTGCGTGTGGCGAGCAATAACAGCCTGGTTGATC
This sequence comes from Cherax destructor, assembly GCA_009830355.1. Taxonomy (NCBI): domain Eukaryota; kingdom Metazoa; phylum Arthropoda; class Malacostraca; order Decapoda; family Parastacidae; genus Cherax; species Cherax destructor. The sequence goes on along the minus strand of WNWK01000181.1, from coordinate 190,519 downwards.
AGGCCCTGATCCAGCGGGAGGCCTGATAAGAACTGGGCCGCATGGGAGTTGACCCTCACAAAGACCTCCAGATAGGTAGACCTTCTGTGTGCTATTTAGTCGGTTAACTTTGATATATTCTTGCAGAGTTCCGATATTTTTTTTTTTTTTACTCCCGGAGCATGGCCCTGGACCAAGTTTAACTGGCGCTTGCCTGGTCAGCCCGGCTGTTGCTGCTGGCGACCCACTGGCCCACGTATCCATCACAACCTGATGGATCTGGCGTCATCAACCCTATACCAGTCCTTTTCTATTAGTTTCTATCCCATAGGGACGTGGGGGTAGAATTCAATTGCTCTTGTGATCAGTAAAAGCAAGTCGCAAAATTCTCTGAGTTATTTTAAAGTCGTGCGATATTTATCTATTTTAAGTGATTGCTTTAAACCTTAGGGGTTGTTTTAACCTGTTAATATTTTGAATGTATTTACATTTTTACTAAAAGCACAGACAAACCTCATAGGTCTTTAGAGATTACTTCAGATTGGCTACTACACAAATGCACCACTATGAGGGAACTGATAATTACTCAGAGATAAAGAGAAGAAAATTAGAATTACTCAGAGATAAATAGAAGAAAATTAGTTAATTTTCTATTTCTGATGTCTTTCCCAGCTACAATAGCTCAGGTCCTACACTCTCGAAAGGCATGCAGTAGAATTATGGGGAATAAGACTGATGTATACAGGTAAAAATGAAAGCCCAGCTACAAATGCGGCCAGCAGTAACAGCCTGGTTGATCAGACCCTGATCCACCACTGGGGATCGAGTCTTTGTCACTCTTCGAATCTAGATGAATGTTTCACGCGGGTTTAGTTCTTTACATATATATAAAAATAACTGGTAGGGAATCAGATAAGTATAAATAAATGGTTACAAAAACTAAAGTTATCTAGCCAAGACTTAACTAGAGGCAATGGATCAAAATTCACCAATTCAGATTTAAGTAGGAAAGCAACTTGTTACTGTAGATGTGTCAAACCGTCAAGCATTGTCAGTGAAACAAATATTTAAGATAGATATATTCTGTGGAAAGAAACATTAAAGGGAATGTCTGAGCTGGAATCTTCCAAACATGCCCAGTAGACTTAGGGAAGACTTGGGTCTGCGCTGGGAGACTTTAAGACTTTGATGGGTTTCCAGTTTTCGTACTCTCCCGCAGCCCGGCCCTGGGCCAGGCTTGTCTGGTGCTTGCCTGATCATCCAGGCTTTTGCTGCTGGCGGCCCGTGGCCCACATATCCATCACAGCCTAGTTGATCCGGTAAATGTTAAGTCGAATACGCTTGTGAAGTAGGTAAGACATGCCAGCTGGCCCCACCCAAATATTATCATTATTTAACTGAGTTATTTTTCATATTCATGGAAAGCTCATAAGATCATATACGCCTTGAAATACTCGATAATCAAGTTTCATCCGAGGAAATGTAGCTTCAGTTCCTTGGATGAAGAGCCTATATCAGCATCAAGGCACCCCTCTCCATAGGACTATGTTCACAAAAAGCCTAAACGGACTTGACCTTTTTTTTTTCATTTATCTTCATATGAATTTTGTTGCTGCTTAATATTAACATAATTGCCACAAGAGGTGATCAAGAGTACCTGCATGTTGCTGGACTTTGCAGAGTCGTTGTGAGGGTCGTAATGAAAGTACCACTGAGGTTGTCAATAGTTTATTACTGCGTTGCTGCACTGTTGCTTGCACCAGGTTATGGCACACTTCTCACCACGTGGTTGTGACCGGATTTATACAAAGGGGAAAATAACACTGATCATAACAGCAGTGATAATGGTTGCGGCAGGTAATATAATTTAATATAATTATACTATGCATGTGTTCACTGTACACCCTTTACAATAATAAGAGACCAACAACATCCATATGAACAGGTATTAAAAGTCGCCCAATGGCAACAATTTGTATATATATCTTAAAAGCAGGTACATCAAACCATACATAAACCAATATGTATGATGCCATATATTAACGGGCAGCCTAGATTACTGTACAGCTTATGTCGATGGGACTGGGCGTCTCCGGCACACCAGAGGCCCGTTCTTTCTCCATTGTCTATGACGTCACAGCTCCCTCCCGCTCTTTGGGTCTTGAGGTTTGAGGATTTAAGAGGCCGGTAGGAGCTGCTGCATGGGCTCTTGGTGAAACAAAACTCTAGAGAGCTGCCTGATATGGGATTACGTTGGCAGGCCTTGGGCCACAATGCAGCTTATCCTGGGGGTTGACAGCACAATTAAGTGCCCTTCGGCCCTCAGGGATGCTGATATGCCCTAAAGAAATAATTTTCTTTTCAGGCTTATCATAATTGAATCAACAGATCACAAATAAAGTCTTGCCCAATGTAAGTCAGCTTCTACAGGCCACATTCCTCGTTTTTCCTAAGTGCAAAATGTTGAGTTTTAAGATTTAGCTAAGTTACACAAGCCATATTTATATTCATCATATGTGTGGTGTACACCACAAGCCCGAGTGGTCACAAGCTGGGTCCAATAGGTTATAATTCATGTTTATAACGTGACCAACAGGCTCTTCAGTTACACAACCTCGACCCAAGAACTGGATGCTAAAGAAACCATCAACACTGGTCCAAAACTTGCCAATCATTTTCTCTCAACTGGACGCCAACTCATAAACAAAGCAGGGCATTTGTGCCATTTCAATAAGTAATGGACAATATATATATTTTTTTTATGCCAGAAGGTCTTATCAGGTGAATCCTTTGCAACCCTCCCGGTGGTCATTTATTTTACAAAGCCCTTCTACAAAAATACGTCAAGAGCTACTTCATTTGTACCTTGGAAAGAGTAGTTAAAGTAGTAACACCAGGAGCATTAATACTTACAACAAAATGCCGTTAGGCAACATAGAAAACAAGAACGAAAGAATAGCCAATGATTCTGGCACCGGGCCACTGCAGAGAGTGATGGGTCACAGTGACGCTCTCCTCACCAGGGCCCAATGATTCTGGCACTGTGCCACAGTGGGGAGTGATGGTTCACATCGACGCTCTCATGACCAAGACGAGCAACAAGTAGCTGGCCTTTCCCGCTTAAAACAAAAACAAAACAATATAAAAATTCACATCTGGCAAAGACTCCCAGAGGAGTACAGCCGCGGCCTTGCGGGCGTTACACTGTGCCGGAATCATCACACTGACAGAAGCTCAGGACATTGATGAATAGAAGCAAGAGAAAATGAAGCATAGTTATGCAGATGGTGGCAAACAGCCAGAGACTGAAGAGAAATGACTCAACAGCTAGTTAAGTGACGATGAGTGAAATTAAAGAGTATGAGTGGCACTGTAAACTAGCTGAACAGCATAGGGCATGGATAAGCAGCTTTAAGGACACTGTAAAGCAGTGTAAAACATTGCGGAGTAGCATAGGACACCGAGCCAGCAGTGTTTCTCCAAGGGTTGGTTTTGTTTACCACTGTATATTATGGGAATGATGAAGAGAGAGTACTGGACGCTAACGGGCGCGGGCAAGGAAGAGTGCTGCTACCTGGACGGCAAAACCTCCTAACCAAGGCAGTGAGAAAAAAATCGAGTAGCTAGCCCCCGAAACATTAACACTACTTATCACTGGGAATGTGCCGTAAACATACCAAGGCATTCAAGATTGCATAAGAAACAACGGTTTTAACACTTCTAAGAAATCTTACGTATGGTATTCTTTAATGTTAATACAAGAACCCCCAGGCAGCTACTCGTCCAACTGGGTAATATTCTGAGGTAGACCCCTCTTGCCCCCTCCCACCCACCCCCAGCAGTAGCAGCACTCCCCCTCCCTTTGGAGGTCGTAGGGAAAGGGGCTGGGAGACCCCACGCTAGAACTCTGGCTTGGGCTTTCTGGTAGCAACTTCTCGATTATAGACACTGAACACCCATCCCTCACAATACAAAGCCATGCAGCACTTTATCAGACACACATACGCACACACACACACACACACACACACACACACTACACACACACACACAATGGAGATAAACTACCATGAACAAAGTACAAATTTGTGTCACTCGGATTCAGTATTTAGTCACACTCTCCAAAATCACAGTGAACTTCTCTCAGATGTTATCAGGCGTATGACTGACTCTGTATACTAGATATTATCTAAATATGAATCCAGACTACAATAGTCTCATCAGTGTCATTCCAGACTACCACAGATAGTCTTATCAGTGCTAACTCAGACTTCCCATAGAACTGCCTGCAAGGCATACATAAATGCAGATTATCCACATGTCACTCTGCATGTCAAAACACTCTAAAAGACAGATTTTTCTAAATGTCATTCGCACTATCTACATGTCAGGCTAACTACCCACATATTAATGCCCAAATTTCAGTCATCCAAATTACATATCAGTCATACTATATCTCAGGCCACCCATATTTCAATCAGACTTCTCACATATTAAACAAACTACCTACATGTTGTTAATTCTGCGACCCGGTCCCAGACCAGGCCTTCTGATTGATGGACTCATTAATCAGGCTTTTGATACTAGCATCACTAGACCAAAAATAATCTCAAAACAGGAGTATATATGTTCTAGCTTGTGGTACCCCAGAAAGGCATGCTTGGGCCTAAGTTATCTATTGCAGCTGTGCCACAACACTAAAAATTTAAAACATAAAAATAATAAAGCCATAGAGGTCGCGAATGACATTGGTGCCGCGAGCGAATACACCAAACACAACACTGTGGCACTCTGAGAGGCAGCCGAGACGGTGACCAAGGCATTGCCTAAACAGAGATGTCCGTCTAACATAATACAATGTAAGCAACGCGATGAGGTTGCTAGCCAGCCCATTTATAGCTTAGTCCAACGAGAGGTCGAGCCCAGCGAGAAGGAATCAGCATCTGGAGACACAGACACACACACTTATAACTGCTATCTTCTAAAACTGGCAGGGAGGAAAATATATGTATATATATATATATATATATATGTATATATATATATATATATATATATATATATATATATATATATATATATATATATATATATATATATATATATATATATATTATATATATATATATATATATATATATATATATATATATATATATATATATATATATATATATACTAAATATATATACTATATATATATATATTATATATATATATATATATATATATATATATATATATATATATATATATAACTGAAAACTTGACAATGATGTGCTGTTATTCTCTCGGGTTGTCGCATACAAGAAGAAAGTTGATTTGCATGTTAATTGCTGTTGATTTTGGTTTTAAACAATTGCCGGTGTTAGTCTGGTGGAGAAGATCTGACAGATTCCGGTAGAGAGAATATTTGGAACATTTATAAATCTACAAAAGCGAGTACGGAGTTCCAAATTGTGATACTGTACCAAAATTACCCAGTATCATAAATGACTAGTAGGCTAAGTGTGTTATCACATTACACTAAAGTAATATATTCCTATCAATCAATATACAAGATAAGCCTTTGGTCATTGCGAACGTCACACGGTCTTGGAGCAGTGTTTGGGAGAATGTGTGTATGTGCGTGTGTGTGTGTGTGTGTGTGTGTGTGTGTGTGTGTGCATGTTAAATGTTTGTGCATGTGTGTAGGTGCGTCTGTGAGGTGGGGTTCGCACATGTGCTTGTTTGTGTGCGTATGTATGTGCATATGTATTTATGCACATGCGAGTTGTGTCTGTTGATTGTACACATATGTACAGCCTAAGAGATTACAATAACAATTCTGCTCGACTCTGAAGGTAAAACTTGTGAAGAAATCAGCACAAGAATATGGACCGAAAGTGGGACGACATCTTTAAAAGTCGACAACAGCTTGAGGTCAATGTCAGCTTGGTGTCGACGATATCTGACAGCTTGGGCTGACAACAGAGCCTGAGGTCAATATCCTGACAACAATAAGGATATCATGAGACTGATGGCAGCTTAAGCCAACGACAGTGTGAGGTCGAGCTGCTCACAAGAGGCAGTCACTGATGACCCAGAACGACACTAAGTGTTCCCAGTTTCCCTGGGACGACTCTTTCTGCGCCACTCTGCACCCAAGGTGATTCAGCCTCAGAGTTCTCCTGCAAACAAAATTCCACGTGTTCTGATAACCTATACAGCAGGTAATCCTTGATTTGTGATGATCATATTCACTTGAGTTGTCCCACAGTCCTGCCACGACTGATCAACAAATTACTCACGGCAGTCATCACTCCTTATGAAGGCAGGAAATTTGGTCACTCCCAGAGGAGTTAACCAATTCACTGACACACTGAATGTCTGCATAAATGTCTAACAGTCACTAATGTAGACGACTCCCTGGACTAGCTGACTCTGCCTTCTCACCCTAGTCACCTCCCAGATGGCGACTCACAACACAACTGGTAGTGTGGCTTCGAGACGCCTTTGGGGGCCCCGGCCGCTGCCACCACCACCACTATCAGGCAGAGTCCACAGCAAGGACCGGATCCAGCACCATATGGACACGCTAGTACAGCGTCACCACGCCGAACACGCAGATTGCGGTCGACGCCGACAAAAGTCACCAGCTAAGCATCGCTGGTAACCTTGTAACTAAAACCAGAGGAACTTTGCGCGACGCAGCCTATGTGTCGCGTTCCTTCTTGGTCTTGACTTCATCCTGGGAGTGTTGGGGCAGGATGTTTGCGGTGCCGAGGATGGTGGCTATCTCACCCTGCATAAGGCCCACGGCACCGACGACCCGGCCAAGGGACACCGCTCACCGCTAGGGCAGTACACCTGAGAAACAAGACAACTCGTTTACAAGCAAAAGTTAATATAAGTCTAGAATGAAAATAATATGCAACTGATATGTACAAAAAGAGACATGGCATTAGTCATGTATATTAGTGCATCTATTACTGAAAAATATATAACATGAAATATGCTAAGCAATATTGATATACATAGTCTTGTAGAGCACTGACTGACTATGGGCTTATGCAATTTTTTATTAATAGAAATAATAAAAGGTTACTGGTAAATAAGTTTATAATAAAAATTGGAGAGGAGGTAGAGCTAAAGAAAACACTAGGCATGGAACCTCTTTCAGGGATTGAGCCAAGGAATCTGAGCTACCTCCCTTTCCTTGGATCAAATAAAATTACCTCTCATTCATCAGGCACCCTATGCCTACATAAAATAATAATAACCAGGAGGGAAGAAATACCTCGGTGCCAGCGCCCTGTCGCTTGATGGAATCTCTGGAACAGGGGAAGCAGAACTTGTGGTGAAGGACGGAGGGGCACTGCACGAAATGCGTGTCCTCCAGCCTCTCGGTACATATGGTGCACTTGAGATTGTTGCTGGGTTGTGGGGCGTCGCCGCCACTACTGCCAGTGCTCGCCCCTCCTCCCTGTGCCCCGGGGCTGCTGTCCCCGCTTGAGTCTCCATGCCTCCCGCCAGAGGATCTCCTCCTGGGTTCTCCTGAAACGGCAACAAATACTTTTATAAAAAAAGAAACCCTACTGTTGATGTTAGGTTCTACTGGTGTCACACTACGATATTTTCTATGCTCAACTACGTGTGTATGTGTGTGTGTGTGTGTGTGTCGTGCCGAATAGTAAAGCTAGCGATTTTAGCTTAAATAGCAATGCTCTTATTGCCGAATAAGGCAAGCGAAAATTTGTGTATGCAATAATTTCGTAAAAATCATTCTGAAGCTAAGGAAAACAATATGTTTCATTGTGTTTGTGTATTATTATTAAATGTTTGTAAACTTATCGAAAATATATTTAAATTGCGCTTGTTATAATAAGGTTAGGTAAGTTTTCTAAGGTTCTTTGGTACAAAAATATTAATTTGTACATTAACATAAATGAAAAAAATGTATATTTAAACGCATAAGAGAAAATTTTAGAAAAGACTTAATTTTAAAGGAGTCCTTGCTAATTGACCAGTTTTACCTATTCAGCACGACTATATATATATATATATATATATCATATATATATATATATATATATATATATATAACTTTAAATAGCACGCTATTATGCCATCACACAAAGACATATGAAGTAATTGGATCTTCTTTATTATTCTAGACATTTAGGTAAAGCTCATCCATAGTAACACTATCATAACAAACAAAAGTGCATTTTCGTTGAAGCCTTTTTTAAATGTTGTCGGACTATCCTCTACTATTGTTGAAAATCGTGAAAAAACAAGAAGTATGAAGTTTGATAGTGATCGGAGTGTACATAGATGTTACATCAGGTTACATTGGGTATCACTCAAATGTACACTTTTCGTATGCCCGGCACCGCAGTACAACAGTGGGAACAGTATTTAATCAGTGTTCTGTTATCAGAGTATTGGCAGCTGTTGAGAAGTTTTTTTTTTTTTGCTCGTAATAAATCAAGCTTTAATTCGTCACAGATTTCTGACACTTTTACCATAACATTCAAGTTATATATCAGTAGTATATGACAGTTTGCCTCATCGGCGAACTAAAATTGTTACACAGATAACCCACACATAGAAGAGAGGAGTTACGACGACGTTTCGGTCCTACTTGGACCATTTACATTAATGGTCCAAGTCGGACCAAAACGTCTTCATAAGTTTCTCTCTCCCATGTGTGGATTATTTGTGTATTGTTCCAGTCACGGTATTGTGCCTTTTTTTCTAAAATTGTTAACTGATGGGGAGAAATTACCTTGGCAAGGCGAGGCACTTGAGGGATTCTTCCTACATGACGTCGAGTGGATTAAAGATAGCGTAAAGGATGCTCGTCACAAGATGGGGTAGAAAAATGGATGCTGCTTTCTTCTGCAGCAGAAAATCGACAGATGAATTCTCCACTTCATCTATAGTCACCACAAGATGGAATTTGTGGCAGGAAAAGTATTTACCGAGTGTCTTGGCACGTCAGGAATAAATATAACCTAATCTTAAGCCACCAATGGTTGAGGAGCGCCAGCGAGTGCCTCCAGGCGCTAAAGAGTAATAGCCAGGTAAGAATGAGTGAGATATAAATCCCCACAAAAATTCTCCAGAGATGAGCTAATAGTCAAGATGAGCTGAACCTACAATGACATGTGATACCGAAATGTGCATTGATCTTGAAGTACAATATACTTTCCGTTTTTCTAAATTGTGAACAAAAATTCAGTGACACGTTTAAATATACTGCGGTCGGGATGAGTTTTCATTATATATTATAATATATATATATATATATATATATATATATATATATATATATATACTATATATATTTACTATTTTAATGATTGCATCACACTATTTCGAATGATAGTTATCTGACATAATCCTAAACTGTGAACACTGTACCACGTAAATCAAAGTATATCTGTATGTTCCCAACCGTCAATCTTGCTTTTAGTGTCAAGACATGACAAGTACACTTTAAGTTCAAGTTTGAAGATGACAACCATTTATGCGTATACTACGGGAACACAGATGAGACGCAGCTCTGGCTACGCTTTATTCACAAATACACTTTTGAAGTGTATTTGTGACGTCAGACGTATGTGTGTAGATGCGAGTGTGCGCGTGAGCGTCAGACGTACCTGAAGAAGGGGACAGCTGTGACGAGTTCCTGGATGCTGAGCGCTGCTGGGGGGAGGCAGAGGCATGGCTGTGTGGGGAACCCGGGGGCAGGTTGTCTGTCACACTCTGGAGGGCCGCCATCGGCGAGGGCCCGTTGGTGGAGTTGGGACCCTCGGGGGAGGTAGTTCGGGGGCCGCCGGGCCCTGCGACGACCCCTGTTGGCTCTGGCTGTTTGCTTGTGCTTGCTGCTGCGCCGCCGCTGCCGCTACAACAGCAGCTGCACTCACAGGCAGCCCTGGGTAACCTGTTTAACACAACACTTTAGTTAATGTTGCCTCTCCACACGAATATTCTTAATACAGAAAAAGAACTTACACAAATACCTTAAAAACTATTCAAAATAATAATCCACATTTTTATGAAGTCCACCTGTAGTGCACATTATGGGGGCCCACAGCCCCGGAGAAATATATAAAATAGCTTCTAGGAAAAACTATCTATTTCAGAATAATAAAGTATAATTTCCCCTCTCTGTGTTCTGCTGCAGAATAGCAATAAAGGTCCATTAAAAACTATTTACGTGACAATAACTACAGTAGTGGGCGGATAAGGTTCTAGACCTCACCTGAAACCCGAGTTAGGTGAATAGTAGAAACAAGGGTGTAAGGAAATTTGCCACCGAAACATAGGGGGGCAAATTTCCTGTTGTCCTTGCTCATCAAGCAATATGGAAATAAAGGCAGTTGTATGTTAGCAGCTTGATGTGCGTCTCATCTGATAGAAGGTTTGTGCAAAATGCTGATAAATATAAGAAACCTGCAGATCTGCTGCAAGTGTTTGTGTTGGGTGAAAGATATCAGCGATATGCGTTATATTTATTGACATTAAGCACTACAACCACCACCACAAGAAGCATTATAACCACCACCACTAACTAAACTACCACCACCCTGTCACCACTATAACTAACACTACAACCACCACCACTGCAACTACCACAGCTAAAAATACAACCATGACAACACTACAGTCATCACCATTACATTCACCACAACACTACAAACACCACCACAACTAACCACTAACACTACAACCACGATCTCAACCACTTTTCATACCCCAAAATAGTAAACAAGAGATTATGTTATCACTTAAGATGAGCTCAAATTTAATACGTAGTAAAAGCAGTCTTGTTGCCAGTCATGACACTTTCCTAAAAATAAAAAAAAATCAGTGTAATATGAGTTGAAATAAGTTAAGCTTATTCAGAATAAACCCTCAAGGTTCCTTGATGTCGGCGAGGGACTCTTGATCTGTACTCCCCTTCATTGGATCGAGTTTGTATGACCCACAGCAGCGAGAGTAGGAAAACTCTCGAAAGTCTTCAAAGGTATAAAACGCTCTATGTTAATGACTGAGGGAACTCGCAAGAATGTAAGGATAAGAATATGTTCTGTAAAAGGTATGTAAAATTGAGAAAATAAAGGTAAGTGTACTCTGTAAGTAGCCGAAAGTAAAATTTGTCTTCTACCTTACGTGTGTAATAATATTGGTAGAATTACCGACAATATGTTAAGTAAAAGGACACAAATGCAACTAATGTGACATTTTATTGTGGCAACGTTTCGCTCTCCAGGAGCTTTTTCAAGCCGTTACAAACGATATATGGACACAGAGGGTATATATATACTCTCCAAGTGAGGTGTAATACTAGTGGTAGTAGAAGTAGTAGTGATATAAGTCGTAGTAGCAGTAGTAATACAATAAGGTAGAACAATAAATTTTGCACATCTCTGAAGTCTTAGCAAGAATCCTCCTGAAAACAGTGAACCCTACCATCACATAGTCTTTCCTGCTAATTCAACACAAGCACATCGTAGATGTGGAACACTCCTAAAGGCCTTCTCTATTCCAACCTCCAGAAGAAATATTTGTCTAAACTATTTTATACTACCCATGTAATTGTTTTATCACCTTTTACTCATGTGCAAAATTGATTGTTCTACCTTATTGTATTACTACTACTACTACGACTTATATCACTACTTATCTTACTACCATTGCGTTGTTACACCTCACTGGAGAGTTAAATACCCATCTGTGTCATAATACGTTTGTAACGGGAACTCAAGATCCTAAGGAAGAAAGCTTGCCACAATTAAAATGTACATAGTTGCTCTGTGTGCGTTTTACCTACCTTACGTGTCCATGAGACAAAAAAAATTACAGCCTCACGCAAAAGTACAAAGCCTACATAAACCAGTGCCACCACTGAAGCACTCTTCAGGGGGCTTCATCTGATGGGAAATGTGTGTGCCACACCTGTCAGGTGAATGACCGAGGAGGTGGCAGGTACACGCGTCCAGGTAGTACTACGTGAGGAAGGTGTGAAACTGTAGGAGAATGGAGCAGCCAGTAAGAAGTTACTACGTCACATGTATTGACTTACTGTGCGTTACCTTAACTTAGTCTCTCTACCACCACCACTGCTATCACCAGTACCACCACCACTTGCGTTAACTGAATCAATCTACAACCACTATCACCACCAAAATCTCCACCATTGTTGTCTTAACTGGGGCATTCTTCTGCAACCACCACTATCTCCATCACTCCCACCTCCACCTGATAGCTTTTCTTTCTCCTGGAAGTATCTTGAGCATGTCCAGTAAGCTGAAAGTGAGTATTTGCAATAACAAAAACAGTGTACAAGAACGGTGAGCGCCCAGCCAATAGCCTTTAAGCCAAGGCACGAAACACAAGAAGGTTTCTGGTTGAACATCTTTGGAAATGGAGAGCTGACTACACTCGTGAATGGTGTGTAATGATGTAGGATAAATTAATAAGTCACAATATCGACTTATGTCAGTTTATTGAGAAGACGTTTCATCTATACTTTTGAGTTTTCGGAAGTTTTACTACTTCCGAAGCCTTGGGCCGGGCGAAACGTTCTCTCTGTAAAATGCCATAAGCCGGATATTGTGACTTAATACATTTGTCGGTATATACTACCACTGACATCAGAGGTAAGATATTATTGAGGTGTACAAATAAAGGATAGGTATAAAGGGGTTGCTGAAGATATAAACAAGACAGTACTTGAAATAATGGATTCAAGTTAAGTAAAAGATTTAAAAATATAATAAGTAGAGGTTTGTCAATTGTTATAGATGAGTGGAACAAACTACTAATTAGTGTCAGTGAAGTCAAGGGTGGACTCCCGTCTATTACGGATCAGCAAGACTTGCAGTGTTCATGTATAAGACGACGTTCAATAGTATACATCCACAATGAACATAAGAAGAAGCATACTAATAATAGTGGAGATATAAAAGTCAAGATTTTTTAAAATAAATAGGATATAAGAATCACGATGATGTCAGTCCCTCAGGGACTGACAACCTCAAATCTACGTTTTCAAGGGTGATGGACTGATTACATCGTCTTCACATCTCTACTGCTCCTGCCTACTTTCTGTACTCGACTGAAGAAGCCTACTGTTTAGGCGAAACGTTTCAGAATAAAGATGCCTAACTGTTGCCTATGTGTCTTACCAACTTGTCGGTATTGTATACCACTTTGGTAACCCTACCAACTCATAATGTGCAAGTCCCACTTAAATCCAACCCCTGTCATTCATGTATTTAACCTCTATTTGAAGCTACTAAAGATTTTAGCTTCAGTGATACTGAGTTGCTTCAGATAATGCGCAAAGAAGTCGAAAAGCTTCATTGTCACCACATAAACCTTCACTTTGTGGTTTATGATCATTATCTTTGAAGATGAATGTCTTCTAGGAGGGCGTGGATGACAGTAAAAGAAGCTACTCTCTTCTTCCTTCGCTTGTACCTGATTACCTGCCACTTCCCAGGCGCTGTGACTAAACACACACATGTGAATCCTACGGGTTTAGCACTTCCCAATGAATATAACCATTAAATATAATTTAAGAACTGACGAACCAACCTACATACCTTACATGAAAAAGTGTCAAGACCATCATTCCATTGATACTTGAGAAAAAGTGCCAGCAAGAAAACACTTCCAGTTACTAGCCAGCTGCCACTGATCTTGTACACTGACTCAGGTGATGTTTGGGTCGCGGTATTAGTTACCTGAGCAAAGGCTAACACAAGCTTCATGACCTGTGTGAAAGGTCCTCCCACACGAGGGTGTTGTTGATGTCATCCTCTCCTATCTCCCCTGTAGACCCTCGTCTCTCCTCACTCCATCCACCCACACAAGCATTATCGAGAGATCAAAGTGATTAAGCATGTGCTGGCCCCGCTGCAATCTTCCTTCTGGTTTTATGTACGTAAAGAGAAAAACTGACAGATGCTGACGTAGACACACATCTTCCTTACCACTAAATGTCAGAGCACAAACCCTCGCCGAGGATCAGGCAGATGCCAGAAGACATCAAACACGTTATAAACTTGAAAGAGAAACAAACGCCACTGAGCTGATGAGAGAGGCGGCACTCACAAAGAACTCACGTAAACACAATAATTTTCAGAAAGTAACAAGAGCTAACAAGACTAGTCGGATTTAAACGTATTATACAAGAATAGGAGGAACTACAAATAGCCCAGTGAACTAGAATTTACCAATATATGTTCCAATTTGAACTTTTGTTTCAAGCTCTATTTTGAATGCATTTTTGTAGAACTCTTAATATCCCCGTTATTAGCTTTTCATCCACTTTTACAATGGTTTTCAAGAATAAAGTAACTTTAGCTCTCAGAATCGCTTCTCCTGGATGTTTTGTGATGCTCTGGAACAACTTATTCTCCCTCTCTGTATATTCTCGCTAAGTTGTACATGACTACACTATTCTCCTTCGTAAGTTTTTCTTTATAAATCAGTTCTTATCTGCCTTGTCACAAACTTAATACACTGCAGTCGTGGGTACTGGTCGTTACAATCATTCCTAAATCACTCTTGACAGTAGAATTTACTGATATTTAAATATAGTGTGCATCAAGGACCATTTTTTTCCTAAGTTCATTTTTTTAAACATTTCCAGTTACAAAGGGCTAAGTTTTGGGAAAGATAAGAACATAAGATGGAGTGACGGAGTGAATAATGGTGAAAGTTTTTCTTTTTCGGGCCACCCTACCTTGGTGGGAAACATCCGATGTGTTAATAATAATAAGGAACGCTGCAGCAGGCATACTGGCCCATGTGAGGCAGGTCCAAGTCACCTACCGACTTAAGCCACTGGTCCAGAGCACTGCATCGGACCTATTAGCACAAGCTAGTCATGTCCAACTCACACCCACTCATGTATTTATCTAACCTATTTTTATAATTAACGTTTTAGCTGAGTCAATTTAAATCTAAATCTGAGAAACTCGCTAAAATTTATCAGCTAATTAATATTTTCCTTTGTGAACAATCATTTCAAGTTTGTTTTCACAGACGAATGACTTCTGAAAATATTTAAGTGTAGAAGACCTTAGGAAAATTAATTCTGCTGACTCATAGTTACTAGCAACAAAGTTCTCAAATAAATAGATTAAAACTGAGCAAATCTTGTACCCCTGATAAACTATTGTCATGAGTTCCTGAAGAATACAGAAAACTAGGCAAAGCATCATCTATCTCAAATATCAAATTAAACTGATACGTGTGATAAATCATACCACGGGCGGGGATAGAACCCGCGATCAGAGTCATAAAACTCCAGACAAACGCGCTAGCGTTTTATGACTCTGATCGTGGGTTCTATCCCCACCCGTGGTTTGTTTGTTTGCAATCGTGTCGTTACGATTTCGTGAGTCAGAAATGTGATAAATCTTCAAACAGCACCAAAATAAAATTATGAAATATGAGTCACTAGCGATATGGTAATCAAACAAATAAACCTATTGAAGCAAAATAAATCCCCGGGCCGTGATGAACTTTTTTCAAGGGTTCTTAAGGAGTGCAAAATGGAACTTTGTGAACCCTTAACTTTTTTAATATATCTCTTCATACAGGTGTAGTGTCTGATATGTGGAAGATGGCTAATGTAATTCCTATTTTTAAATCAGGGGACAAGTCGCGTCAAATTACCGCCCAATAATCCTGGCCTCAATTTTAGGCAAATTACTAGTCAATTATAGCTGATATCATAAGCCATCTTGATAAGCATAATTTGATTAATGATACTCAGCATGGATTCACGAGGGGCCGTTCCTGTCTAACTAATTTACTAACTTTCTTCAGTAAAGCTTTTGAAGTTGTTGACCACGATAAAGAATTTGATATTGTTTATTTGGATTTTGGTAAAGCTTTTGATAGAGTACAACACCAGAGACTGTTAAAGTGGCAGCTCATGGCATTGGGGAAAAAGTGCTGTCATGGATTGAGTCATGGCTCACCAACAGGAAGAAGAATGTGCATAAATGGGGTAAAATCTGAGTGGGGATCTGTAACAAGTGGAGTTCCACAGGGATCGTTTTAGGCCCATTGTTGTTTATAATATACATCAATGACCTTGACGAAGGAATTACTAGTGATATGAGCAAATTCGCTGATGACACGAATTTAGGTAGGATAATCGATTCAGACGTAGATGTCACGACGTAGATGTCACGGAACTTCAGGAGGATTTAGACAAACTCAATTCGTGGTCAGAAAAGTGGCAGATGCAGTGGCAGCTAAATAATGCAGAATTTAGTCATACAGAATGCGAAAAGGACTTTGGGATTATGGTAAGCAGCAACCTTAAATCAAGACAGCAATGTCTAAGCGTACGTAATAAGGCAAATATATTACTGGGATTTATATCAAGAAGTGTAAGAAACAAAAGTTCAGTGGTTATAATACAGCTTTATACATAAACAATTAGACATATGTACAACATCTGGGTATCTTTATTGTAGACGTTTCGCCATCCAATGGCTTTATCAATACAAATTCTAGGACATATTTGGAAGACAGAAGAACTATATACAAAAGATGAGGTTATCAGTCCCTCAGTCTTGGAATTGGTGTGAAGAGCACCGCAGTCGTGAAGATTCTGGAGCACAGGCAAGAAGACTGGCGTCAGGTGGAAAGGGACGGGAAGTGGGGGTCCGGGGATCAACGTCCCTGTGGCTCGGACCAAGACCAGGACTCCCAGTGGATCAGGGCCTGATCAACCAGGCTGTTACTGCTGGCCGCATGCACACTTCGAACTCAAAAATGTTAGCCTTGCCCATACAATGTTCTTCTCAATCATGTTAGAGATCACAATCATCCTGTTAACTGGTCCTCTGTCGAAATTCTCTACCCTTCTAAACTTCACAGACATCTGGCTGAAGCATGCTTTATGTACAGCGTTCCTAACTTGAATCCTATTCCTGGCTCTCTCTCTGTTGTTGCCTGCCTTTCTCATTACGTTGTCAAATGCTCTAAACTTCAGAACACTCGTGACTTGGCCTGACCTTAGCCGCCTCCTCTCCTCGCCTCACCTCTTCAGAATTTCCTTGCTTTTCCTTTCTTCTGCCCCGGTGGGTTTTGTCCTATGTGTTTTGTTCACCCTCACCTCCTACTTTCACTGCCTCTTCTCTCATATATTTTGGTCTTATATATTCTGGTTATTTATGTATTGGGGTATCATAGGTTATTAGCTCTTCTTAGTGCAGCATTCTTCGCAAATGTATTGCTGCTGCTGATGTTGTTGTTGACTGGTGCTGCTGGAAGCTTTACGTTACACTAATATATTCGTCCGGGAAAATCCCCTGATGCGTGTGTTGATTATGAGATGACCCGCTCAAGGATGTCACCCACTCTCTCGCAAGGCTCGGCATGCGATACTCACGAACACATGCAGAAATTGGGTAGACGTTGGCCCTGATGCGGGCCAAGGCAGCAGTGACTCTTGTACCACAAACATAAAAGAAGAATTGGAAAATCATTCAACATTTAATGAGCAAAAAGACACAATACAGTGACTGGAACAATACACAAATAACCCGAACATAAAAGAGAGGAGCTTACCACGACGTTTTGGCCCCGACTTTGACTATTTACAAATGGTCCAAGTCGGACCGATACGTCGTCGTAAGCTCCTCTCTCTCCTATGTATGGGTTGTCTGTGTATCATTTAATATTTAACTTGAGGAACATAAGGTGATCACCCGGACGCTGATTCATATTAAACTGATAGGCAGCAAATGGATCAACTGGACTCTTAGCCCAGTTTAGATTATGTTCACTTTGTACGACTTATCTCACTCTTGCATGCAAACACTTAGTTAATAATCAAACTTAGCAACACCGAAGATTTCCCTCTTTAAAACAGGAATTTTGATGAATCGTGTCCCCTTACCGGAGGTCACCGCCCCCAGTACCAGACCAGGCTTGCTGGTCAGATCGATAAAGCTGTTAGTGCCCGCCACCCGCAGTCAAACGTATGCACCACAACCTGGGTGATCAGAAACTGTCTGGAGGAATCTGTCGAGTTGCCTCATGAGACATCTAGGGGGTTTGTTGGTGACCCACCTCCCTCCCTAATGAATTAAGGGAGGGTGTTGAATAGGCCTTTAGAAATGGAACACCTTAGTAAGGGCCCTTCATCCAAGGAATCGGAGCCATCCCCTTCGGATCTAACCTGATTACCTCTTATTACCCAGACGCTTTGTAACCCTCATGGGTTGAACACTTAGCCACGAATGTAATAACCAAAGAACCCATCTAAGGAAGTGCCTTGACCCCTGTGAGGGGCTCTTCATGCAAGGAATTGGACTTATCCTCTTCTTCCTTCAATCGAATCTGATTTCCTCCCACACCCAAGGCGCTGTATGACCAGGGCGGTTTATGCTTCCCTAAATATAACAATAATAATATTAATTAATAAATAATAAAATAAGGACACCCAGCAGCTGCAGGAAACACTCGGGACGCCGGGACGCTCCGTAAAAAGTAGCCATGTAAAACAACTCGGTATATTTTTATCTGTTAACATGTTATTTTTGTTAATGCCTCTGGAAGATCCTTTGAGTTCAGAGAGTTTTACTACTACCCGAACCCGGTCTTAAGCCAGGCTCATCTGGTGTTTACCTGGTCAACCAGGCTGTTGCTGCTGGTGACCCGCTGATCAACATATTCATCACAGCCTGGTTAATCTGGCACCTGGTGAAGATACTTGTCCAGTTTCCTCTTGAAGTCTTCAACATTTGTCCCAGCAGTGTTTTTGATATCTTCTGGTAATGTTGAATAGCCTGGGGCCACGTTAATACAACGTTCCCTAAATATAAGAATAATAATAAGTTGTCATGAACGCCATACTGCGAGCCAAAGCTACTGGCCTCTAGCCAAATCTTTGACTGGATCATTGTGCTAGTGCAGCAGCACTGTCGGTGGAGTCGCTACTACTTGGTGACCTCCCACCATCTGGGTGCACACGGCAGAGGTCATAGTATCCCATAGGCCAGAGGTCAACGCGACTCAAGTATGAGAACCTTCGTAGCATCAGCCAGAAAGCCTACTGCAGTATTCCGCCATAATACGACCATTTGCGAGACTTTTGGTACCTTCGCAGCCTGGCATACAGCAAAGTCTGTTAATGATGATCATTTTAACCAGGCTCTTGCTGCTGGCGTCCCACTGGCCAACATAGCCATCACAACCTGAATGGTCTGGCACTTGGAGGTAGTGATCTGGTTTACTCTTGGAAACTCTTCACTTGCTGCAATAGTTTTGATATCTGTTAGTAATAGGTTGAATAGTCTTGACTACGGATATTAAAGTTTCCTGCTTTTCATTGGGTCTACCTACCTGGAGGGCATTCCGGGGATCAACGCCCCCGCGGCCCGGTCTGTGACTAGGCCTCCTGGTGGATCAGGCCTGATCAACGAGGCTGTTACTTCCCGGCTGATCTGGCACTGACTTTAGGTCTACTTTATGCTTCCTCCCATATCTCTCAATCCAGTACGTTGTTATAGTAGTGTGTAGATTTTTGACTGAACCCTTCAGTATCTTCCAAATAATAGAGTATTATAGGTGTTCTCGCTTCTTCACTCCAGAGAATACATTCTAGGCACTTTGAGGCGTTCCCAGCATTTTAAACGCTTGAATATGTTTAATGATAATGTGTAAAGTATGTACATAATGAAATAGCCAAGGAAGAAGTTAATATCGCTAATTGCGTATCAGCTATCTAGGCTGTGTTGTCATTGCTGTATATTTTCTCTCGCAAAGATTCGTTATAAGCTCTCCCCTCGGGGCAAAATCTTATGTAGTTAAAACCTCTGGCAGTGGAGAGGGTGGGAACAACAAAGTTTGTTACTTGTAAAGCACACGCTCATTATTTACTGGGTAGGACGGGTAGTATTAGTAGCAGCACTCACCATCATGGTGGGAGCCGCCGCCATGATCACATGTGCATGAGAAGGTCGCCCACTGCTGCTCAACCTCTGACCTTTGGCGTCAAGTGACACGTTTGTCGTCCATTATGTCATGTAGCCGCTGTAGGCAGGATCTGGTCGCGAGAAACCCACGTTACTAAATACGAGGTAACAGTCACGTTACTGTGGTTGTGAGTTAGCTATTCACTTCAATTACTTAAAAATATTCAGTGTTATTTATAAAGCTATCTATGTATATTTTACTATTCATTTCATTTCATTCTAAACCCGCGTAAGGAGACTAGAGTTGTTAAACAAGACAAGCTATTTATACCAAAAGTTACTGGGAATGACTGACGGGGTGCGAAACCTAGCAATTTGAATGGTACCTTTGCTCAAGAGAGAGACAGAGAGACGAAAGCTAGCTTATTGCAAATTGGACATACATAAGAAAGGACTCTGCGCACATTTGCAAAATATTTCACCAAAATATATGCCTTCAAGAGGGAGCTGGACAGATACTTAAAGTCGGTGCTGGATCAGCTGGGCTGTGGTTCGTATATTGGACTGCGTGCGGCCAGCAGTAACAGCCTGGTTTTAATCAGGCCCTGATCCACCGTGAGGCCTGGTCGTGAACGGGGGCGTTGATCCCAGGAATACCCTCTAGGTAGGTAGGAACATTCCTGAGGATTGCTACAGTAGGCCTATTGACTATTGTGGGGCAAAGCCTACTAACACCTCACATTTCCCACTTTTGCAATAAAGGCTTACATGAGAGGATTACAGGATGTGGAGTGTGGGGAAAGAGGAGCCAACCATGTTTATGTGAATTGTTTTTAGCTACAGGAGCAGCAGGACTATGCTCACTGTCTCCTCGTCGGTGTGGTACAGTATATAATAATCCAGTGATTTTTGCACGTGTTACTTTCTCCTTTTTCAATTTTTTTTTTCCATGCACATGCTTTTCCTCGCTTTAATTCAGATGGCTCTTGATCTCTGTTGGTGCGAAACCGTGGCCTTGATCTCCTGTTGGTGTAACAACCGTGGCTGATCTCCTGTGTTGTAAAACCTTGGCCTCGATCTCCTTGTTGGTGATAACAACTCGTTTAGGCCTGATCTCCCTTGTTGCTTGTTAACAACCGTGGCCTCAGATCTTCTGTTAGTGTAACAACCAGTGGCCTCGATCTCCTATTGCTGGTTAAAAAACCAGTTGAGCTCGATCTACCTATGGTGTAAAACCGTGCCTCGATGGACTCTGTTGCGGTAAATACCGTGGTCTGATCTCCTGAAGTTGTGTAATCATAGCAGGTGGCCTGATCTACCTGTTGGATTTTGTAATAACTAGCCTCATGATTCATGTTGTTGTGTAATAAGAATCCGTAGGCCTCGATTCTCCCTGTTGATGCTGTAACAACCGTGGCCTCGATCTCCTATTGGTGTAACAACCGTGGCCTCGATCTCCTGTTGGTGTAAAACCGTGGCCTCGATCTCCCTGTTGGTGTAACAACAGTGGCCTCGATCTCCCTGTTGGTGTAACAACCGTGGCCTCGATCTCCCTGTTGGTGTAACAACCGTGGCCTCGATCTCCCTGTTGGTGTAACAACCGTGGCCTCGATCTCCCTATTGGTGTAACAACCGTGGCCTCGATCTACCTGTTGGTGTAAAAACCGTGGTCTCGATCTCCCTGTTGGTGTAACAACAGTGGCCTCGATCTACCTGTTGGTGTAAAAACCGTGGCCTCGATCTCCCTGTTGGTGTAACAACAGTGGCCTCGATCTCCCTATTGGTGTAACAACCGTGGCCTCGATCTCCTGTTGGTGTAAAACCGTGCCTCGATCTCCTGTTGGTGTAACAACAGTGGCCTCGATCTCCCTGTTGGTGTAACAACAGTGGCCTCGATCTCCCTGTTGGTGTAACAACAGTGGCCTCGATCTCCCTATTGGTGTAACAACCGTGGCCTCGATCTCCCTGTTGGTGTAACAACCGTGGCCTTGATCTCCCTGTTGGTGTAACAACCGTGGCCTCTTGATCAACTGTTTTAACTAACCTCTTGTACTAGTTGTAACACCTATGACCTCTTGTTCTCCGTGTTGTTTTTATCAGTATAACTGATAAGATATACAGACAGTATGATGAAAGACAATGTGCAAACCATCGTATTTTATCTCATTTTATCGTAGCTACATGAGGTCATAACAGGATATCATGTCTCCTACATTATCATATCCTGTCATGACCTCATAAGTGGTTATCGTGACTATTATTTTCCTCCTGACAGACTGACAACCAGACACTTCCACAAACTGTATCCATCGTCTCAATTATTAAATATTTGCAGCAGCGAGTTTAAATCTGACCTTAATAGTCGTGAACAACATTTTTAGTACAGTATTTACCTTCTCTCTCTCTCTTACTCTTTCTCTCTCTCAAAAATAGAAAAGTTTATGCAACAGTTCGTGATGTCGTAACTTACACACACACACACTATATAAGGCAAGCCACGGGGGGGGAATATTTAGCTCAAGTACTTTCACACTTCTCAGTGCATTAGGAGCTATGCAATGTTGCAAGGCAGCAACAGAAGGAGGAGAAGTTTTCTCAGAGTAGCGCCGTGTGGGTGTGTCACCGGCCGCGGCCAGTCGTGCCGAATAGGTAAAACTGGTCAATTAGCAAGTCCTTTCTAAAAATTTCTCTTATACGTTAAAGATATTTTTTTCATTTATGTTAATGTAAAAATTA
Source organism: Cherax destructor (assembly GCA_009830355.1). Taxonomy (NCBI): domain Eukaryota; kingdom Metazoa; phylum Arthropoda; class Malacostraca; order Decapoda; family Parastacidae; genus Cherax; species Cherax destructor. The sequence goes on along the minus strand of WNWK01000181.1, from coordinate 167,858 downwards.
ATAATTTTGCACCAAAAGAACCTTAGTTTCATTTGGCTCTTTTGGCATAAAATCATAAATTTTTTATATTAACATAAATGAAAAAAATATATATTTAAATGTATAAGAGAAAATTTTAGAAAGGACTTAATATTAAATGAGTTTTGTTTAACCTATTCGGCACTATATATATATATATATATATATATATATATATATATATATATATATATATATACATATATATATATACATATATATATACATATATATATATATACATATATATATATATATATATATATATATATATATATATATATATATATATATATATATATATATATATGTGTGTGTGTGTGGGAGGTATACAAGAGTGCGTGCACTCGTGTGTACTGTGTGCGCGCGCAGTGTTGGTAAGGGTGGTTGGTCTGGGTTGCTCAAGGCCGTGCTGCTGCTGCTGCTGCTGCTGCTGCGTCGCTCATCCATGGCGGGGGCCACGTAAGCGTGACGTCACCTTGGCTGGGTGCCAACCGCCGCCACCACCATCACCGCCACCACCACAACCACCACTCACGCCCTCCAGCGCGGACACTCTCACATACCACACACAGGCAGGCGCGCACACACACACACAGGCAGGCGCGTACACACACTCATGCGCACACAGCAGAGCTAGAGAGCAGCTTGACGCAGCCAGGAAGCTGACGACTCGACCTGCTGACGTTCTCTTCAACTCTCCAACTGTTGTGTGTGTACTCGTGCGTGGGTGCCTTTATTCTTTAAGCTGAGCCTCGGCTCCTGGCCCCACCTCCAAACGACTGGTTTACCTAGTTTTTTTTTGCCTCACGATCACTCATTCCTATCTTTAAAAATGAGTTTGATGTGTGATATCTCCTACCCTAAATTGTTGCACTCTCTGACCTTCCTGAGGCAGGGTTCTTCCTAACTTCTCTGACATATTTGCGCCTCTGACATATATCCACGCGTCCGTCCCCAGTCTTCCTCTTTAAAATAATATTTCCACGTCTGCCCAATTAATTACTATTAGTATCTTGTGCACTGTGTAGATTGCATGTTTGTACATCATTTCTAGTTATGACAAATTATCTTGGATACCATTTCAGCAGTCTACCACACTGTTAGTTACCATTTTGTCCTAGGCACATGTCGATTAGACACTAGGCCTGTTGTGTGTGTGTGTGTGTGTGTGTGTGTGTGTGTATAAGGAAACACTTCGAAATGTTTCCGCACCGCCGGGAATTGAACCCGGGTCCTCCGTGCGTGAACTGTGTGTGTGTGTGTGTGTGTGTGTGTGTGGAGAGAGAGAGAGAGAGAGAGAGAGAGAGAGAGAGAGAGAGAGAGTTGGAGATAAGAGGAAGGTCGAAGAAATGAAGGAATAGCAGCAGCAGCAGCAGCTGCTGGCCTCTCGGTCCCTCCCCAAACCATTATCGAGCTGGACAACATTTACGTTGGCCTCTGGAAGAGTTCCAGAGGTCAAAATGGACACTTGCAATTGCTAAGAATACCTCTAATCAGTAGGTGAACTCATTGCCATCCTCAAGTAACCAATCAGCCTTAACGCCTTCCCATGTGGAGTGAGATGTGTAACTATGAGGTTCCAGACCTGAAAGCAGGTGGTCCTCACTCTGTCTTAAGTTGTAAGAATGACTGGATTCACATACATCAGTTCATAAAAGGAAGTTTATGGTAGATACGGTAAAACTAACATGAATAAAAAGGTCTTAGACCGGGCAAATCTATAAAATACTAGGAGCGCACCCAAATCCCTCCAGTGTGCGAGCCTGTCTAATAATGAATTTAAGAATATCAAACTTCTCCCCAACTCACCCCTCATCCGTCTTCTCTCCCTACCTCACCCCTCATCCGTCTTCTCTCTCCCTACCTCACCCCTCATCCGTCTCTCTCCCTACATCACCCCTCATCCGTCTTCTCTCTCCCTACCGTAGATACTGAACTCTTAATAGAATAACTGACACATCCTCAGTGGCCTACTCAAGTCTCTTACCTCAGGCTGACAGATGTCAACAGTGTATAACCTCCACCTTATGTGAAGGCATATGACAGGTGAAATCTACCCTGTGTGAAGGCATATGACAGGTGAAATCTACCCTGTGTGAAGGCATATGACAGGTGAAATCTACCCTGTGTGAAGGCATATGACAGGTGAAATCTACCCTGTGTGAAGGCATATGACAGGTGAAATCTACCCTGTGTGAAGGCATATGACAGGTGAAATCTACCCTGTGTGAAGGCATATGACAGGTGAAATCTACCCTGTGTGAAGGCATATGACAGGTGAAATCTACCCTGTGTGAAGGCATATGACAGGTGAAATCTACCCTGTGTGAAAGAATATGACGAAAAGCCACCGTGTGCAGTGGAATAACATGGAAGGGCATCCATTTTTTTGGTGACTGAATATGACAGGGAAAACACAGGACTAGTCTCACTGTCTTTCTTGGATTATCCTAGGTAATTTACACTACGTATGATAATTGTACTTATGTGAATCTGTCTTAATAAATTTATTTACTTACATGCTTCAACCAGCAAAATACTGATTCACCCCATTTTACCAAAAACTTGACGACCATGTTCTATACGTGTGTGCCTGCGGCAGGCTAGGAGCGCCTGTAACAACAGGTGGTGCGCACACACTGCCCTGCCTCCCCAAACATATACTCGCCTCGGCCACAATAAACGAAAATCCGCCAGAGAAAAGATAGACTCTCACGCTCAACATAAAAGAACCGAGAGTTAAAATAAAAACATAATAAAAAAAAGAACACGCGTCGGTATGCAGTTTCTGCGCTCCTGAGGAGCAACCATGAGAGGACGAGAAGGAGAGAAGGGTGTAAGTGCGTAGGAGGGGAGGAGGGCAAGTGAGGGAGGAGCCTGGTAGAGAGGGAGGTGAGGAAGGAGGGAGGAAGCGGGGAGAGAGGGGAGGATGGAGGTACCTCCCTCTCCCCTTCACTTCCCCATTGGCATTACCTCACCCTTGGCCTGCAGCGACCTTAGTCTTGGCAAGGTAACCCCTCTCAACTTCACCAGGGTAACACGTTACTCTCACCAGGGTAACAATAAGCCTTGCCAAGGTGCCATGGCAGGGTAACCCTGCCTTTAGCTATGTCAAGCAGGCGGGTGGGAGAGAGAGAGAGAGAGAGAGAGAGAGAGAGAGAGAGAGAGAGAGAGAGAGAGAGAGAGAGAGAGAGAGCGGAAAAATAATGTGAGGGACTTGGGAGTGATAATGCCTGAGGATCTCACTTTCAAGAATCACAACAGTGCCACGCTCAAAACTGCAAAGAAAATGATAGGATAGATAATGAGAACGTTCAAAACAAAGAGATGCCAAGCCAATAATCCGTTTCAAATCATTTGTTCTCTCTAGGCATTAACATCTCCGTTCAAAGCAGGTGAAAATGCAGATCTAGAGAATGCACAGAGAACCTTTATTGCACATATAAGTTCAATCAAACACCTCAACTACTGGGAACGCTTGAAAGCACTTCACTTGTACTCGCTGGAACGCAGGCGAGAGATATATCATAATCTACACTTGGAAAATCCTAGAAGGAATGGTCTCGAATCTGCACACTGAAATCACTCTCTACGAAAATAAAAGACTGGGCAGGCGGTGCAAAATACCCCCAATGGAAAGTAGGGGCGCCACTGGTACACTAAGAGAAAACACCATAAGTGACCGGGGCCCAAGACTGTTCATTAGCCTCCCACCATGCATAGGGGGAATTATCAATAGGCCCCTGGCTGCCTTCAAGAGGAAGCTGGACAGATACTTAAAGTCGGTGCCGGATCAGTCGGGCTGTGGTTCGTACGTTGGACTACGTGCGGCCAGAAGTAACAGCCTGGTTGATCAGGCCCTGATCCCCGGAATATCCTCCAGGTGGACTCCAGGTCTAGGTAGGTATCATTGCCTCTGCCATAGCAAGGCATCCCTACCTTAGCCATGGCATTGTATCCCTGCCTCAACCATGGCATGGAATCCCTGCTTCAACTATAACTTCCATGACCTTCAGACTTCACACGACCACTCATGACTATTTATTTACATTTCTGTTCCTTGGGACAACGCCGGACATTTATTTATTTATTATACTATAGATCCTATTTGCTTTGGCAGAGGGCGTCGCTCTCTGAGGGTACAGGTCTGAGGCTGTTGCTCTCTGAAGGTACAGGTCTGAGGCTGTTGCTCTCTGAAGGTACAGGTCTGAGGCTATCGCTTTCTGAGGGTATAGCTCTGAGGCTGTCACTTTCTAAGAGTCTGGCTCTGAGGAGTGTCGCTAATCATTGGTCTCTGGGGGTGTTCCCTCTTCTTGCTTTCTACACATCCTCTCTTCGCCTCACTCAGTAACTTTTACATAACTACTAAGAATCACTGCAACAAACCTACTGGTCTATGCCAGGCAGACCTTGCTCACTCCTGAGAGAGAAACAACAAACCTGGAAACAAATATTATCGTCAGGAATTCCCGCACAGCAATCAGTACGTCACCTATCTAGGCAACACCCCCACCCACTAACATCTCAGGACGACCCTACCCCAGTCCACAGCCCCTTCGCACAACCAGGATCTTTCCCCCTCCCCCTTTTCCCTCCAGCATCCCACCCTCTATGTCCTCCTGCACCCCCCCCCTCTTCTCCAGCACACCCCTTCCCCTCTCCTGCGTGTCATGGGAGGCAGAACCAGTCCAGTAAACCCTCACTTATAAATAGACGATGCCAAGTGGGAAAGTATGTGGGGGGACTCAAACAAAGACGGCTGTGTACCGGCGCCCCTCACGCTAGTAAAATCGGGACTTAAAGGATACCCGTACTATAACTTGTGTACCCTGTATGTTCACGTGTATACCGGAGCCACTGTTGTACCTCACCTGTGTACAGGAGCCGCTTACATGAGTGAGCCATACTTTTGATATTTTAATATTCTCGCCATCCTTCCTCACTCATGCGTGTTATTGTAATCATACCAAGAAACTATTCAGAGCCACTTTGATGTTCATAATTGATCAATGAGCCTCAACACGCTTCACAAGGGTTATTCTTACCTAACAATTACACTTATTTATGAAGTGGTGGGCAGTGATCTAGAGTTCGATGATTCTTAAGCATAACAAGGGCTTTCTATATAGCAGTATGTCACTGATGTCAGCTAGGCCTGTATACCTTGTACATGTACTTGTAGTAAATATATATTATTAACTGGAGTTCGGTAAACATAGTGATAAATTGATATTCATCACTGAAAATAACGCAGCCTACGGTATTAAGAGAAGCTTTTCTCGAATCGAGACATATCTGATTAATAGAGAAGAAAAGTTTGCATAGGAATGGAGAAACTTTAGCATAGGATGGAAATGTAGTATGTCGGTATTCACATGTTTCAATTTACACGCATGCGTGAGAAATCAGAATGAAGGACATTCATCAGTGAAGAGCTACAGCGGTCAAGTATTGACACACATGTTCACAATTTCCATAAACTACTTAGTTCTTGTGGAAGAACAGAAACAGGTAAGCTCACTGACATGAATAAATAGGCCAAAAGATATATTTTAAGGACATCATGGAACTACAGAATAATTTGGGTAAGACTATAATGTAGACCAATAAGTGTTAGATGCAGTTCAGTGTAAATTAATGTTAGGTCCTGGCACAGTAGGAGAAACACTCGCGACTCCTAACTAAAGCCTAAATAATACAGAGCATATTCAAGCTGGATGAGAAAATGCTTAGTAATTTGGGTTGCCAAAAATCAGAATCCAAGGCAACAGTGCTTAATGGATGGTTTTTGAGAAAGACCTGCCTTGTATGGGCCAGTAGACCTGCTGCAGTGTTCCTTCATTCTTATGTTCTCATATCTTGTCCTCATATCAAAAAGTACATGCAACAGAAGTCGCAGATGGATTTTAATTTAGATTTTGGGGCACTTCTGGTTAACATTAGAGACGGACATAAATTCGCTGCAAAACAGAGAAATGGGTGAAAAAAATTCGCCTCTTTGCATCGAGCATTATTCCCAAAGAAATAGATTAAGAGGATTAAACTTGCATTCACTAGAGAGACGTAGAATAAAGTTAGCTGTATAATGCAGTGTCAAGTAAACGGCACAGTAAATGAAGGTGTCATGAAAATGGTTCTGAAAATATCTAACCAAGACACAACAAAGTCAGATTTAGAAAAAGCACCAAAGGTATCAAAAGTATCAAAGCTATTGAAAAGTACTGATCTGGTGATAAAATGAGAGGAAAAGCAGCGTCTAAAGAGCATCATTGAAGCAAATACTTTGAGTAGCTTGTAAAGTAGGTAAGAAAAATGTGTGAATTGGATAAATCACAGGACGGGTGGGGACCTGAACCCATGGCAAGTGAGTCCAAAAACTCGGAAGCCTCGCTTGCCAGGGGTTTGAACCAGACCAGTTCTGTGGGCGGTGCTTCAGCCCATTGGTAATCATGTTATGACGATTTCGAGTCATAAACAGAAAAAGTTGGTTCTCATGAGCTATTGACACCGAAGATTATGAGAAAAACGAAGGATAGAATATCGCAGAAGGTATTGTTCCCTTGCGATGCCGCTAGATATTGTTAACCATGAACACTGGTGTATCTGTCTAACCTCTGAAACTTCCCAGTGTGTTTACGTCCTTGATATTACACAGTAACGTATTTCCCAACCAACGTTTTACTCTTCCCTCAACCTAAGAGTTTGAAATTTTCATTCATTGTTTAGAGTTTTGCTTAAGAGTTAGGAGGGTCAGGTAGGTGTGTGCCTGGTTGACCAGACAAGCACCAGACCGGCCACAGGTATACCAGGGTAACAGTGTAGTGAATATAATATAATGGTAGGGTTACATATGATGATGCTGTTTCTTTATGGAGAAGCGCTAAACTCGTACAGAAATTGGGAGATAATCAGGTTTTATGCAAGATATGCCCTTCAACGGAATATGATCTTAGATAAAGATTTCTAATAATAATAAATTCAAGCAACTTCTCGGCAACATAACTTAGATCATGTTTAAGGCTACTCCAACGCCTGACGACGAGCCTATCAACAGCTAGATATCTAGAGCAACAGGGACAAGTGGGCGTGTGTCAGTGGGATCAGGTGGGAGTATGTCAGCAGGGTTGGGTGGCAGTGTCAGTGATAATACAGTGGCCGTGTCACAGTGAGAATAACGGGCGCATAATGTGTTAAAGGAGCACTAATATACCAAGGCAACGCGGGTGCGGCTGACTCCTCGCAGGCAACTGTATGCAGATGGTTAGGTATGACTGTACCGAGAGTTACTGATAGGAGATAAGGTATATAAGCATAGAGCTGTGTTGATGATGAGGATATATAGATCACTATAGCAGGTTAGGTAGTATGGCGAGAGGCAAGAGAGTAAATATTGCATGGAGAGAGATAGAGACTAAATATAGAAAGAGGGAAGTTGTTGTTGCAAATATATCTGTCAATGGGGAAACCCCGCTGAGGCGGGTCTTATTGATATGACCGACTCAGTGGTTCATTAAGAACATCTTAAAGCTGTCTCAGTACTTAAATACTCGTGTCTTTGATTCCAGGTCTTCAGTGGCGTGGGGCTGCTGAGACCAGGTGAGGTGTTGAAGTATGGCAGCTTGCGTGTACATTTCGTTATGTATGATCTCCCTATGAGTTAGTGTGAGGTAGTGATAACATTCATCCTTATTATAAATGTTGCAGCTGCTGTAAGAAATGTGATAACTTCACCGGCCACTACAAATCTTACACCGAAGGAAGAATTTATTGGTCAGTGTCCCTCATCCTACAAGTGAACATCCCGTCGTTAAAACAACATTGGTAATTTGATAGGGTCACTTAACCCCGTAAATGAACATACCGTTGTTAATGAGAAGTTATCTTATCCCCCCCTGACAAAGTGCCTTTCACAGGAGTCAAAACACCTATCGTGAAGGATCAAAGATCTCAAATATAAGAGTATGTGTGTGCGTGTGTACTCACTAATTGTATTCACCTAATTATGTTTGCAGGGGTCGATTCATTGTGTGTGTGTGTTTACCCTCAGCAAGTGATTCATACAGTCCAATCTTTAATATCAGCGCTGTATCAGGGATTAATGTACACAAATAGACGAGGCACTTGGAAAGCACTTAACCGATGCCCGATGCCAGGAATCTGCTGTTTACTTCACTTAAATTATACGAAAGTCATCTGAGCACAGCAACAGTGCTAGGAGCTGAGTCTCGACCCCTGCAACCACAATTAGGTGAGTACGAAGTCATCTGAGCACAGGAACAGTGCTACAAGTCATCCTGAGCACAGGAACAGTGCTACAAGTCATCCTGAGCACAGGAACAGTGCTACAAGTCATCCTGAGCACAGGAACAGTGCTAAGTCTAACGAACAGTCAAAGTCATCCTGAGCACAGGAACAGTGCTACAGTCATCCTGAGCACAGGAACAGTGCTAAGTCATCCTGAGCACAGGAACAGTGCTACAAGTCATCCTGAGCACAGGAACAGTGCTAAAAGTCATCCTGAGCACAGGAACAGTGCTACAAGTCATCCTGAGCACAGGAACAGTGCTACAAGTCATCCTGAGCACAGGAACAGTGCTACAAAAGTCATCCTGAGCACAGGAACAGTGCTACAAGTCATCCTGAGCACAGGAACAGTGCTACAAGTCATCCTGAGCACAGGAACAGACTAAGTCATCTGAGCACAGAACAGTGCTAAAAGTCATCCTGAGCACAGGAACAGTGCTCAAGTCATCTGAGCACAGGAACAGTGCTCAAGTCATCCTGAGCACAGGAACAGTGCTACAAAGTCATCCTGAGCACAGGAACAGTGCTACAAGTCATCCTGAGCACAGGACAGTGCTACAAAAGTCATCCTGAGCACAGGAACAGTGCTACAAGTCATCCTGAGCACAGGAACAGTGCTACAAAAGTCATCCTGAGCACAGGAACAGTGCTACAAAAGTCATCCTGAGCACAGGAACAGTGCTACAAAAGTCATCCTGAGCACAGGAACAGTGCTACAAAAGTCATCCTGAGCACAAGGCGACACCTGTGCCGGACGGAACGCAAGAAACATTCACTACGACGAGAACATACGAAGCAAAATGAGTTACGGCGACAACGACAAATGAAGTAAACAAATCAGGGAACAATGGGGATGACTTGAACTCCATAAGTGAATCCTAAAACTCACTTGAAATGGGTTCAAGACTCACCTACTCCGTGATCTGTTTGCAACCGTGTTATTACGATTCCGTGAGGTGAGTAACGAAGTAATGTTGACCGCAACCACGATAGACTGTGCAGGAAACTACCACTGCACGACAAACTGTAAACAATCACTGTATGGACGAACTATAGAATAAACAACGACTGTATCGATGAACTAAGGAGTAAACAGCCACTGCGAAAATAAAACCTGAGGTAAACAGCCATTGCAACTAAGTATGGTGCAAACAACCATTGTAAAAACGAACTATGGACGAAATAGCCACTGTGATGATGAACAACGATCAATTATTGTCTAAAATTGGGCGCAGGAATATACGCATTATCTGAAACGTGATGAACAGATAAAAACATTAAGACACGTGAGTCAGTGTAATAAACAGCCACCAGGGGTGCGTGAGTGTAATCAACAGCCATGGGTGCGTGAGTCAATGTAATTAATAGCCATGGGTGCGTGAATCAGTGTAATTAATAGCCAGGAGTGAGACAGTGTAATTAATAGCCAGGAGTGAGACAGTGTAATTAATAGCCAGGAGTGAGACAGTGTAATTAATAGCCAGACGTGAGACAGTGTAATTAATAGCCAGACGTGAGTCAGTGTAATTAATGGCCATGGGTGCGTGAGTTAGTGTAATTAACAGCCAGAGGTGCGTGAGTCAGTGTAATTAATAGCGAGGGTGCGTCAGTGTAATAGCCAAGGGTGGCAAGTCAATGTAATTAACAGCCAGGGGTGAGTCAGTGCAATTAACAATCACAGGTGCATGTGTCAGTGTATAAACCACAGGTGTCAGTGTAATTAACGTGCACAGGTGCGTCAGTATAATTAACGTGAACAGGTGCGTCAGTATAATTAACGTGCACAGATACGTGAGCGTAATTGTAACGATGTGCGTGAGTCAGTGTAATTAACAGCCGCATGTGTCTGAGTCAGTGTAACACCACATAAGTACTAGACATAACAGCCACACAAGTACGAACTGCTATAATTAGCAGAAGCTGACGCATGAGCTCTATAATTAACAGCCACAGGTGCCTTCAATGTCGGTGCGTGAGTCAATATAATTACCTACCGCAAGTGCGTGAGTCAGGATAGTTAGCCGCCACAGGTGCGAGAGTCGATGTCATTAGCAGCCGCGAGTGCGTGCGATAGTACAATTAACAAATACTGTTGCGTGACAACAGTGTAATAAACAGGCAAAGTTGCGTGTGAAAAATAGGGCGGCCACACAACAGGTACACAATAATAACAGACTCTTGAATTCACCAGAGCGACTTCCGTCACAAATCACTGGGTATAATCTGCTGTGTCGCGGCGGTCAGCGGGCCGCCGTAGCGACCCAGGTGAGGTGAGTCATGGTGGTGGTGCTGTGGTATGTCACTGTCGCCTGTGGTGGTGTTGGGGTATGTCACCGTCTGTAGTGGTGTTATGGTATGTCACCGTCGTGTATGGTACGTCCCGTCTGAGTGGTGTTGGTATACCGTCTGATGTTATGGTACGTCACCGTCTGTAGTGGTGTTATGGTATGTCACCGTCTGTAGTGGTGTTATGGTACGTCACCGTCTGTAGTGGTGTTATGGTACGTCACCGTCTGTAGTGGTGTTATGGTATGTCACCGTCGTCTGTGGTGGTACTGTGGTATATCACCGTCGTCTGTGGTACTGTGGTATATCACCGTCGTCTGTGGTGGTACTGTGGTATATCACCGTCGTCTGTGGTGGTACTGTGGTATATCACCGTCGTCTGTGGTGGTACTGTGGTATATCACCGTCGTCTGTGGTGGTGTGGCCGTTATCTTCTGGTGGTGCTTCACAGTTATCTGGGGTGGTGCTTTGGTGTCAGTCATCTGTGGTGGTGGTGGTGGTGTGTCACCGTCCAGAAATCAATTACACAATACCAGAAGAAACTTTACACAGGATGACAGCCACTGGAACATAGTTCTCAAATAGGTAGACATTTAAGTGCAGCGATGGAAATGCTGAAGATGGTCATTGTTACACTATTTTATAAAACAGGGAACAAGTCCTTAGCTTGGAATTATCGCACTATCAGCGGACCTCGATCAATAAGTCTCAATACGGTCGACGAATACCAACTTTTATATCAATATTCCAGTAAGACCTATAGGCAACAGAAGAAATCAGAATGGGAACCAGTTGCTACCGGCGTTCCACTGGGGTCAGGTCAGTGATGAGCCCCTATTCACAACTTGAATAAAATACCTTAATATTGAGGGAACAAACAAAGACTAAGTAAGTTAACTGACCACAGAAAATGTATGGCAATGAAAAGTCTAAGGGATGACATAAGTAAACTCCAGGGAAATTTGAACAGGTTTATATAGTGAATTGAGATGTAGCAGATGAAGTTCAATGTAGATAAATGGAAGGAACTAACTTGTGAAAAGAAAATAACCGCGGTACCTATGAATACGAGAAAAGACCCTGGGATTTCTATTTAATGTAAATAAAGTAACAAACTTCCCAAACTTCTGTTGTAAGTAGGGAATCATTTAAATTATGCTGCACAATTCAGGCCTTAGCAGAGAATGGACGCAATTGCCCCTGAAAACAAAGAAGAATGAAGAAGTTAATCAAATTTATCTGGAATCTATTTTCGTAGGCAACATTCCTATGAAGATAGATTACGAGAACTGAACTTGTATTTCCAATAGAGGGATGTGACAGAAGTGGAAAAATGGAAGCCAAGAATAAATAGAGGGTATATGAGAATATAATGACACAATTATTAATGATATTAAGGTGCTAGCTATCCTTGGTTACTAACCTTCTAGTTACTAATGCGAATAAAATTTTCGTCTAGAGGGAAGTGAATCACTGGTGAATCTTTGTTCCTATGAATCATGTGCTCAAAACAGAGTCAAAGGAGCGTAAGCGAGGCAGGTCACGCCCATCCAGCTAATCCCATTCGTGTATTTAAATACAATACCGGAACAACTTGAGAAGTTAATCATAGTATAAGCTTTGTTTCCGAAAGGTAATTTCTATTCTTTGATTATAATAATAATTTATATTACAACTTGCTTTTTACACAAAAACTTAACGTTTAAAAATGTCAATGCTGACGTAGTCTATTACACACTTTTAAAGTTCACAAGACAATGTAACTAGTAACCATGGCAGGTCTGGTCCTGAACACGGAGCGCAGTAGTTGCCAACTGGCACAGGCACCTTGTTACTTGTGTGTTATGATGACGATAATAAGATATTAACAGTCAAACTGCAGATTGCTATGCATCGTTATCGAACTACTTTATATATATATCTTTTCTTCTTTCAACACGTCGGCCGTTTACCACCGAGGCAGGGTGGCCCACCGAGGCAGGGTGGCCCAAAAGGAAAAACGAAAGTTCTCCTTTACATTTAGTAAATATACAGGAGAAGGTTCCTCCTTGCTCTGGCATTTTAGTCGCCTCTTACGACAGCATGGCTTACGGAGGAAGAATTCTATTCCACTTCCCCATATATATATATATATATATATATATATATATATATATATATATATATATATATATATATATATATATATATATATATATATATATATATATATATATATATATATATATATGCAAGAATCGAGAACAAGCTATACAAGATGTAAAACAACTACAGGGGGAGTTCAATAATAGCTCTAGGCCTTTCGAGGTGCAATCAACACATAATCGGGAGCTTGCAAAGTTGCAGAAAGGAATGACGACCCCAAAGCCTTGGAAAGGTAAACACAATGGCTTCAAATAAAAAAAAAAACTTAGGCTTTCTCATTGAAGCCGCTTGGATAGTTCGTCTATCACCCAATATAATTAAAATACACAAACACACGTGTGTGTGTGTGTGTGTGTGTGTGTGTGTGTGTGTGCGTGCGCGCGTGTGTATGCGTGAGTTTGTGCGTGTGTGTGTGATGAAATTTGCTCATAAGCAAGACGCTTAAAGTGATGTAGAGTAATAGGAGAGAAGTGAGGCGGTGGATGTAAGGGTTTACTTTAAGGGAGTCAATAAGATTTTGTAAACATCATTCAGGATGGAAGTAGAAACAGTGACTTCCAATTTGACATTTAAGATTAAGAAATAAATATTAATATATTAATTGGGTGACGATGAACTAGTAGGGATTATTAGGTAATCAAGTTTGATCCAAGGGAAGGGTATCTCTTCAGAGCCCTTCACCGGCACCCCATTTGTCAGGTGAAATAGGTGAGCATAGCCTCGAAATAGGTTTACAAATGTTTGAAGGAGGTTGCTACTTACTATTAACAAACATAAACAATGAAAATCTTCAAGCATGGGTTGGGCAAATACAAAACAAAGGAGCAATGCCCAAGCTAAGCGGATACTATTCATACCCAACCATTCCCACTCATGTTTCTGTCTAACCTATTTTTAAACCACCCAAGGAGTGAGTGATAATAGATGGGTATAAATAGGAGCAGCCTCCCATGAGCCAATACTATCTGCAGTTACCTTTTTTTATGTTGTAATATAGTTCTAGGAAGTAAGAGCAGTAGCAAGTCTCTTGGAATCGATTAACCTGACTCCAATACCAATTAAATTAATTCCACATTTTCTCGGGGAATTAAAACCAAAAGTTTTTAAATACGAATCAATACCTTACAGATTAGTTTTGAACTAATTTATAGAAATGATTGTCGTCGAATCATTATGTAATGTGATCATATCTCGACCATGTTTTGAACATCCACAGAAGCAAAATCTTTAACAGTACTTTAACACAGACAAAAATCGTGATTATTTGCGTATATACATTAGATTTATTTCCCCCTTTAAAAGTAGTCAGGTAAAAGGGGTTTACTCAACCTGGGACTCTGGTTAGCGTGTAATACAACAATACCCAATGACTTGTACGACTAATAACCCAAGTGAATTAACTACCAGGTGTTAATAAGCTTAGGAATTAAAAGTAACTTATTTTAATCATTAATCCTAAAACGGAAATGAGGTCAGCAGAACGCAGTCCACTCCAGGTGTTAATGTGAGAGGTGAGGTAGGTGCCGAGGTGGCTGGGGGACCACCTACCACTTGGCTGGTCATCCTCCTGCTTCTGCTGCTGCTGCGGCTGCTGCTGCTGACTGAAGGGTGAGGAGCGCGCGCCGCCAGAGCTGCTGCTGCTGCTGCTACTGCAGGGCTGATTGCCTCGCTGAAGCCCCGCGCTGACCACTGAACCTGAGGCCTTCAACTTTGTGCCGCCTACTGCAGCTCCACTCCTCAGCGCCCCCGCACCCAGCCCTAACAGGGAGAGGCGGAAGTGGGCCGCAATCTCATTACCTACCCATCACAAGGGAGAGCAAGTTAGACATGGCAGTCCGGCCTGGCACCTCTGGGACCTCTATTACATGACATGACCTTGTTACCACATGATGAGTGCAACACTAGTTTAACTTTGAGTATATTGGAGGGTTTCAAAGATGTCATTTATCCGCTAGGGGCATCCATAAATGGGACGATTATTTGTTCTGCGGGAATAACCCGTACTGACAGAGAGAGGAAATTATACACAGTGTGATTTAACCTTTAGCCGTGACTGTCAAATGCCAGGACGAGGGTCAGGAGTGGGGAGGGGATGAAGGTAGGGCATAAATGCCACCCTGGGATTGTGGATGACATTCTAAAAAAAATCAATGGTTAATAATGACTGGGTCGCATGTCAGGCATAGATGCACAAAGAACAAGACATGAAGCATATCGTACCTGTGGGAGGCTTTGAGGACCCGTCGAAGGACCACACTCGGACGGGATGATGTTTAGCAGTATCCTTGTAGTTTGGGGCAACGGGGGCAGCTGGCAAGGACTCTCCTCGGGTGAGGGTAGGTCTGTGCCCCTCCTCCAGCATGGGTCGCTTGGGTACACTACCCTCGCTAGGACTCTGGGCGTCGTCTCGCTCAAAGGATCTTTTTTGAGGTGCTGAGCCTGACGAGGATCCCGGGGCTCCTGGTGGGCGAGAATGTGGAGGCGGCAGGGGAGGGTGGGCGGTGAGGTGGGCGGGCGGCCTCACCAGGGAGGGTGCGTGTGGGTCCTCGCGGTGGGTCAGGCCTGCAGGGAAGGCGGCTAGCATGTGGGGCCCTCGCTGACGCACGTCTCCTCCAACAAAGGCGACTCCTGGGGCACCAGGGGGCGGCAAGGGCGATGGATGGCCGTGGGAGTGGGCGTGTGAATGAGATCCAGACTGGGAGTGGGACCCAGGCTCCATTTTGATGCCGCCCTCCAGCTTCATGGGGCCGTGATGGGCGCCGTTCTGGGCCTCCATAGGCACACGAGGATGGGGCTTGGCAGGACCCTGGCGGCTCTCGTTAATGCCATGAGCTCGTTTCATCTGGCGCGCTGTTTCTATCACCAAGTCTATCCTGTCAGCGCCCTCATAGTTGACACAGCCACGGCAGACGGGCTCCGAAAAGTCGTGCAACATTGCCCAGGGCATGCGGGGCAGGTCGCACAGGTAGCAGTGCTGCCGCTGGCTCCGGTATGATGACATGGCTCCTCTACTCTCTGACAACATTCACCGCACTATTAACTTGGCACTCCACTAGACAAGCTAGAATATCACTTCAATATTTCAAACAAAGGTAGCCAGTTTAGGCGTTGAGGTAATCTGTTACCGCCAGCAGGGTGGCGGGGGCGTGTGGGCGGTCCGAGGACACACTGACGCAGTGCTGTAAGGTATTCCTTAAGACGCGGGTCGTGGCACATTACCCAAGAGTGGGTGCACGAGTTAGGGAGAGGAAAGCGTCATAGCCGTGCGTCTGGACAGACGGGTTTTCTCAGACTGAGCGCCGCGTCTGGCTCACTGCGAGGCGAACACACACCCACACACACACACGCACTCACACACACACTAGTGGTGACGTAGCCGTGACGTAGTGAGTACGCAGACTCAGGGCGGGTGGAGGGACGGGTGGGCGAGTCAGCCAACAGCCAGGCCAGAGGCACGTCCCTCCTGCCTCACTACCCACCTTCCATCTCTTACACAACACACCACACCACCTTAACAACTCATGCGCTTATTTGCACCACAAACACAACGCTATTGTTGTCTGTAGTCTCCTCCAGCGGGTGTGATGTGGAGGAGAACTAGTGGAAAACGAAAGACACAAATAGAAAGTAGTTTGGGAGTGCAGCATGTCGGCCAAAACCTTGGCATCACATCACCAAGATAAACACACTTGTTCTTCCCCTCCCTCCCGCCCCCCCTTTCTCCTTCCCTAACTCCCAGCTCTCCTCCCCCACCTCCACTGTTACCATGTGAGACGCCTTCCTCTCCCACTCTCACTCTTACTCCTCTTACCGCCCTCTCTCTCTCTCTCTCTCTCTCTCTCTCTCTCTCCCTCTCTCTCTCTCTCTCTCTCTCTTTCTCTCTCTCTCTTCTCCTTCTCTCTCTTATCCCTTCCCTCCTCCCTTCCCTTCCTTCGTGTGTGTGGTGTGATGATTGGGTTGGTATGGTGCAGCTGTATAACCCCTGTGGTTTAGCGCTTCTATTTGATTATAATAATAATAATAATGGTATGGTACAGAGAGTTCCTATTAACAGATCTTGATGAAAAGATGGCAGGCACATTGACACTATGGAACTCGTCCTTGCACCTTCCATATACAATATAATCTCAGCCAGCTGGCAAACAATCGATGTAGTTTCGAGCTGTTTATTCCTATGTATTGCGGCCTCTTCTGGGCTGACTTTTTGGGGTTATTCTAGGTAATATATTATTGTACCTGAACTGGTCGCGACAGCCCAGCAGTAACAGCCTGGTTGATCAGACCCTGATCCACCATGAGGCCTGGTCACAGACCGGGCCGCGGGGGCTTTGACACCCGGAACCCTCTCCAGGTAAACTCCAGGACAGTAGCAGGTTGATAATGATAGTGTAAATTTTTATAATATTATGAAGTAAATATGGTTAAGTGCTGAATAACATAACCTTTGTAGTGCTCTATAAATAACATATAATAAACCACACTACCAGGTACATCACCCATTGCCCCTATTGACAGCATCCTGCTTGGAGCCCCTAGCCCTCAAGAGAGGGTCAGGGTCCTTGATGCTGGTGAGGGGCTCTTCATCCAATAAATTGGAACCACTTCCTTGGATCAAACTCGATGCCTCTCATTTCCCAGCCACTGCATGACCCCTACGAGTGTAGAACTTTCCCCTGATAATTATAATAATAATTGGAGCCCCTTCGGGAACTAATGTTATTTAAGTTATTCTCCCCACGTTGTCATCGTGTGATGCGTCCAAGGAACTTGCAGCAGCGATTCTCCCTGAATGTTTCAGTCACAATGTTGGGTTCTCTACCCAGTTTTTATTAATGAGGCCAGGCACTGGCATACTGTGAAAGTCCCCTCAGCTTGATGCAAACGATTTTCTGTTCTCTGTCCCCAAATCTTGAACACATGCCTCAACCCTCACGCTAGTTTTGGCATTTCTCGTTGGTTAGCCTCTCTTATTCTCACAGATTATTATTATTATAATCAAGGGAGCGCTAAACCCGTAGGATTATGCAGTACCTATGGGGGGGATGTGCAAGGTATTCAGGCTTAATTCAGGGAACTGGAGCACAGATCTAATTCTCTATATCAAGAGCCCCTCACCAGCATCAAGGAACCTCCCTTGAGGGGTTATTCTCACAGAACACGTGCGTATCTGCATCGGCACTGCAGCATGCCTACTGTCCCATGCAAGGCAGGTCCAAGTCTCCTACCGGCTTAAGCCAATGTCATAACCTAGTCAGGTCAGGTCACATTCACTTAAGGAAGGAGCACGGCATCTGACCCAGTAGCACAAGCTAGTTCTTATGTCCTTAACTCACACCCACCCGCACCCACTCATGTATTTATCTAACCCATTTTTTAAAACTACACAACATTTTAGCGTCTATAACTGTACTCGGGAGTTTGTTTCACTCATCCACAACTTTATTACCAAACAAGTGATTCCCTATATCCTTCCTGAATCTGAATTTTTCCAACTTGAAAGCCACTGCTGCGAGTCCTGCTAGGCTTGATATTTTTTGGTATGCTATTTACATTCCCTTTATTTATTCCTGTTTTCCATTTATACACCTCAATCATATCCCCCATAATTCTGCGCCTTTCTAGTGAGTGCAGATTCAGGGCCTCAGTCTATCCTCATAGGGAAGATTTCTGATACATGGGATCAACTTTGTCATCTTCCTTTGTATGTTTGTTTTCCAGAGCATTTATATCCATTCTGTAATACGGTGACCAAAACTGTGCAGCATAATCTAGATGAGGCCTAACCAAGGATATATAGAGTTGAAGAACAGCCTGAGGACTCCTATTATTTATACTTCTTGATATGAAGCCAAGGACTCTGTTCGCTTTATTGCGAACACTTATGCACTGCTGTCTTGGTTTTGGATTACTGCTAATCAGAACTCCTAAATCCTTTTCGCAATCAGTAATATTAAGATCTACATTAATTAGTTTATATGTAGCATGGTTATTTTCCTGTCCAATGTTTAGAACTTTCATTTGTCTATATTAAACTGCATCTGACACGTCTCCGACCACTGCATCAGTCTATTCAAATCTTCTTGGAGTGCTCTAATGTCCTCGTCAGAATGAATTCGACGGTCTATTTTGGTGTCATCAGCAAACTTGCTTATGTCGCTATTTATTCCCTCATCTATGTCGTTTATGTAGATTGTGAACAACAAGGGGCCCAACACTGTCTCCTGTGGAACACCGTTTGTGACGCTTCCCCACTCTGATTTCTCCCCATTTATGCAAACACTCTGCTGCCTATTTGTCAACCATACCTCTATCCAGGAAAAAATTTCTCCTATTCCGTGTGCCTTAATTTTCCTCAATAGTCTCTGATGTGGGACTCTATCAAAAACCTTACTGAAGTTCATATACACAATATCATATTCATTACCATGATCTACCTCCTCTAATTTCATATCTTGTCTAACAAAATTTAAATTGTCTCTGACATACATCGGTACTCCACCACCCTTCCTGTTGACCCTATCAGTGTGGAATAATTTATAGCCTTGTATGTGACATTCAGATTGAGCCAGGTCTCTGTTATAACAATAATAATATGTATGCTTCCTGCAATTGCAATTAATCTTAGCTCATCTATCTTATTTCTTACACTCCTGCTATTAGTATAGTAAACCTTAAGGGAGCTAGTCTCTTGCTGCCCTCTGCTGTCTCCCTTTGTTTGCTGACCTGATCCATTGTCTTTATTTGTAACTTTATGATGAATGTCTTTTAAACATTTACTGTTTTCAACCCTAGTGTTGCAACCTGACTGTTTCCCACACACACCCATACCTCTATCTTCTATCAGTTTAAAATCCTAGATATGTCAGCAATGGTCCTCTCGATCGAGATGGCAAATGCTACCACCCCTGCCCCAGAGAGGTGTACCCCATCCCTTGCATACTTATCATGTTTGCCCTAAAAGTTGTCCCAGTTATCAATGAATGGGATTGCAAGTTCCTTGCAGTATCTGTCTAGCCAGCAATTTACACCAATTGCCCTAGACAGCCATTCATTGCCCACTCCCTTCTAGGCAAGATGCTACATATGATTGGGACCCCTCCCTTAGACCTAATTACATCTATAGCTGACCTGTATTTATCTAGCAGCTCTTCTCTCCTACCCTTCCCGATATGATTTCCACCAGCACTTGAGACAGATAATGGGCTTGTTCCCATTACCTGACATGAAGTTATTCAACCTGTTGACTATGTCACCAACACCAGCTCCAGAGAAGCACACTCTCTCACCTTATTCCTATTACATAAAGCACGGTCCATATATCTTACCTGTGAGTTACCAACCACAAGAATTCGCTTACCACTATTAGCAGGGAAAGTAGTACCTTTTTCACTGACCACTGAAGTACACTCATCCTGGAGAACAGATAAGTGATTTCCTACCTTCAAATCTTCTCTCTTAACTTTCTTTATTTTGATGCTCCTGCCATTACTGGGAACCACTCGCCACGTGTATCAGGTGCTGAACTGCACCTCACTGCTGGTAGCCTTTTCGTCCTCCCCCTTCAGCCTCCTCGCAGCGAGTGACAGACTGCACCTCACTGCTGGTAGCCTCATTCCCCTCAACCACTCCAGCCACCTCACACTCACTCCCAAACCCATTGAGGTGAACCTTCAGCCTCCTAATTTCCTCCTAGAGAAGCAGGATCTCCTCCTTCAACACTCCAACCTCAGATTTTAAAACACTGCAGAAGCAAGCCATGGCTTTGTAACCGTCCACAATAATTCCCAAAGCAGCTCAGGGCCTGTGACCTCTCGTGACCACTGACTTCTGATTCTATGGTTTTATTTGCAGCAAATAGGAAGAAAATACTGTAATGCACTCAGAGTTTAATAACATCCAGTGAAGGCATTAAAGGAGCCACCATGTGAAGATACGATTGCAACTAAAAGTGCACAAATGGAATTTACCTTGCAGGACCGAATAGAATGCCAGCTGGTGTGTGGGACTACTCATGCGCATCCATACTGACTTCTATCTCCGATACAGAGATGACGGAGGTGCAGCTCCCAGCTTCAAAGAGTCCTAAGAGGAGAAAATACAGGGAACTTGAAGGAGTTAGACAAAATATTCATCAGGGGAAAGTAAGGAAACCAGAGCAGCTAGTTTTCTGGTCCAACGTCTCGCTGGTTAAGTACAGAGGAGCTGGCTGAAATATTTGAAATATATTTTTTGACGAATAATACTTGTGTACTTGTAATGAATCCCTTAAATTTTTTTGTATAATATTTCTTAATAAAAATGATGTATACATGCCTGAAAAAAAACATGGGTTGGTAGGCTTTGGATCTTCACTGACTGCACCAGAGTCGGAGCCACCATAAACACACACACACACACACAAACACGGGGCCAGGAGCTATGAATCGACCCCTGCAACCACAACTAGGTGAGTATGCACACAAAAAGAAACACAAATAAACCCCCCCCCCCCACACACACATGTACATTAAAGTAAATACAGTAGGCCGGTAGACAGCATTTCGGGCAAATTAGGTCAGTTTTGTCCCAGGATGCGACCCACACCAGTCGACTATCACCCAGGTACCTATTTTAGTGATAGGTGAACAGGGACAGCAGGTCTCTTATGGAACCACGTCCTAACGTTTTCCAGCCGTACCGGGGAATCGATCCCCGGACCTCAGTATGTGAGCTGGGTGCGCTAGCGATCGAGTTTCGTGACATACGGAAGGAGGAGCATATGGAGAGTCAAAGAGAGGTTAAGAGAGTGGTGAGGGAGTATAAAAGGAGAGCTAATAAGAGTGGGTGAGGTTTTGTCAACAAATTTAGCTGAGAATAAGAAAAAGTTTTGGAGTGAGATGAACAGATTGACCAAGCCCAGGGAACAAATGGATTTGACAATTTAAAAACAGAAGAGGAGAGTAATTAGTTGGGGAATTGGAGGTATTGGGAAGATGTTGGGAATATTTTGAGGCACTGTTAAATGTTGATGAAGAGAGGGAGACAGTGATTTCATGTATTGGCCAGAAAGGAATAACATCCTTTAGGTTGTGAGTGTAAGGTAGGTGCGTGAGGCTGTGGGTAAAAATAAAAGGAGGTAAAGCAGCTGGGATTGATGGGATCAAGACAAAAATGATAAAAACAGGTGGTGATAATGTTAAGGAGTGACTGGTACTTTTGTTCATGTATTAATGGGAAGGTATTTAGGTACCAGAGAGCATGCATAGTTCCTTTGTATAAAGGAAAGGGGAACAAAAGAGAGTGCAAAAATTATAGGGTAACAAAGGATTTAGGTAATGAAAGATTGTAAATCAGATTGTCATTCCGAATAATCCAAACCAGAGTCTTAGGTCTAAATGACAAGGATGTTTTCTGCCAAATTAGCAGAGTGAAAATTTATTTTGTTAGAAATCTGCTAGAATCAATTTGAACACACACACACACACACACTTCTTGCCTTATTCGGCAAGAAGAGTGTTGCTATTTAAGCCAAAATCGCAAGTTTTACCTATTCGGCACGACATGTACATAATTACATTTCACAATTATTTTACAGTTCTTTGTATTTCACAATTTAACGCAAGAAAGTAATGATTCTATACCCTCTGAAATTTAACAATTCCGTGAGTATAATAGTATAACAAAGTACTGAGAAAGGGTTTAATTAAATCTGGGCCTCTGACAAAGGAACCTTGTAAGGCTGCCACTCACATCTTAAAAGTTAAAAAAGACGTGTGATCGTGTTTACGTGAAGCTGAGTTGGGGTAAATTCACAGTATGTTGCACTTATTACCCTCGTTATTGAGATGGGCTGGTAACCCAAGTGGCACCATTGTCAAGAGGTTTGCCTCTCAAGTGCCTTGGTGCCTGTGAGGACCTCTTGATCCAAGAAATCATGCGTATCCTCCAAATCCTTGGACTCAACCTGATTTCCTTCCATTCCGCAGGTGCTGTATTATCCATACGTGATAATACAGAAGTCAGTACTCCCTGTTATGTTACTTTTACGTTATTGTGGAAGTTCATTGTTTGATGTAGTATGTTAGTACAAGCGAAGAGCCCCTGGCAATAGACTGGCCTTCTCTATACACATTCAGAAGTGTTTTAGTGAGTTGACACATCTGAGGAAGTGTGTGTGTGTGTGTACTCACCTAGTTGTGGTTGCAGGGGTCGAATCACAGCTCCTGGCCCTGCCGCTTCGCTGGTCGCTACTAGGTTCACACTCTCCCTGCTCCAAGAGCTTCATCGTACCTCTTCTTAAAACTATGTATGGATCCTGCCTCCACTACATCACTCTCTTGATTGTTACACTTCCTGACAACTCTGCGGTTGAAGAAATACTTCAAAAAATCCCTCTGACTCGTCTGAGTTTTCAACTTCAAATTGTGACCATTTGTTCCTGTGTCCCATCTCTGAATTATTTCGTCTTCGTCCAACTTTTCAATTCCTCTCAGTATTTTATACGTAGTTATCATGTCCTCCCTATTTCTCCTGTCCTCCAGTGTCGTCAGGTTAATTTCACCTAACCTCTCCTGCGCGTGCTCTGTACAATGGTGTGTGTGCGCGTGAGCGCGTGCGTGTCTGTAAAATTATGAAAGTATTTACACACACACACACACACACACACAGAAGAGAGAGAGAGGGATGGGTAGACTGCATCTTTTTGGACTGCAAGAAGGCTTTTGACACAGTAACACACAAGAGACTGGTACAAAAATTAGAGGATCAGGCAAGAATAGTAGGGTAAGTACTGCAATGGATCAGGGAATACCTAACAGGAAGGAAACAACGAGTGTTGGTACGTGATGAAGTGTCAGAGTGGGCGCTTGTGTCGAGTGGGGTTCCACAAAGGTCAGTCCTAGGTCCGGTGCTGCTTCTTGTATACGTGAATGACATGATGAAAGGAATAGATTCAGAAGTGTCGCTGTTCACTGATGTGAAACTGATGAGGAGAATACAAGCGGACGAGGATCAGCTAAGATTACAAGGGGATCTGGACAGACTACAAGTCTGGTCCGACAAATGGCTCGTGGAGTTTAACCCCGGGGAACAGGAGACGATACTAGAAACCATACCACGGGTGGGGTTCGAACCCGCGGTCACCCGTGGACACAGTGGTGCCTATGCTAACCTTCCTATGGTGTAGAAATATACCTAGTTGGATGAATCTTATTGAAGCTAGCTGGCCTAGTGGCTTACGCGACGGTCTGGAGTTTTGAGACTCTGTGACCGCGGGTTCGAACCCCACCCGTGGTATGGTTTGTTTGCAATCGTGTCATTACGATTTGAGAGACGATACTAGAATTTGTATGAAAGTGTCATCTATGGAAGATACAGCGAACCTTCAAGCAGATATAACTCAAATCTTCCAGTGGGCTACTGGAAACAAAATGATCAATGATGACAAATTTCATGGAAGAATGGAGGAAATTAAAACCAAATCAGGCCACTCAATAAAACGAAAGTCAAATATGAGAGACCTGGGAGTGATAATGTCAGGAGATTTCACGTTCGTGAAACACAACAGCATTATTATAGCAGCTGCAAGAAAAACTATAGATTGGATAACTAGAACCTTCAAAACAAGGAATGAGAGGTCAGTGATGCTACTCTTTAAGGTCACTTATTCTCTCTAGGCCGTATTATTACTGTGTACTAACGACCTCCATCAAGACAGGCGAAATTACTGAGCTGGAAAATGTAAAGAAAACCTTCACAGTTCATATAAACTCAGCCAAGCGTCTAAATTACCGGGAGCGCTTGAAATCTCTTGAACTGTACTCTTTAGAATTTAGGCGATACAGATACATTATAATATGCACCTGGAAGATACTGGAAGAACTGATACTGAACCTGCACACCAAAATTACTGCTTATGAGCACAAGTGCCTTGGCAAACGCTGTATGATACCTCCAGTGAAAAACAGGGAAGCCATGAGTACACTGAGAGTGAACTCAATAAGTGTTAAGGGACCACGACTTTTCAACGCCCTCCCTTAATTCATAAGGAATATCACGAATAAACCCTTAGCTGTCTATAAGAGGGAGGTCGACAGATTCCTTAAAATCGTTGTTGATCAACCGGGATGTGTTGCATACTTGGACCTTGATCAGTTAGGCCAGCAACCAGTCCTGGTTTGAGACCGGACCGCGGGGGCGGTGACCTCCGAAAGCAACTTCAGGTAAATCCCTGGTGGATTCAGGGTGAAACCCAGGACCTGCCATAACCTGACTGATCAGGTAGTAACTAGGAAAGCCTGGCCTCAGAGTCGGGCTATGAGAGTATAATTTTCGAGGCTGTGTTCTATAATATCTATTTCTTATATAAGCTGTTGTGTTTAACACCATCTACTTTAATAGTTACTTGTCAAACTGTGTCCTCGTAGGGTTTGCAGTATGTCCTCCCGCACCATCATCCTCTCGTATGGTACATGTCGCAGCATTTGCACCCACGAAACGTTAAAACTCACCAATGGTCACCATCTCACTAACATCCTCTTTTTACTGCAATGGACATTTTCCACCCTTCCCGATGAATAGCCTCTACCTTTCTTCTCTCTTCTTCTCTCTCTTTGCCTTTCTTCTCTCGTTTCCTCTCACATTACTCCCTGCTAGGCGCCATGATTGTCCTCCTTCGTTCTTTACTTCTCTTCCAAAGATAATCCTCTATTTCTCCCCAACCAATCTCCCTTAATCTCATCATCCCCGTCCCTCTCTCACCTTACCAACTACTACTCGACCAGTTCTTCTACCCTCCACCCTCCACTCTCCACCTTCTAACACCATCATCCCCCAAACCCGCCAAACACCCCCACACACGCTGAGAAAATGCTGGGGGCAAACAGGTCGAGTCGTGGGTATTTTCAGACTGCCTGTCTAAACCTGTTAAACGTGTAAAGGGCACACTTCCAGGTACTGGGGAGGGGGAGGAGACATGAAGTCTTATCGCGATGAGTGTGACGCTAGTGGTGGTGCTGGTGGTGCTAATGCTGGTGATGGCGCAGGGTGCTTGTGGTGGTGTTGGCGCTGGCACGGAGGGATGTGGGGTGGCACTGGTTGTGATGATAATACTTATGGAAGCAATAATAATAATAAAGATAATAGTGATTATAATGATGGTAGTGATAATAATGATACCGTTTGATGAGAGTGAGGCTGGTGGTGGTGCTAGCCGCTGTGACGTGAGGCTGGTGGTGGTGCTAGCCGCTGTGATTGTAATGCCAATAATGGCAATAGTAATACTAGATTGTGGTGGGGGTGGTAATGGTGGTGGTACCGATAAGATCTATGGGTACCGATAGCAATGGTGGTGGAGTGATAGTGTTGCTGGTAGTAGTAGTAGTAGTAGTAAGAAATATGTTGGTAGTGACAATAATGATAGTACAGACAATGGTGATGCTGTTATTTGTAAGGATGATGATAATGATGGCTGTAGTAGCAGTAGTGCCAATAGTGGTGATAAGAATGGTTGTGTTAAGAATGGTTGTTGTGGTGATAAGGATTACTGCAGTAATATTAACATTGGTTGTGGTTTAAGAAGACATGAGCAGAAACTAAGACATGAGAGAGTGAGTGAGATGTTATCAACAAATTTTGTTAAAGATAAGAAAAAGTTTTGGAGTGAGATTAATAAGTTAAGGAAGCCTAGGGAACAAATGGATTTGTTAGTTAAAAATAGGAGAGGAGATTTATTAAACGGTGAGTTAGAGGTATTGAGACGATGGAGGGAATATTTTGAGGAATTGTTAAATGTTGATGAAGATAGGGAAGCTGTGATTTCGTGTATAGGACAAGGAGGAATAACATCTTATAGGAGTGAGGAAGAACCAGTTGTGAGTGTGGGGGAAGTGCGTGAGGCAGTGGGTAGAATGAGAGGGAATAAAGCAGCAGGGATTGATGGGATAAAGATAGAAATGTTAAAAGCAGGTGGGGATATAGTTTTGGAGGGGTTATTGTTTTTATTTAATAAATGTATGAAAGAGGGTAAGGTACCTAGGGATTGGCAGAGAGCATGCAGAGTTCCTTTGCATAAAGGCAAAGGGGACACAAGAGAGTGTAAAAATTATAGGGGAATAAGTTTGTTGAGTATACCTGGTGAAGTGTATGGTAGAGTTATTACACTGGTCTGCATGATTTTTTTTAATTGACTCTATGGTATCTTTTTCGGTATTTATATCGAAAAATAGTGATTCATTGTGTTTTTTATTCCTCTCTATCACATCAGGTTGTTAAGTTATACGGAAACGTTACTTTTCTCTTTTCGTATAACAAAAGTAAATGAGAAAGTGGTATATTACCAATTAAAATTCTTACCTTATATTGAATTAAATGTTAAATCTAATATATTTTTCTTTATTTTCAGATTATTAATATGTCTAGAGGCTGCATAAATTCACCAGACATATTTTGCTATGTCTGCGGGCAATTCACCTCTTCAGATTCCCGGAGCAACATTACTCCTTTATTGAAGCGCTGCTACTTTGTTTATTTTGGCTGCAAACTTGGAGACCAGGACAAACCATTTGCACCACACAAAGCTTGCAAGAGTTGCATCAGTAAGCTGGAAAACTTAAATGAAGCTGGATTCAACAAGAAGACTAAAGATCGCATAATATACCCAAGTATTCCTTCAGCAATAAAGCTGTTCCACTTTGAAGATATTCCTGTACCTGTGCCACCTGAGACATGGTAAATTTCATCAGTCTGATACCAGTGATTCTAAGGAGATGGAAGTAGACTATGAACCACCAACAAATGACGATCTCAAACCCTTCAACCAAGTTAAGCTCAAGGAAAATGCACAGTTACTTGGCTCTAGGCTGAAGGAACACAGGCTTCTAGCTCCTGGAACAACATTTGCTTGGTACCGTCATCGTGAAGCGGAATTCACTCAGTTCTTTAACAAAGAGGAATCTTTAGTTTTCTGTTCAAATATTTCTGGCCTTATTGAATACATGGGGATGTCGTCCAAAGCAGATGAATAGTGACTCTTCATTGATTCTTCTAAAAGAAGTTTAATAGCTGTACTTCTCTACAGCTGCATCTGTGCCAATTGGCCAGTGTCTAAATGTCAGAAACTTACGCAAATATGAAGACACTAATATCTGCAATCAAGTACCAGAATCACAATTTTCTCATTTGTGGTGATTTAAAAGTTATTGCTCTCCTACTAGGTCTTCAAGGCGGATACACCAAGTATCCCTGTTTTCTGTCTTTGGGATAGTAGAGCAGACAGCCAGCACTATGAACAAAAAGACTGGCCACCAAGAACCAGCTTCTTACCTGGAAATCACAACGTGAAAACTGTGCCACTAGTTGACTCCAAGAAAATTCTGCTGCCACCACTCCACATCAAATATATATATATATATATATATATATATATATATATATATATATATATATATATATATATATATATATAATATATATATATATATATATATATATATATATATATATATATATATATATATATATATATTATTTATATATGCTTATAACTTCGAATGAAAATGTTCCTGAATTCTATGGACTCTCAGGTAAGGACCCACCCGTAGTGGGTCCTTACCTGTAAGTCCTTCTAGTTCTACTTCTCCGACCTTTTTTATTACAGCTCATACACCAAATTTTCACACTATTATGATGTATTGTCCAGTTACCTTTAACGTAGGAAAAAATTCTTGCCTGAGTTTATCAGATTTCTTTTGTATGTTAAAAAGTTTGAATGCTATCTTCTCATTGTCTCTCTTACTAAGATAAAACACGTTTAATAATTTGTCTTTATTCATAATCTGTATTTTGAAATAAAGTATTTCTGCAGCTTGTCTTGCATATGCAAGGTGGGGGTTGACGAGCCCATTGAAATGTCATTTGTTTCTGGAGTTTTGTAGACTAGGGCGACTTTCCTCTAGTTAGACGTGTGTAAGGTTGTTGATTTGCCATGAAGAATAACACCTAACGTCGGTCTTGTCTAAAGACGAACCGATCCGTGGCGAGTTAGGGAAAATGCGAAGGTTAGATGGCCGCTGTGGCGGGCCAGAGCGGTAACGAGGTGATAAGGGATGTGGTCATTAATGGTGATGGTGTGGTAATGCGGTGGTGATGGTGAAGTGGTGGGGTAGTGGTGATGTAGAAGCAGCTGACATAATGAGCAAATAAAACATAATTTATACAGTTAAGAAATTAATTACTTTTGACAAGGAACGAAACTTGAAGATAATTTAAAAAAAGCAAAATAAGATCATGAGACTAGAGGAAATATTTTCTAGGGTAATAATGAAAAGTACCAAGAAACTTACTTTAACTTTTACAATCATTTTCAACAAACAGTTGAAATTTGATATGATACCAGAGTCTGGATGGACCACAAATTTAGTACCTGTTTTTAATAAAGGGGGAAAATCAATCTCATCAAACTCTCCTCCACTGACATTAACAACAATTGTTTAAAAACTACTTAAAATAATACCTGCGAATTTAAAACAGATTAATAAGAGGTAAACACTTCAAGTGAGGTGCAAATAATGCCAGTCCTACTTAAAGGGCAAGTTATTTAAATACCCGACCACAGCATTCGTAGAGATGAGTCTCAAGGTGTGTTGGTGACACATGCCGCAGGCCTTGACGTAAAGGTATTAGTCCAGTTTTCAGAGAGTTGTGCAAGAGGTTTTGCAGTGTTGAAAACTCGCTGAGTCTGCTCATTCATCATTCTACCATTGTTTCAGCCGTGCGTTATGCTATTTTGTTACAAGGGGTAACGCAAGCGTGACTGGTGTTATGGGTTCTTCCAGCTTATGACGTTACACCAACGTAATACTGGTCACATCCTGCCCCGGAAATGGTGAAAGACGCCGGATATGATATCACAGTAGTTATGTGCAGTGGATCAAAAGACAGGTTCTTTTTTTTTCAGGTCAGTCAAAGAACACGTGACACTGTGATCTGTAACCAGTTTCGAGAGTTGCCCTGACTGCCGGCCTGAGGCCAGACATCACTGTTGACTGCCTGTCTGGGTGCCGGTATAATCTGTCCGCACGCTAAATCTGTTATTAATTTTAGGTCGTTGTTTCGAGTGGCTTAGGATTTATTATGCTTTTCCTCTACATTAGCTAAGTGTAAGTGTATCAGGACACATCGGTCGGCACCCTCTTCTCTCTCCGCACCTCAAACAACACGATACCATAACATGCAAGCGCTCGCGGCAACTTATACAGGCGTGCACTGCAACACACGCAAGCACGCACATAAATATGAGGAGGAGCGCGCGAGAATACTTGCATATGTACACGGAACACGTACATATACGCGGAACACGCTCAACCATATACGTAGGGCTAGCCAGGTTTTGGTTTCATCTAGACGCACAAGGGAATACATGCAAACACTCACACACACACACACACACAGAGGACTGGCCAGTTTTTGCACTCACCTCACCTGGCCAAGCCTTAAAAACTAAATCTCTAAATAACACGAGGTCGAATTCCAGACTGGATATTACCTACGCACGTACGCACACACACACACACACACACACACACACACACACACACACATACACACACACACACACACACACACACACACACACACACACACACACACATACATTCACATTCTTGAACAATTATATATCTTCTAATTTACCAGTTAGTCTATTGATCATGAAATCAAGGAAGGTGTTTGCACTGTTTCAAAGTCAGACGGTCAATAAAAACTCTGCCACAAACACCCAGGAATGTGCTGGACACACTTTCCAGGCGGGTCGAAGCAACCATCACCATTAATGTACAAAAATAGCTGAACACATGATTTTTTCTACAAGTGGATCACGTCAGAAGGTCAGCGCCTTGTGAATACAAGTTTCTCGCAATTACCAAGTACTCCACCTTTTTTTCCACTCCGGTTTCGTCAGAGTCTGATTCTTTCTTTTTGTGTAAGCTCAGGTATGTTCACGATCCAGTCCCTCTCCACTACAACGTGGTCCTGGCCATGCACTTCCAAACAGGTGAGGCTTAACCATCACCTCTAAAGATTTATAAATCTGGCCCACTGTTGAAGAATATGATAGTGGTTCACTGTACTGCCCTTTACTGCCCAAGCCAGCAACACTGACAGACAAACTACGGTTCACTGTGTTGCAGTCTACTGACCAAGCCCACAACACTAATATGTAAAATATACATAAGCAAACGCTTGCTTGCAACACTTCCACCTGTGTGTACGTGTTAGTTAGTTAGTTAGTGTGTGTGTGATGTGTGTGTGTGTGTGTGTGTGTGCGTGCGCGTGCGTGCATGCACGTACGTGCTGGATGGTTAACAGTTGTCAAAGGCACTTGTCGATTGACACTTGGCCTGTTTATTTTTTTGTCTGTGTACGTACGCTTGTGTGTATGCGCACGGGTGTGTGTTTGTGTACGAGCATGTTTGTGTGTGTTTGTGTACGAGCATGTTTGTGTGTGTTTGTGTACGAGCATGTTTGTGTGTGTTTGTGTACGAGCATGTTTGTGTGTGTTTGTGTGTGTTTATGTACGAACATGTTTGCGTGTGTTTGTGTACGAACATGTTTGTGTGTGTGTGTGTGTGTGAGAGAGAGAGAGAGCGAGAGAGAGAGAGAGAGAGAGAGAGAGAGAGAGAGAGAGAGCACTTGTCGTTAAGGCACTTGAACTGTTGTGTTTGCTCACCTATATGTGGGTGCAGTGGTCGAGTCACAACTCCTGGCCCCACATCTTCGCTGGTGGCTACTACGTCTACTCTGTCCTGGCTTCAAGAGCAATATCATACCTCTTCTTAAAGCTATGTATAGATCCAGCCTCTACTACTTCACTCTCTAGATTGTTCTGCTTCCTGACAATCCTGACATTTCTAATGCTGAAGAAATACTTCCTAACATCCCTGTGACTAACTTGAGTTTTCAGTTTCCAATTGTTTTTTCATCTCTCAAACATTCCATCCCTATTCACCATGTCAGTTCCTCCCAGTATTTTGTACAAAGTTATATCCCCCTAGTCGTCCAGTCCTCCAGAGTCGTTAGGTTGATTTCCCTTAACCTCTCCTCATAGGATATACCCCATAGCTCCGGGACGAGTCTTGTTGCAAACCTCTGCACCTTCTCCAATTTCTTGATATGCTTCACCAGGTGTGGTTTCCAAACTAGTGGTGCATACTTCAGTATGGGCCTGACGTACACGGTGTACAGTGTCGTGAATGACTCCTTACTTATAAGTCGAAAAACTATTCATAGATATGCCAGACAAGCATTCGCTATTGTAGTTATTTGCTTGATGTGCGCCTCAGGTGATGTGCTTGGTATAATACTCACCCTAACGTCCTCCTTGAATTAGGTTTCCAGTCTTTGATGCCCCGTATTTATTCTTTTTTGTCCTTTCACAATCTTCATAACTTTGCACTTGGTGGTGGTAAACTTCATTAGCCACTTGTCAGACCAAGTCTGTAGCCTGTCCAGAACCATATATAGCTTTTCTTGGTCCTGGTCTGCTTGTATTCTCATTAGTTTCACGTCGTCTGCGAACAGGGATAGCTCTGACTCTCTCTCCCTTCCGGGATATCACTGACGTATACAAGAAACAGTACCGAACCTATTACTTATCCTTGTGGATCCTCACTCGTCACATTCACCTATTGCGACACTTATTCACGGACCATAACTCGTTTAATTCCTGCCAGGTATGCTTTGATCCATGGTAGGTTCTTGACACAGAATTTTCCATTCCGAGCCCGTGCCTTTCTAGATGCTCCACCACTCTCCTGATAATCTTCTCCAAGACTTTACATACTATACATGTCATTGACACTGGTCTGTAATTTAACGCTGCCTGTCTCTTTTCTTAAAAATTGGGAATGCATTTGCCGTCTTCCACACATCCGACAGTTGCCCTATGTCAATAGACTTGTTGAAGATTGTTGCTAGCAGTATACACAGTGCCTCTGCTCCCTCAGGACCCATGGAGAGATATCTGGTTCCACTGCCTTCGAGGTATCTAGCTAACGTATCATCTTTACCCCCTCCCAAGTTGTTTGCATTTTGTCCAACCCTTGCTAGTGCACTCTACCTGTTCGGCTTGTTGGTAGCCTTCCTGTCTCCTCTGAGAATACCTCCCTAAATCTCATGTTGAGCTCTTCATAGATTTTCTAGTCATTCCTCGTGAGCTCCCTCTTTCCTCAGCCTGATTACCTGATCCCTGACTGTTGTATTTCTCTTGATGTGTCTTTGGATCGGATTTGGTTTTCAGTGCTATGTCATTCTTAGATTGTCGTTCAGCCTCTCTTCTTATCCCTACATACTTGTTTCTGGTTCTTTGGCTCATCTTCTTTTCCTGAGTACTTTTTCCATGCTCTACCACATTTAGCTTTGGTCTCTCTACTCCTTTGGGTAAACCATTGGCTCACTTTGGTGTTCCCATTGTTTTTATTGCTTCTGCAGTTTGTAGCCACATGCTTCATCTCATTCACTGTCTTTCCCTCTAGTTCTCTCTTCCACTTCACCTCATACAAGAACTGTTTCATGCCTGAAATTTGGCTTCTTCCCTCTTTCTCGTGCTGCTTTACTCTCCACTGTCACTTCCACAAGGTATTCAAAACTCAGGACCTTGTGATTACCAGCGCCGAGGGGCCTTTCATAAGTTCCAGTTCATGGGATCTTGGATTCGTGCTCCCTGTCCATGGGTAGGGGGGGGTGAGTCTGGGGTATGGAAGGGGAATATGATAGTGAGGCGCAGTTGCGAGAAAAGTATTTGTGCTGGGTTGTGTGTGTGTTTGCGTGCGCGTGCGTGCTCACCTGTATGTGGTTGCAGGAGTCAAGTCTTGGCTCTTGGTCCAGGTTCTCGACTTACCGCTTTCAAGATTCAGTCTTAGCCTTGTGGGAACGACTGTATTTCTTCAACCTGACTACCATGAGTCTGAAGAAATATTTTCTTACATCCCTGTACCTGGTCAATATCTTTAATTTTCCCACCTTTCAAGCAACCTGTTCCCGTCTGTTCTAGCAAATCCGCTTGAGTATTCTTGGCATTATCACGTTCTCCCTCGGTCTTCTCTTTTTCAATGATAGACTCAGCTTCGTTAGCTTCTCTTCAAAACTAATAAATTTTAGCTTTAGAACTCGCCCTCATTGCATACCTCTACACATTCTCCAGTTTCTTAGCTTTTTTCAGGTGTGGGCTCCATGCTGGTTTTGCATAATCCAAAATGGTCCTCACGTATGTTGTATAAAGGGTCGTGAATTGCTCTTTATTGAGATTACTGAAGGCTACTCTTAAATTTGCCAGGCGAGCATTGACTGCAGAAGTTATTCTGTTGATGTAAGCCTCGAGCTACATGGCAGGCACTGTGCCACCCCTAGATCTTCTCTTTGAGTGAAATCTGCAGCCTCTGCCTCTTATACTTCTTTCTTCTTTCCTAATCTTCATAACCTTGCATTTGCTGGGGTTGATTTAAAGCAACCACTTATCTAACCAGTTTTGCATTTTATCCAGATATATGTGTTGACTTTTCTTTGCAACACGGATCCCAACCTATGTCTAGAACAAATTAACTTTGTGGCACTTTAGGTATGCTCAAGGCATATTCCTTTAATAAAAAGGAGGAGAAAATGTAAACTAGAAAAGAAAGGCGCTCCCTATACAGGCGAAGGCAAAGAATAACAGCGGCTAAAAGAGGCCAATATATCTGCAATACGTAGGAGACACTCGTCAGAGAAATACCAAACATCGAACTAAAGCTAAAGGAATCTTACAGGAGTCAAGAAATGCGGGAAGAACTAAAAGCCATAAATGAAATTGAAAGAAACCCAAAGTATTTCTTTTCTTATGCCAAATCAAAGTCGAGAACAACATCCAATATTGGGCCCCTACTTAAACGAGATAGGTCCTACACAGATAACAACAAGGAAATGAGTGAGCTACTCAAGTCCCAATATGACTCGGTTTTTAGTGAGCCGCTAACCAGACTGTCAGTCGAAGATTTAAATGATTTTTTATGAGACAGAATTTGGTAGACACAAACCTATCTGATATTATCCTGACACCAAATGACTTCGAAAAGGCGATAAATGACATGCCCATGCACTCTGCCCCAGGTCCAGACTCATGGAACTCCGTGTTCATCAAGAACTGCAAGAAGCCCCTGTCATGTGCTTTTAGCATCTATGGAGAGGGAACATGGACACTGGGGTCGTCCCGCAGCTGCTAAAAACAACAGACATAGCCCCGCTCCACAAAGGTGGCAGTAAATCAATAACAAAGAACTACAGACCAATAGCGCTAACGTCGCATATCATAAAATCTTTGAAAGGGTTCTAAGAAGCAAGATCGCCACCCATCTTGATACCCGTCAGTTACACAACCCAGGGCAGCATGGATTTAAAGCAGGTCACTCCTGTCTGTCCCAACTACTGGACCACTATGACAAGGTTCTGGATGCTCTAGAAGACAAACAGAATGCAAATGTAATATAAACAGATTTTGCAAAAGCCTTTGACAAGTGTGACAATGGTGTAATAGCGCACAAAATGCGTGATAAAGGAATAACAGGAAAAGTTGGTAGATGGCTCTATAATTTCTTAACAAATAGAGCACAAAGAGTAGTAGTCAACAGAGTAAAGTCTGAGGCAGCTACGGTGAAAAGCTCTGCTCCACAAGGCACAGTCTCGCTCCCATCTTGTTCCTCATCCTCATATCGGACATAGACAGGGATATAAGCCACAGCACTGTGTCTTCCTTTGCAGATGACACCTGTATCTGCATGACAATGTCCTCCATTGAAGACACTGCAAGACTCCAGGCGGACAACAACCAAACAGGTCCTAGGACTGACCTCTGTGGGACCCCGCTCGTCACAGGCGCCCACTGTGATACCTCATCACGTACCCTGACTCCTCGTTGGCTCCCTGTGTGTGTGTGTGCGGGCGTGCGTGCGTACATGCATGTGTGTACGTGCGTGCATGTATGCATGCATTCTCTCCCTCCCTCTAACCTCCCCCACCCCATCCGTTCCCCACCCCACCCCATCCCTTCCCAACCCTCACTCTATCCCCAGCAATGATTCAGTCAGTGGGGGATTGGGGGGGGAAGGCGTGATCAACAACAACACTCATACCGGATTTTCTTTTAGATTCCTGTTCAATATAACAGGAATAGTTACATTGTGGGAATAAAGTCAAACTATGATTTTGGGTATTGAAATCTGTTTCCGAGCTGTGGAACATCTGTAAGGCGATGAGGATTTACTCAAATATTCCACTGTAGCTACGAGGCTTTGAAGGTGTGTCGTTCCTGCCACTCACGAACTACCGTCATCATAACATAGATCTGTCCACAGGTAATTAAACAAACGATTTAAAAATACTTCATGAGGGTTTTGATGCTAGCGAAGGCTCTTGGTTCAAGGAAATGAAACTAACTTAATTTTTCTCAGATCAAACCTGATTAACGCAATTTCTGGCGCTCTGAGGAAGATATATATATATATATATATATATATATATATATATATATATATATATATATATATATATATATAATGTCGTACCGAACAGGTAAAATTGGCCAATTTGCAAGCACTCGTTTAAAATTAAGTTTTTTCTAAAAAAAATTCTTATAAATTTAAATTTATATTCTCTTCATTTATGTTAATGTAAAAATTAATAAATTTGTTTGAAAAGAACCTTAGAAAACTTACCTAACCTTATTATAACAAACGCAATTTAATTTAGCCTAATCCAACTAAATATATTTTAGATAAGTTTACAATAATTTAATAATAAACAAACACAATGAAATATATGTTTTTCGTTAGATTCAGAATTATTTTTTGCGAAATTATTGCATATACTAATTTTCGCTTGCCTTATTCGGCAAGAAGAGCGTTGCTATCAAGGCCAAAATAGCAAGTTTTACCTATTCGGCACGACACACACACACAAATATGCACAGGTAAGAAGGGAGGCCCAAAGACAATACGAGACATAGCAGCGAAAGCCAAATCTGACCCAAAGCTGTTGTACAGTCACATCAGGAGGAAAACAACAGTCAAGGACCAGGTGATCAGGCTGAGGAAGGAAGGAGGAGAGATCACAAGAAATAACCGTGAAGTGTGTGAGGAGCTCAACATGAGATTCAAAGAAGTGTTCACAGAGGAGACAGAAGGGACTCCAGAAAGACAGAGAGGAGGGGTACACCATCAAGTGATGGAAACAATACATACAGCCGAGGAAGAAGTGAAGAGGCTGCTAAGCGAGCTAAATACCTCAAAGGCAATGGGGTCGGATAACATCTCTCATGGGTCCTGAGAGAGGGAGCCAGGAGCTGTGAATCGACCCCTGTAACCACAACTAGGTGAGTACACACATATCCTTCAATAAACCGCATCACACATAAGGTTATTCATATAAAAAAAGGACTTCACCAACCTTACATACTGACCCTTGACACACAGTCCTACAAGGATTATTTCACCTCATTTGCGACAAATTCGTAGTGACGCGACACAGTACAACGTGACCTCATTACTCAAAAAGGAAAATATATATGTTTCTGGTGAATGGAGGTTGAATATTGGACCTTCCTCAGGCAGGCCAGCACGGAATGTGCGGGACCACCTCAGGTTGTAACTAGTCCTCTTAAGAAAAATTGACCTTATACACGCGTTGCAAAATACTGCGAGAAGTTTGTTCACCAATAAATCCAGGGTTGGTGTTCCGGCGTTCACTGCCTTTCGGTCTTACTGTTCAACCTCCTGCCCACAACAAAGAATATTCCTTGACGTCAGTGATGGGTTATTGATCCAAGGAACTGGATCGGCCCTCCCTTTCCTTCGGATTGAACCTGAATTCTACCCCATATCCCCAGGCGCTGCATGACCCTTACGGGTTTAGTAATCCCCCATGGTTGTAATAATTATTTTTCATATATTTTCATCTCAGTGAAAATATATTTTCCAGTTTACTATCTACTGAGGTTTTCACAGCGCCTTGTTGACCCTAGCCCAGTGTGATTGTGACCCTGTGGTCCAACAGATCCAGGGTTCACAAAGACATGGAGTTCTCCCGGTGTCCGCAACATGTCGGGGTCTTGGAAAATGAAGAACTTATAGCAGATCTCTGCCTCACAGTGACTTGATCAGCTATGCACAGCGATACGTCATACAGGCTTCGACAAGATGTTTGTGTGGGAACCTCGTCTTGCCAAAGCGTCACTACGAAGCAAGTATTGTTGTGAGGCTAAGCAGGGCCACCTGGTGGCAGATGCTCCTGCCCCTCGCTGTATTATTCGTGGCTACTGCTGACTGTGAGGCATATATAAATTATTTACAAATGCTTTTTGCCTTTTCGCCAAAGACTTGGTTTTCATAATTAACAGGGTATATGTAAGCACCTCGGGGATTTTTTTTATTATAGTCTATAACGATTTAATATTTTTAATAGATGCGGGTTGTTTCAACCATTAATCAAGATTGATGGACTGACTGCATCGACCCCAGGCTGATAGACTGATTACCTCAAGTTCCTGATCTTCATCATCCCTCGTTGTATTGGACTGATGAAGCCGTTGTGCGACGACACTTTTCCACAATAAAGATACCAGAGTGTTGCACCTGTGTCTAATTTAATGTAACAGCGGCAGCGTCGACACGACGAGAGGCTCTATGGTTGTGATCATCGCAAAACCAATGTCGTCATTATTGGCGGCCTCGACATTTTGAACGTTTTGTAGGTCTTTTATAAACCCACGCTATGTTTTTATCTATCAAGAGGTGGGTTGACGTGAAGAAAAGACACATGTCAGAACATACTAATTTTGGGACAACGTTTGGCTCTGTGTAAAGTTTTAATTATGATTTGATAAACCTCTAACAGAGCTGAATGTTGTCCCGATGATTACTTGCTCTGTATGACGCATACGGGTTCAACACTTTTTAACATAATAATCGTCAACATTGCCGGCAACACGGCATGGGTTGCCGTGTTTACCCAACCGAGGGTAAATAAAAGAAACATTCTTATTTCTGGCAGTTTACCTTACATAACGCCACCTAAAATAACATAAATGATAAAGCCAGCTAAGCAAAAAAAAAAAAATGTCAACAGAGGAAGTAAAATGCCGACGTTGATTTTTGAAAGCTCTCTCAAATATTTGTAAACGCAAGTTTGTCTTGGGAGGACAGGTTGCAGTGACACGCACGACGCCGCCGCCACGGAATGTGTTTGGGCAACACGCCTCGCTTCTCAGAAAACCACCGTAATTGAAGCTGAATTTGTGAGTGGACACGTGAGAGGTGCACGCGAGTCGCATGCAAATGTGCACCATTATAAGTACATCAACTGTAGTATTATAAATATATAAACTAACTGTATACCTGGAGTATATCTGGAGAGGGTTTCGGGTGCCAACGTCCCCTCGGCCCCTGCAACCACAAATAGGTGAGTACACACACACACACACACACACACACATACACATTCATACACGCACACACAAACAAACATGAATACACAGTGGAGCTTAGAAGAGATGAGAGGGATACAAATGAGTCAGTTGACTACATAGTCATGTCTATGGCAACCGAAGTATGACCATTGATCTACAATCCACCTCCAAATACTAGGAGAGTAAGACAGGAATATGAAGACAACGAAGCAATGGTTGAAATGACGAAGCAATGGTTGGTACCATTGTAGAGACGGCAAAGAAAACCCATAATGCAAAATCAGATTTAGTATTCATGGGAACCAGCAAAGTCCATGGCTAAGATGGTGGAGGTTTTGATGGGAAACTTCCTGTCAGAAGGTCAAGACCGTAACAAGAGTGAGATGAAAGGATGAGCCAGTAAGCCTGGATCTAGTATTTACCAACGTGCATGTGATGTGAATGAAATATATATATTAAGTGGTTTCCGAATGCTAGCGACGATACACTACTGAATTTTGAAGACCTTGTGAAAGCGTGGCGTGCACTGATTTTAATTTTGCATTCAGTGTACATCACATATAATCACATTCTTGCATGTCATATTAGCAAGCCTTAGGCACGGTTGGGCACTTCTTTCTAGAATATGTGCACTATCCTAGTACAAGATGTTTAAACTATGTGAAGGCTGTTTCCAAGTGAAGGAGGATGGGGGTTCAGGTGATGTTACCTCGCATGTAGGGACAGCCTGGGCCCTCAGACCCTCACCTGCCTTGACCTGGCTTCCACCATATTAGAATATGTCCTTTCATGTGGATGTGCTATAGCTTTAGTGGTGAGAGTGTTCTCATATTTACGTTCTCTCCTTGTATATTGTTGTCACAGATTCCATCATCTCATTTACTGACTTCCCTGCCAGTGTGTGTGTTTACTCACCTATTTGTACTCACCTATTTGTGGTTGCAGGGGTCGAGTCATAGCTCCTGGCCCCGCCTCTTCACTGATTGCTACTAGGTCCTCTCTCTCCCTGCTCCATGAGCTTTATCAAACCTCGTCTTAAAACTATGTATGGTTCCTGCCTCCACTACGTCGCTTTCTAGGCTATTCCACGTAGTGACAACTCTATGACTGAAGAAATACTTCCTAACATCCCTTTGACTCATAGGAGTCTTCATCTTCCAACTGTGACCCCTTGTTTCTGTGTCCCATCTCTGGAACATCTTGTCTCTGTCCACCTTATCTATTCCTCGCAGTTTTTTTATGTCTTTATCATGTCTCCCCTAACCCTCCTGTCCTCTAGTGTCGTCAGGCCGATTTCCCTTAACCTTTCTTCGTAGGACAATTCCCTTAGCTCTGGCACTAGTGTTGTTGCAAACCTTTGCACTTTCTCTAATTTCTTGACGTGCTTGACCAGGTGTGGGTTCCAAACTGGTGCTGCATACTCCAGTATGGGCCTGTGTGTGTGTGTGTGTGTGTGTGTGTGCGTGCGTGCGTGCGTGTGTGCATGCGCGTGTATGCATGCGCGCGTGTGCGTGCTCGCGTGCACTTTTCACAATTATTTTACTTTGTAAAAATAAAAAATGAAACAGACATATTATTGCTAGTCTGGAAATATACTTGAATGTCATAGTATTTTCTTCTCTTAGTTAATTATATGGCAGTGTTCTTCACTGTGTTTCACTAGTCAGTCTTTTATCTCTGTTAACCCTCAAAATGAGGGTGTTTATATAAGTTCTCTGGCAATATTTTAAAATTCCGTCTGTTCCTTTGTCCTCTTTCCATTTATGTTTTTCACAAGTAAATTTGAGTTTTTTTTTCAATATTAAAGTATAATATAAAGTAAGTATAATTATAGATGACATCTATCTTCACATTCACTACCCTATCATAGGATTTAATATTAGTGTTATATTTTCCTCTTTCTGTTTTTAATGCGATGAATTTCTTTTCTGTGGATTATTTATGAGCTCAATGTAGGCGAATAATTCCATGGAATTGAAGGTTATAATTACAATTTGATTTGTCTTCCCTTGGGTGTAGGAAGTGTAGTTGTGTCATGGTTTGTCTTTAACGTTGAGTTTTTAGTTAACTTTTGGTTAATATAGAAGCAAGTGTCCTCTTGATCCTGCAAACTAATATAGTACCGTTTTATGTGTTACTCAACCCTTGCATACTCTGGGAACTCTGCGAATAAGTAATTTTCTGGCTTGAACAGTCTTATTTGTACGTCAAGATCAACACAGGAAAATTTCGTCGACGTTGCCCTTTACTACTATAGTTACATGTTACTATTGTTTAAGCTTCGGTTAAATGACTCAGGTTAAATGACTCAGGTAACACCCATAAAGTTCTTTACTTTCCCTATCAAACCATACCACGGGTGGGGTTCGAACCCGCGGGTTCGAACCCCACCCGTGGTATGGTTTGTTTGCAATCGTGTCATTACGATTTCGTGAGTCATGTTTTCCCTATCAATGTTGTGAATTTGAGTCATGTATTCTGCCTAACCGGCAATTTTTTTTTTTTGTTTCATTTAGGTTGTTAAAATGTCATTTTTTTTTCGCCTGACAGGTAAGTGACGGCATCACACATGACGGAACTCATGCGCATCCTCTCGAAGGTGAGTCTGGCTTCCCTCCTGTATCACGATGACTATTTGAACATTCTGTGAAATTATGTAGTGGTGGACGTGTCTCCTGGAGACGTGATGGGTGGGATGACCTAAGTGACATAAAGGACTGGTTGCAGACTTTGCTGGAAGTTAGTCGAGAGTTTCCTTACCCAGATATACCAAGGAAACAAAGAATCATTTAAGTGGAAAATAACCTGGAGGGGAGGAGTAAGTGGGGCGCTAGCAAGAGCTCTCATCTTATTTTACCGTTTCGTGTCATATCATTTGCTACAAAACAGCCTCCTGGTAGTTCCTGCTGCGTAC
The DNA here is from genome assembly GCA_009830355.1 of Cherax destructor. NCBI lineage: Eukaryota > Metazoa > Arthropoda > Malacostraca > Decapoda > Parastacidae > Cherax > Cherax destructor. The sequence goes on along the minus strand of WNWK01000181.1, from coordinate 125,724 downwards.
CTACAGAACTTGCTACATAAACAAAAAAAATTTGTGTCGGTTAAAAAGCAAGCAAAGCGAAATTGTTTTTAGAGTTTTGGATTTTTTTTTCTGTCGCATATAAATGGCGAAGTCTAAAAGATTCTGTCTGAGGTGGCACTCTCTCTCAGCAAGACCCGGGTGACCACTGGCTCTCAGCAGAACATAAGTGACACATAGCCCTTTAATTAAAGTTTTACAGATTTTTTTTCTAGATATAACAATCTATTTCATTCCTTTAAATATACTACTAAAAATGGAGCTGATACATTCATTTTGAATACTCTTATCAACAGAAAAGGGAGAGATTTCAAATATGTTTTATATGGGAAACATACGGTGTGTGTGTGTGTGTGTGTGTGTGTGTGTGTGTGTGTGTGTGTGTGATATGCACTAGTGTTCGAAACATCAAAAGCGTGTCAAGCAAAGTGTTTTCACGTCCATATTCTTATGTACATTGAATTCTCTTCTTAATTTTGTGATGAGATTAAAAAATTAATTACGAAAGAGCGAACATTTTTTAGTATTCTCGTAACTAGATTGATGATTATTTTCCCAAGGCATCATCAATCCCAAGACTTATTACTATAGTTGACACCTGAAGGTGTAAATAATTTATTCACACTTTACTGGGTTTGTAAGTTGATCCTTTTCTCTCATCAGAATATAATGTATAGTGTGAATATAATAATGATGGGTAATACTAATAAGTCGATAAGTAAGACACAAGTGCAATAGTTAGGTTTCTTCATTCCGAAACGTTTCGCCCAAACAATAGGCTTCTTCAGTGGAATACAGAGACAGCAGAAGCAGTGGAGATGCAAAGCTGTAATCAGTCCATCACCCTCGAAAAAAGCTGAGGGACTGACCACCTCAAAACTACTACTACGAGGTGATGGACTGATTACATCTCCATTTAAACTGCTTCTGCTGTTTCCTCTGTATTCGTGTAGGCGAAACGTTTCGAAATAGACACCTAACAGTTGCAGACGTATCTTATTTATCTACGATATACACTGGTTTTAGCAGACACCAGAGATGCTGGACAGTCTGCAACACACCATAAACACACTTTTGTTATCCGTTCCTGAGTTGAGGCTTCGAGAACTTCACTGTTCTAATTTTCCACTGTTCCATCAGCAGTGAACTTTACACAAAAAGTTACGGTTGTTACACATGATGGTAATGCAGTTACAAATTCATTTCAACGTCAGTGTACCTGTTACAATTTTAACATTCCTTTAACAATTTAAAATACACACGCGTTGCTCAAATGGTGAAAAATGTGAAATTTTCTTAAACTGCGGGTAGTGTCATCTAGTAAGGTGTAATACGTATTTAAATCTGACTCATATCATCTGTAATATGAAGAGAGTAAAATGCAATGGAGTAAAAACTGAAGCTTGCAAACTTTCTTGGAACGTTGGTTTAGCCACATAATTGAAATTTCTCTCTCCTTCTACGGTCTCTGAAACAATTCACTATGATTGCTGCCTCTCTCCCCCTCAAAAAAAAAATCCGTCGCATATTTATAAGATCAATATGAAATGCCAAATTTGTGCTGCTTAAAAATGTCAATCCATGTAGTACATAGGTCAAAAAGGTAAAACTCTTGATGTTTGTTAGAAAACAAATATTCTGTGAGAACGAAACAGTAATCAAGGATGAAATTCTACAGAGGGAGTTGCTAGCACGCAGTTCTTATGTGGAATGCAATAAGTTTGAATGTTTTCTTATCTCCTAAGATGTTCAACATATATTTAGTGTGAGTAGAGGATTATTTAAGTTACACACCTTGTTGCAGAATTTGGTTGCAGATTTGTGTATCCCGCCATGGTTAGTACTATGGCTAGGTAACTGATGTAACGCAAGTGAGTGTATTTTATCATTAGTATACAGAGAAAGGTTAAGTTGGTGGAGCTTTGTTGGAGGGTCAAGGAGGTTGGGTAGGGAGGAGTGACAGCACAAGTGTGGAGGTGGGAACGAGTGCCAGGTATTGGCGACAAGTATGCTAAAAATACACTTGGTGCACAAGGGACTATTCATATAGACGACGTCTCGTTCTGGGTATTTCATTATCAAGCCATGATCAGGTGTCTCAAGACCATTCAACAGTCCTTATCTGCTCTTCTCACAACTCGCTGGTGACTTGCTCACAACGGACTCAACGTGGCTTTAATTAACCTCAAAATTAAAAACAGAAATATACGTCTAGAACCACAAATTCTGTCGAGCTATGGCCTCTAAGTTATTACAGTCTTTGGCCGCAATAAATAAGATAATGCTGTGGAGATAAGGGGAGCACAGTGATAGCGGTGGTGTCCACCGCCTGGTGGTAAGAAAACACAATGCTGATAACACAAGTAATAATATTTGTTATCTGTGCTATCACCTGACACAGATGGCGCCTTACCTGCCTCAGCACCTGTGACGTCATCAGCACGTCATCTGGTACAGGGAAAACCTGTCCATAACTGCCGACGCTGGGTCGCCTTACTGTGGTAACGGTGTTTGTGCCCCCTGGTGCTAGGTCCCATTAGTGGGTGGCAGAATTTTGCCCCCAGATGCTAGGTCCCATTAGTGGGTGGCAGAGTTTGTGCCCCCAATGCTAGGTCCCATTAGTGGGTGGCAGAATTTGTGCCCCAATGCTAGGTCCCATTAGTGGGTGGCAGAGTTTGTGCCCCCAGTGCTAGGACCCATTAGTGGGTGGCAGAGTTTGTGCCCCTTACGCCAGGTCCCCTTACTGTGCTGGCTTCGCACCCTTATTGTAGTGGTGAGGCTACAACGGCCTTCTTGCTTCACTAAGAACTCAGAAATCAATTTTTCGGCTTAAGTAGTGAGAGGATTTTCTCTTATTTCAAAATATACCTGTAGTCTTTGACGTGGAACGAATTTTGGATATTGTTAGTACTGTGACTAATTGCTTTGTATTTATGCTGATTATATTGTGATTGATATCTGTAATGTGAGAGTAAATTAATCACGAGAGCAGCAGTTTGATATTAATAGTAGCAAATTACTGAAATTGATGAAAATTAATATTGTAGACACCCAATTAATAATGATACGGTTTTTATGTTACAATCACTGATTAACTAATTTGTTTTAGCGAATTGTGAAACATACTATTTGACAGACATGAGATACAAATGCAGCATAATGTAGTCCTTTATTGACGATGTTTCGCCCGCACAGTGAGCTTTATCAAGTCATAAAAACACAGACCATTTAGCGCTTCTTCTTTTTATTATTATTATAATAATAATAATAGCACACAGACCAAATAACAGATGTTATATAAATGGTTTTGAAAACCGACAAATTGAAGAATGAGACTCTTGTGCAACATTTGGGAATCTTTATTACGGGAACGTTTCGCCAGCGAAACGTTTCAAAGAACAAATACTGAGGCGTATTGAAGCTAAATCCTTGGAAAGCTTGAAATACAAGTTGAACAAGTCTGTGACTGAGGCGGCGTCCCGTAGCTCTTCTGCTGTGCTCCTCCATTCATGTGTACTTAAGAAATGTAGGAAACAAATTGAAAACTTTCGTGGCAAGAAGCTCAGCTATTATATATTAATGGTTTAAAAAACTGTTACTGTACTTCAAGTCTTCTACCTTCTGCATTATTATTCTCGGTACTGGACTGATAAAGCCACCGGTTGAAAAAAAAGTCTCCACGATTTGATATACAAATGTTGCACATGGATCTTATTGAGCTGTGCTGTCGATGTCATTGTTCTCGTTAAAATTATTGGCCTTGTTAAAGTAAGGAATCTAGGATCTTAGGTCTCTGGTTCTCATCTTCCTGGGCCATGAGTCGTGGTGGGTGTGGGAGTTTCGATGTGAAACAAAGGCATTATACATGACGACCATTCTGCTGCCACATTAGTGTTCAGAAATACGTGAGTGATTGAGGCTTTTAGATGTTTCGCTAGCATATATTTTGTCACAGTCGTTGCATGAGATTGTGTATATCCCTGCAGTTGTTTGGAGTTGGTGGTGGTGTCTTTTAATGGCGATATCCATTATCATAGTGAAGGTAGTGGTGGCTACCATTCCCATATTTCCATTCCCTTACATAAATTTTTTTATTAACAATAGGATACAAATTAGTGGAAAAGCTAGAACCCATGGTTCGACCACAGATGTCGAGAGGCAAAGACAACAAGCACAAGATTACGGAAGCAACATCTAAGTTATTGCGCACTTAGTGTCTTTTTCCACAATTCATATTCATATATCAGTGTATACTGTGGTCCGTTTTCTTCCTGTGGGCCCAATTCTGCCATGTCATCAGCCTTCTTATTATGTGCGATATTAACAGTGTATGATATTAACAGTATATGATAAAAACAATATATGATATTAACAGTACGTATATGATATTTACAGAATACTGTATGATATTAACAGTATATAATATTAACAGTATATATATACGTATATATTAACGTAGAAAAAATTACGTATATGATATTTACAGAATACTGTATGATATTAACAGTATATGATATTAACAGTATATGATATTAACATATATGACATTCACAAAATCTTTGTTAATATTTTGTCATTTTAAAAACATTTTTTTTTTTCATTTATTTCCTCAACAGTATTTGGTGATATTTCTGGAGTTTAACCTGAACAAGACTGACATGGAATCCGAAAATATAACTTGAGTTAATTCTAGTTTTTAACTTCAGCAGCGAATTTAAAGGCAACTTACGCAGTTTTGGTTGATAATCTTGCAACCTTATAAACTTTTCAAGATGTCTGATAAAATTATTTTAACTACAGTAATCATTGATCAAGCGAAACCACTCTTTGTATCTACCGATTTATCAGTATCTGGTGAAGTCTTGCATAAAATTCAGTGTGAATACTGGCTAAGAATTCACTCATTACAATTGGCAATACACAAATAACCCACACACAGGAGAAAGAAACTAATGACGTTTCGGTCCGATTTGGACCATTTGATTAGTAGGACCGAAATGTCGTCGTAAGTTTCTTTCTCTTATGTGGGAGTTATTTGTGTACTGTTCCAGTCACGGTATTGCTTATCCTGTCCTCCTTTTTTATTCTTTCCGTTATCAGCGATCATGGACTCAATCCCACTAGAAACAGGGCTGACTCTAGCACCGACCCTTGCTAAAGCCCGCCTGTTACTCTTGTCCATTTTGGAATCTCTTCTTGGACAATACTCTTTGCTTTGCTTTCTTACCCTGTTATTCCCGCCTGTACCTCAAGTTTATTCCCCAATCTCTTATGGGGACAGTGTCAGATGTCTTCATGCAGTCGAAGAAAATGCAATCCACCCATCCCTCTCTCTTCTGTCTTCCCTTTGTACCGTCATAGACCTCCAAGACAAGGTTTACCATATCCGAACTCGTGTTGATTATTGTTTATGAAAACACTTCTGTCCAGATCCTCTTCACTCGTTGATTATCTTTTCCATTACCTTGCATGGTATGCATGTAAGTGAAATTGGTGTGAAGGTCGATACTTTGTTTCCTTTCTTAAATATAGGAATTACATTCGTTGCCTTTCATATCCCTAGCATTTGATTCGTTTCCACTGACTTCTTGTAGATCTTAGCTTGTGGTTCGAATAGAACATCTGTTCCTCTCATGTAGTCCGTGGTGACACTTCGTCAGGTCACATTGCCTATTGATGTATTCATTTCCATCAAGAATATCTTGTGTCTCACCTTGTTATGTGTATGGTGTCCAGTACCTGTTGGCGTACCCTGTGTTACCCTTTGACTGCGTAACGTGAATAAAAGTCCTGGCCCCTAAGAGTAAACAACCTGCCTAGTCTAAGGACATTTAAATTACTCTACATAAACCAACCTATGTAAGGCCAGCTTGTACCTTCACATTAAGTGTGGAGTCAATAGTTATTAACAGGAAGGGCATGAAAACTAACATATATAAAAATATATATATTAATAATAAATTAACATATACAACATACAATCTACCCAATACATATTAAAATCACCGCACTCCAGTTCACCTTTACCCAGTACTCGCATTAGCTCACTGCTCTACTAGTGAGTAAAACTAAATATATAAACAGAGTCTTTATAACCCCCCCCCTCTCCAAAACACAGGCCCTTGCACACATTACAGCCTTAAAGGAAAATCGTGAGAGTATATCAATAAAATAACCAATGGCCTAAACTTGGCCAGAAATACCACCCACATACCTACACCAAAATATGACTACTCGTTCCAACCGCCGCCGCTGCTTTCGTACTGACTCCAAAACACACCTCACCTGCTCCTGTCCTGGCTACTCTGACTGACCAAGAATAATTCGCGTCTGGTTTCAGAACAAGTCTCGGAACTGACATTATATACGGAGCGTTTTTTATACACATTATAATACACTGCCTAATAACTGTCCCTTATGAGTTCTGGTAATGCACCTGTTTTCACTCAGAGGACTTGTAGAAATCGTTTTTTTCAATATTTCGCACACTTCCTTGTCGTTTTCAGTGAGCTGTCCTTCCTTTGTTAATCGAAATACGTGATCTTTAGCAGTGTCTTTCCTCTGATGAGCCTGTGAAGCAGTTTTGGTTCATACTTGACTTTTGCTGCTGAGTCATTCTCAAATTGTCGCTCGGCCTCTCTCCACATTTATATATCAGCTTCTGGCTAATTAGCTGATTTCCCTGTTCATGTCTGCTCTTCACTTTCTATAGGTTTTCAATGCTCTTGTGCTTCTCTTTTTTCCTCTTTTTATCTCTGGTTTAATCAAGAGTTCTCTGTCTTTCCTGCTTCTACTTCTTGGTAGAAGTTCTCTGCTTCTTGATACTCCATCTCATCTGCAGGTTTACATTCCAGTTTCCTTTCCCAGCTACACTGCATTCAGGAATTCTCTAATCACCTCGAAATTCCTTATTCTAAAGTCTGGTTGCTATTCTTCCCTCTGTGATTAGTTCAATGGTTGCTAGTGCCCAGAGGCACTCAAATTTTATTTAACATGTGTTAGATGTACTTGTTGTAAATATTAGGTCCAGTCTTGCTGGATCATCTTCATTTGTCGTGTATTTAATATGACACAAAAAATTCCCTTATCACCTCCATCAACTTTGTCCTCCACCTTAGTAGTCCTCTATATGAGTCCCAGTTCTCCCAGTCTAGTTCTTTGTGATTGATATCACCTATGATAAGCAGCTTTGCTTTAGCCACATGTGCACTCCTAGCTGCTGCTGCTATGATATCAACCATTGTTTTGTCGGTGTCTTCACACTCCTGTCTCTGTCTTCTAAGTGTCAGCCATTGCAGATGCACATGTGGCCTTAAAGCATCTGCTGAACACCTTTCCAGGGTTACATGGTGGCTTCGTCTGGACACTTGACTACTATTGGGTTTGTCTAGAATAGATAAAGTTCCCGATGTGATGTGCAACGGCTGTAGTGAGGTTTATGATACTGTTGACCTCTTCTCGTCATATTGTTTTCAAAAACGTCTTAATTTTATTTTAGAGACAAGAGGCTTCAGTCCGGTTCTCGAATGAGGTTTTATTCTTATTGCTGTCATTGAAAGCTTAAGCATTACATTTGTGCTCCAGAGAAGCCTAAATTTTACATGTGTGCTTCAGAGAGTGATTATTTGTATTTTGTTTCAATTGCTTCGTATTTTGCTTCAAGAAAACTTTAATCTGAAAAGAATTACTCGACTGTCAGGTCTACTAAAGTTTGACAGTTATATAAGAATCTGAACCCTTATGGCAAAAGGCTTAAAATTAAGCATTTTCATGATTAAAACTTCGCGTTTAGATATTTAAATCGTGCTGTATAAAATTTCTGGACAGCTGTTCTCAACTTTTACATCAACATTCATGAAAGTTGAAAACATCGCGTTAAATGGGGTCTGGCGCGAAGTTTCTCCCTGTGTTCAGACGGCTTAAATTGGCGCACAATGTGTTTCTGCTATACGCTAAGCACAACAACATTCCTACCAAGTGTGACATAATAGTTTCCGGATCGAATACGTAGTCTTTGAGACTTTAAAGAGATAAGAGTTGTGGGCCAACCGCAGTTTCCTCAACCACAAAAACTCACCAACTTTCCTGTGGGCAGCACCAGTGTTGACTAACCTGGTGACACACCAACTCAGGGAGCTCAAATATGTGGCATGTTATCATGCGCCTCTAATGTTATCATGCGCCTCTAATATAACATCACACCTAAATTTATATTGTATGAAATTTACATCTTTGATTATTAAGGATCCCTGATATGAAGAGTTCTGTTTCTAAACGGTCAGGATGAGTTGTATTTCTAGGCGGTCATGAATAGCTATAGTTCTAAATGGTCATAAAAGCTCTAGTTCTAAACTGTTAGGAGAAGCTCTAGTTCTAGACGGTTATGAGGAGCTCTGTATCTAGATGGTCATGGAGAGCTCTGTATCAGATATACGACTGACAGAGTAATACTTGTCTACAAGCAGATACAGACGTACATGGTTACAGATACGTTATAAATGATACCACCTTGTTTGAAGGTACATGCATACGATATATATGTTATAAATAACAAATTATTCTAAGAACAGTAATGACTGCCTTCAACTTGAGGAAAAATGAAAACAAGATGCATTCACCAAGAACACCTTTACTGGGACGTTTCGATCCTTGCGACTTTTCATGGTTCAAGGAGCGAAACGCCTTCAGTAAAAAGGTGTCGTGAGTGAAAGAACTCCTGTCAATTTTCCATCATATCCAAAATCTCAAAGCGGCTAGTGGACGGAGGATTGAGCCCTCATAACTCCTTGAGATAAATAACCCATGCGGGTTTATCGCTTAACATTACTATAAATAAAACGCGTGTTATATTAGACCATTAACTGTGGTGATGATTTAAGTCACTAATTGCAATTAGTGGGGAAAAACAACGTCTACATGAGCCAGAGTTTTTAATTTGCGTGAAAAGACACGTTTCTTTCAAGAGAAGCTTTTTAATGACGTTTTACTTATGGAAAATTTAATTTTAGCTGTTTCACTTAGGTTTTATTATAGCGACATTTCAATCAATGAAAGGGTTAATACATCGATGTTTCAGTCAAGGGAAGGATTAATATATTGATGTTTTGCTCTGGTCTATACCTGTGTAGGGTACAGAAGTGTGTTTTTTCTGTGTAAATCATAACTCAGTTGAGAATTTCCAATTCCGGGAATGGCAGAACCTAAACCTAAGGCAGTCAATCCTGTAAACTACTAGACCAGCTGGATTAAAAGGATTCATCTAGTTAGGTATATTTTCAGTACACTAGAGTGTTCACCATGGACACAGTTGTGGCCAGAAATGCAAGGATTCATGGACTCATCTCGTGGACCTGTCTCACACTCTCGCAGCAGCGATGACATGTCTCAAGCTCCTTCCCTCAGTCGTCGGCAACTGAGTGTCGTCGGCAACTGAGTGTCGTCGGCAACTGAGTGTCGTCGGCAACTGAAGCCAATGTTTTGACCACAGTTAGGCCCATGCTCACTTTTAGTGTATAGAAATATGCCTAGTTGGATTATTTTTTTTTTAAGCATGGGTTGTCTAGTGGTCAAAGCACTGGTCTGCTAGTTTTGGGAATGGATATCATGTATCTGAGATGCTTAGTACAATTTTTGCGAGTGAAAGACTCTCCAGTGTATCAATGGAAAATATATACGAGAATGAAGTCGCTGCAGAACGCACCAAGTGAAAGTTGGAAGTAAGGATCCTGATACTGAACTGAAGGTATAGTTTTCAGTAAGTGGTTGACTGCACCACAGACTTAGGTTATAATTTAAAAGTTTTCGAGTTGTCAGACATGAATAGCCTCTATTTTGACAACGATGTATGGTGCACTCCACTAGAGCGAGCTTGCCATCAAAAGCGAATTCCAGAACTTCGAAATCAGTAACTGGTGTATGATATAATAGTATTATTTGAAAGTGATATTGGACACGACATCAAAAGGGCACCGAGTGAAAACATGAATGCAACTGTCGATTTTGTATAAGCTGCCGGACCCTCAGAAGGCAATATTTGAGAACATTTATAACCTCAATAGCTCCTTTCAGGAAGTGTGAAAGAAGAACGGGTCATATTCTCACAAATTCTCGGTGAATATGATTTTAAAGCTCCATGAATCCTAAATCAGAGGCTATCATTATATCTTTCACGACTAGTTGAGTTTAATAGAAGAAAAAATCAGATGACTGAGAGTCACAACAAAAACAGAAAAACTCAACTATTCATTTATCTCGCGATTACATTCAGTGAACAAGAAATAGAGATTAACGACTAACATAAAGGTCTAGGACTATGTATACCATAAGACAGACTGATAAAAATATTGACTGCTATGGATACTTAGGTAGCCTCTAAATAGCAAACTGAAATCATTGAGCTACTTCCACAGCTAAATCAAAATGTTTTCAAGGCAGTAGTAGTAGTAGTAGTAGTTGTAGTAGTAGTAGTAGTAGTAGTAGTAGTAGTAGTAGTAGTAGTAGAAGAAGAAGAAAGCAATGGACATATTAGAACTACAAGGACATCTTAATATTTATTTGTATGGATGTTAAAACCTGAAAGAATCTCTGATCACAAGAATTAAAAGGTTACGAAAAAACGTTCTGTAAAATGATCTGTTTATTCAGAAGTTTAAACAAGATGTGACCATTTCCTATTTCACGGAGTCACTTCCTCACAAACCATAATTGCTGTCTAGATGGGTCATAATGTCAACCATACGGGTCATGGTTAACTCATTCGTTGGGGGGGATGCAAAGATGGTGCAGTCAACGATGCAAATGCTGTTCATCGAACCAACATCGGTGGATTGTAATAATGTTGGTAGAATTACCGACAATATATTAGATAAAAGGACACAATTGCAACTAATGTGACATTGTGCCACAAGAAACTGTCACATTAGTTGCTCTTGTCAGTGGAACTTGCCCTCAAAGCTCAATCTAGGTGAAATAATTTCTTAACTGTGTTTGCTTTATCCTGAGGTAAGTAACAAGTTACGTTATTATGTTTGTTTAACTTAAGTTTCCCTTTCATAGATTCTTAATTAAGATTAGATTCCCTGATTTAGATGCAGATGATCGATTGCCATTAATTAATATGTGCATTATATGAAATTAAATTAAAGACAGTTAAATAAATTTTATTAATTTTAAAAAGTTTCGTCTATCTGTAAAATATTAGATTTAATAAACAAGTAAAGATAATTTGTGTGGAGTAAAAAATTGTTAGTTATTTTATAGAAACTTGAATGATTCCTGATCAAGGAAATATTTGATGTAATGAGCATGAAGAAACGTATTATATGTGATATTTACATGATTCAATTCTTAAATGACTGTTAATAAAAAATAATGTGGGTAGAAACAAAATTATTTAGATAAGTGAGCGTAATGTAGTTTTGGTGAGGTAAGATAAATTCAACATCAATTTTACAGCATTTCAGCGCCCTGATGTATGGGATCCCGAGGTAACGTGACTGGCCATTCTTAAAAGCATATCAGACCTAAATGTGAAACTTTCGTCATAAAGCAAATAGGTCTTCCATAATATGGTCTTATCACTGTACAAAGACAATCAACACAGTAAATCTGAGATGATAAAATAAGACAGACTGAGCAGAGAGAATCAGCATAAGGAGCCTGGAACATGTGAGTTTGGGCTAAAATATCTAGAAGACAACACTGGTGGATGCTAAGATGTTTCACTGAGAAGCTAAGCAAACCATGTTAGCTCAGTCATACTAAGCCTGGTAAGGAAATACTCTTCCTAGAAACAGACGAAAAGCGCATGTAAGGAATGACAGCCAAACGGAGATACGATCATGTACCTTACCTTTATCTTTGAGTCTCGACAGTTTTTCTACTCCCGGAGCCGGCTTTGGGCCAGGTTTGTCTTTTGCTTGCCTGATCAACCAGGCTGTTGCTGCTGGCAGCCTACTGGCCCACATGTCCATCACAGCTTGGTTGATCTGGCACATAATGAAGCTACTTGTCCACTTGTCTCTTGAAGACTTCTATACTTATCCCAGCAGTGTTGCTGATTTCTGGTAAGATGCTGAATAGTGTGGGACCACGGAGGTTGATATAGTGTTCTCTTATTGTGCCGATGGTGCCCCTGCTTATCACTAGATTTATTTTGTACTTCCTCCCATATCTCACTCCAGTATGTTGTTACGACAGTGTGCAGATGTGGAACAAGACCTTCAAATACTTCACAGTGTCAGTGAGACACTCGCATGTGTTTAGGACATAAGGGGGTTCCCCTCAAGGGAGGTTCCTTGGCGCTGGTGAGGGGCTCTTGATCTAGGGAATTGGATCTGTGCTCCAGTTCCCTGAATTGAACCTGAATACCTTCCATCCCCACCCCCACAGACGCTGTATAATCCTACGGGTTTAGCACTCCCCCATAATTATAATAAATAATAATAGGATATAAAGGTTGTCTAGTGATCCTCTCAGTGAATCAGTGAATGTATTTAGGAATGAATTAAACACTATAGTGAATGATACATTAACTGTAAATATAGCTCTATTAATAGACTAGCATAGCAATCCAGTACTACCCTGTATGTTCCGTGAGTGAAAGTCATAAAGAGCTTTAAAATTATGTGCCACTGAAGAGAGAACGACAATAAAATGCCCTCTTCAATGGGCGCCTTTCCCGATGAGGATGGCGCATGTTTTTTTTTTAATCAATATAAAGAAAGCTTAAGAATGATGGACCACTCAATACGACGCAATGAAAAAGAATGCTCGCAATGGACCCCTGATCCACTGAAATTTTGGAATGTCGTATAGCCTAAAACTTGCTGCTGGAAATAAGGCAGCCTTTGACAAAGTTTAATTGCAGTTCCTTTAATGGAGACTGGGATTTAAAAAAATGAGAATTACAGTGGCTACTTTATTATTTACACCCTTCAACTACTGGGTAGGGGTCCCCTTTGCTCCCAGAATAACCTGAATTATTCTTGACATGGATTCTACAAGGTGCTGGAAACATATTTAGAAAACCTGGTCCATACTGACATAACATAAACGCAGCTGTGCAGATTTGTCCTCTGCACATTCGTGCTGCAAATCGCCTTTTCCACCACATCCCAAAGGTCTAAGTCAAATTCTAACCTGACTATCTTCATGTCGCAGCAAAAATCGCTATTCATCAGACCAGGCGACATTTTTCCAATCTTTGAACATTCCAGTTTTTGGTGAGGCTGTGCCCACTGTAGCATCAGTTTACTGTTCTTAGGTGAGAGGAGTGGAACCCGATGTGGTCTTCTGTTGCTACATCTCATCCACTTCAAAGTTCGACGTGTTGTGCATTTAGAGATGTTCTTCTGCATACTCTTGTTGTAAAGCGTAGTTATTTGAGTCAGTCACCATCCTGTAAGCTTAAACCAGTTTGTCCATTCTCCTCTGACTTCTCTCATTATCAAGATTTTCTCGCCCACGGAACTACCACTCATCAGACGTTATGCGCTTTTCACATCATTCTATGTAAACTCTAGAGACTGTTGAGTGTGAAAATCCCAGGAGATAAGAAGTTTCTGAGATACCCGAACCACGCTGTCTGGCACCAACAATCATTCCACGGCCGAAATCATTTAGATCACATTTCTTCCCCATTCTGTTGTTCATTGTGAACTATGTCTGCATTCATTTAGGCATAGAGGTGCTTCCATGTGATTGGCTGATTAGATATTCGCATTAACGAGCAGGTGTACAGATGAATCTAATAAAGTAGTCACTGAATGTTTATGTGTGTGTAATATATATATATATATATATATATATATATATATATATATATATATATATATATATATATATATATATATATATATATATATATATTTTAGATATATATACATATATATTTTATTAACACATCGGCCGTTTCCCACTAAGGTAGGGTGGCCCGAAAAAGAAAAACTTTCACCATCATTCACTCCATTAATGTCTTGCCAGAGGCGCGCTTACACTACGGTTATAAAACTGTAACATTAACATCCCTCCTTCAGAATGCAGACACTGTACTTCCCATCTCCAGGACTCTAGTCCGGCCTGCTGGTTTCCCTGAATCCCTTCATAAATATTATCCTGCTCAAGCTCCAACAGCATGTCAAGTCCTAAAAACCATTTGTCTCAATCTGCTCCTAGCACGCTTACGCATGCTTCCTGGAAGTCCAAGTTCCTCGCACACAAAGCCTCCTTTACCCCCTCCCTCCAACCTTTCCTAGGTCGACCTCGACCCTGCCTTCCCTCCACTAAGTCATTCTATTTCCTTCCAGCCTATCTACATGTCCGAACCACCTCAATGACCCCTCCTCAGCCCTCTGTATAATAGTTTTGATAATCCAGCACCACCTCCTAATTTTCAAACTACAAATTCTCTGCATTATATTCACACCACACATTGCCCTCAGACATGACATCTCCACTGACTCCAGCCTTCTCCTTGTTGCAACATTCACCACCCATGTTTCAAACCCATATAAGAACGCTGGTATAACTATACTTTCATACATTCCCTTCTGCTTCCATGGACACACACACACACACACACACACACATTATACTATATATATATATATTATATATATATATAAATATATATATATATATATATATATATATATATATATATATATATATATATATATATATATATATATATATATATATATACAGTGCTTTACCGTTCCTGTCACAAGGTTCGTAGGGTCGAGTCTCCGTCGGCCAGAGATCAGTGTTTGTGAATATTTCGCCTGCTCTTGCGAATTCCTAGCATTGTAAAAATCTCTAGTTGTGTCGATGCATGCAGGGGATGAGATGAAAAGCTGTAAGCCACCTGCCTGAAAGCTGGCTGCCTTGGATCAAAGTCTAGCGTGAGCTGGATGCCAAGGTATTGGTCCAGTGTGGTACGGTCGGTAAAGCACTGCGTTCCTGTCACAAGGTTCGTAGGGTCGAGTCTCCGTCGGCCAGAGATCAGTGTTTGTTATATATATATATATATATATATATATATATATATATATATATATATATATATATATATATATATATATATATATATATATATATATATATAATGTAACATGTCTAAGTTTACCATCACATTGTTTCATACATATAATAAACATTACACAAAAAACTCGCACATAGTGATGCTACGGTCCGATTTGGACCATTAACGAGTCACTAGTTAATGGTCCAAGTCGGACTAGTCACTAGTTTATCGTAAGTTCGTCTATGTGCTAATTATTTGTGTATTATCTCAGTCACGCTGTTGTGCCTTTTAATTCTTTAAATAATAAGAATAAAAATTTGAATCTGGCAAGTATTGAAAGAATGATAGCTGTTAAAATATGATTTTATAAAAACAGACCCTAAGTAATTGTTTTGTCTCATAAGGAAAACTCCGAATAACTATCCCAGTTCTTCTTGTAACCAGCGCCTGGTACTTCTACAGTACACGTGTACATCACACTTTGGTGAGCTTCTCGTAATGGCAGGTACATCCAGTAATTATTACCAAGCCGCTACCTACCTCGCTTTTCACTATGTGCCGGTCCTCACACTCACGATGAAACGCTAACAAGCATACACGTTAAAAATCCTAATGTACGTCGATAATATAAAACATATGCTTGGAAAAAAAAAAAGGAGGTAAACTAAGTAGTGTGACTGGAAAAGACGGGATAAACAAAGGCTTGGACAACCAGACAAAACTGCTCATTATACACACGGAAAGAAACTTTTTCTCTGAATAAACTCCTTTAAAAACACGCACGTATACGTGAGTGCGTCCCCAAATTCAGGTATTAAACTTGTGTTAAGGAATATTTGAGAAAAAAACAGTGTCCTCTCTGATGGGTAGGCGCCATCGTAACCACCCTTGCGTGTACGGGCGCCATCTGTTGTCAAAATTCATTTTCACATAGATTCAACGGCTTCGTTATCATGTTGATAATATTTTTATGTAGTGAGATTTCGCAATATTGTAAAAGTAGCAGGTTTATGTAAGTAGTAATGCTGACTCAGCGATTTCTTTGAGGAGTTCGTGTTGCTTTGGGTGTCCCTTTTAAATGTGATTTGGGTACTAATTAGTACCTTCACAAGCCAGAGTCCTTTAGGGAGAGATAAAATACCCGTTGTCTGTGTGTGAGTTAGTTACCATATTGTCATAGGCACTTGTCGATTAGACATTTAGCCTGTTGTGTGTGTGGGGGAAGGGGGGTAACAGTGTAATAAACACTTATGAATTAAAAGAAAAAATAAAGTTGTAGACAAACATAGATATTAAGAAAGGTCTCTACATTTCGACATTTTTATCTCCAGTTGAAATCCTCTTTAGCCGATTTGCTGAAGAGGAAATTGGAGGTCGATATAAGATCTTACCATCATTTCTGATCAAGCTGTCTCAACCTCCTAAAAAAGTACGCCCATAGACCTTTGCCCACGTTATGTCAGGTCAACCCCGACACTCTGACATGTTAAACTTGAGATGACTTCCATCTTGGTATATTCTAGTATTTTTCTTGTAATAGCTACATTTTTGTGGATTTTCAGTACTGTGATTCATGCCTTGCATATGCTGCAATAGATCATAGTTGCAGTGGCTTTAGCCTCTCTCAGATTTTTCAGTAGTTGCCTAGTGCTCTGATCTCTACACATTCCCCCAACATATACCAACTCAGTCTTTGCAAGGTATTTTGTGTACACCTTTGATCCAGTAAATTTTCATCTTTCTAACAATCATTCGCATTTTACTTATTTTATTTAGTTAAACACGATGAGATTGTCTTCGGGCAGATTTTAATAAAAGAGTTAATTCCCTGAATAATAAGATAACCAAAGACCTATTGTTGTCCTTTTTGATCAACAGTTTTACTTGGTAACAGTTTCTTCATCTGTGTAACAATGTTATTGTGGCGTTAATAAATGATATTCATTGCAGCACAAACGTTTATTGAGAAAATATTTCAATCTGTTTAGATTTTTTTATCATGATTTAAACAGATCAAAACGCTGCCCCGGTAAAGAACGTGTTCAAGCAGTTTTCACAATTGTCGACGGCATTTGGATCCAGTACTGTGGCGACCCAAAACTCCGTCATTGTTGTTCTCACTTACCGTAAACAACACGGAGGACGAAGATGTTGACAAAAAAAAATCAGCTGACCATACACACACAAAAAAAAAACGAAAAATAATTTACGAAGGCCACTCAAAGGAGGTTTGGAATTTTTAGGTCACTTTAATTATGTAGTCGGAAAATTGCCGGTACAATTTAACGTGAAATATTCGTCTTAATCACGAGGAAAAGAAATAACTGCGGTACTTACAAACTTAACTATACTAGAACTTCAAAGACGTGAAAAATTATTTAGGTATTAAATGGAAGAAGTCACACATGATAATGAGGATTTTGATGATAATTCTATAAAACAATACTGATTAAGCTGGTTAATGATACGTGTGTAAAAACGACACACAATGCGGGTTATGACATTTTTCTGTGACTCAACGCCCTCCCTCCATGCATAAGGAGGATTACCAACAATCCACTACACAAATTCCTCAAATCAGTTCCTGATCAACCAGGCTGTGGTGCACAACGTCGGACTGCGGGCGGTGGGCACGAACAGCATGAGTGATTCGACCAGTAACCAGGAGGCGAGGGAAGGCGGTGACCTCCAGAAGCGACTACATATAGGAAACCTACAGATATACTGCACCGTTGTATTAATTAAGACACTCAGTGTTAAGGACATTTATGGAAGGAAATGTGTCAGTAAGACTATCTTCATTAAGACTGAAGAAACCACTCAGGGCGAAACATAGCTTCTTAATAAATATCCTGAAATGTTTTTAACCAAGTAAAAATCTATAGGTCTACCCCCCTGGATGTGGTGACTACGGGCATGGACATCCAACATCCTTGTCCCCCATCTCCTATGTATACTGGTTTCCTCACCTCCTGATTAGTGTGACTTGTAAATGGTTTAAGTCGGACCTAAACGTCGTCATAAGCTCTCTCTCTCTCTCTCTCTCTCTCTCTCTCTCTCTCTCTCTCTCTCTCTCTCTCTCTCTCTAAGTGCGAGATATCTGTGTATTGTGTAAGGTTTGTGAGAACGTGTTAAAGAGTGAGTGTAGGCAAGTGGTTTTTCACGACTGGAGGTGCTACTTGAGTGTAAGCAACTCCAGCATAGCCTCGCCAGGACCAAGTGTCAGCCTCTCTCTCCGTCGCAACAACCACAGTTAATCCTTCTTCAAGATGGGTAAAGCGCCCTTGATTCAGACAGTGGAATCTAGCCTCCATTTCCTCAGATCAAACCTGATTACCTCCCATTTTACAGACGCTGTATGACACCCCTAATGGTTTGGCGCTTCCCTATTATCAAAATATAACAAGGAAGTATAATCAAAATAATAACAATAATAATGCAATTCCACAATTCAGTCATCCTGTTAAACAAAACAAAGTAAGAGCGGGGTGAGGCAGAGCAAGCAGCAGGAAGCGTGAGGTGAGGTGCGGGTGAGGGCAGGTAATTAATGAGTGAGGTTGTGCCTCACTTACCTTTGTGTCTCACACCACATACCATGTTAAATATTGCATGGAAAAAAATACTGGATTCCGTGTGTCACGAACCAGAGAAACTGACGTGTAATAGTGGGTGGGAGTAGGAGCGGGGAGAGTAGGAGCGGGGAGAGTAGGAGCGGGGAGAGTAGGAGCGGGGAGAGTAGGAGCGGGGAGAGTAGGAGCGGGGAGAGTAGGAAGGGGGGAGTAGAAGCCGGGAAGGTAGGAGCCGTGAAAGTAGGAGTGAGGTGAATATGGGAGGAGGGAAGAAGTGTAATAGAAGAAGTGGGGTGGGATGTGCAGGTATGGAGCAGGTATGAGAGTTATGGGACGTGCAGGTGTGGAGCAGGTATGAGAGTTATGGGACGTGCAGGTGTGGAGCAGGTATGAGAGTTATGGGATGTGGGGTGCGTGTTGTGGGTAGCATGACCCAACACTGTGCGGGATCCTCGCCCTCCCCTCACACCGTGGGCTCCATCACGCACTCTTTCTACACCTGCTGTTGCTGTACCGCTGATATCATTCACAAGGCTTGCCTTGATGCTGATCAAGATCTCTTGATCCAATAAACTGAAGCTACTCCTCCATTTCCTCGGATGAAACTTGATTACCTTCCACTCCAGAGGCGCTGTATTACCGCTACAGGTTTAGCGCAAGTCACTGTAAACTTCAACATTGTTACATTACTTCCCGATACCTCACTGCCTTTCCTGAGGGTTCAAAGGTAACAGCTACCGGGTCACCATTTCAGACGTGCTTGATCAGATGTGGGATCCATGCTGGTGCTGCTGACTCTACGACAAACTTAGCTTACAATTTGTTTGGGGCCCTAAATATACTGTGAATAGTGGACGGAGGCTCGAGCTTCCCTCCATTTCTTGCGATGAATGACCCACATGGATTTAGCGCTTCACATTATGAAATGCATTAACACGTATTGATCAAAGAGACATTTTCAGTGTTTTCATCAGAACAAATTGTTGTTGTAGCTCTGGAAGTCATTTTTAGCTCGTCTACCGACCTTTATTTTTTACGATTTTGTTAAAAGTGCGAACTCCAAACCACCGCTGCATTTTCATATTTTTGCCTAATATGTTGTAATTAGTATTCTAGTTTTTCCCTTGTCAAATATCTAAAGGCCATTTTATAATTTACCAGTGATGCAAACGAGATTCTCACAATTTCCTTTCAATGATCTCCCGAGGGCTAATTTATCACCCCTTTTGAAGTAGTCTCAGACAAATTATAATATACGGAAATTTTCTGATTAAAAAACAAATCGTTTCTTAGTTTGGATGCTAGTCTCAGGGATGCTAGTCTCAGGGATGCTAGTCTCAGGGATGCTAGTCTCAGGGATGCTAGTCTCAGAGATGCTAGTCTCAGGGATGCTAGTCTCAGGGATGCTAGTCTCAGGGATGCTAGTCTCAGAGATGCTAGTCTCAGGGATGCTAGTCTCAGGGATGCTAGTCTCAGGGATGCTAGTCTCAGGGATGCTAGTCTCAGGGATGCTAGTCTCAGGGATGCTAGTCTCAGAGATGCTAGTCTCAGGGATGCTAGTCTCAGGGATGCTAGTCTCAGGGATGCAGTCTCAGGGATGCTAGTCTCAGGATGCTAGTCTCAGGGATGCTAGTCTCAGGGATGCTAGTCTCAGGGATGCTAGTCTCAGGGATGCTAGTCTCAGGGATGCTAATCTCAGCGATGCTAATCTCAGCGATGCTAATCTCAGCGATGCTAGTCTCTGGGATGTTAGGCTCAGTGATTCTAGTCTCTTGAATTTTCATCTCAAGTATACTAGCTTCAATGATGGTTTCAGGACTGCTGGTCAAAGTCTCAGGGATGCTCGTCTTAGGGATACCGTCTCAGGGATATTGGTCACTCGTGGATGCCATTCCCTCGGATAAGCTAGTCTCAAAGGGGCCGATCTGTGAGGGATGCCAGTTTGAAGAAGGCTGCTCTCAGGAATGCTGGTCTCAGGGAACCAAGTAAAAAGAAACTCGTATGTATTAACTAACCGGTGCCCCACCCCACTACTGACGTCAGCTATGCCCTTTGGAGCATTTCCTCCAGTTCTTGCTGACCTTGGTAATTCTGGCGTGGGAAACAGGCGAAACACATACCATTTTTTACTATTATTTTTTTTACGTGATTCTTAACGTCAGTTTCTTAACGGTTCATAAATACTATTTATTTGAGGGTAGAATACACAAGCCTATAAAACAGTGTAAACGTAAATACGAAATTTTGAAACGAGTGCAGCGAGACTTTTAGCAACGAATGTGTGAGAAAAGTTGGTAACGTTTGTATCTGTATGATTATCATTCGTGCTGCGAGACTGTGCTGAGGTGAGAACATTCTTATGTCTGTTTACCTTGATCATTCTACCACTGATGTTCAGGCTCTCTCTCTCTCTCTCTCTCTCTCTCTCTCTCTCTCTCTCTCTCTCTGTTTTTCCCTCCCTCCCTCCTTGCTTTATACTCTCCTACCGTTCTCCGTAGGTGACTGTTTACACCGCAGGAATCATCGTTCATGTTGAGTGTGATGCCTCTCGTGTTGGCTGTGGTGCCTCTCGTGTTGGTTGTGGTGCCTCTCGTGTTGGATGTGGTGCCTCTCGTGTTGGATGTGGTGCCTCTCGTGTTGGATGTGGTGCCTCTCGTGTTGGATGTGGTGCCTCTCGTGTTGGATGTGGTACCTCTCGTGTTGGATGTGGTGCCTCTCGTGTTTGGTGTGGTGCCTCTCGTGTTTGGTGTGGTGCCTCTCGTGTCTGGTGTGGTGCCTCTCGTTTTGACTGTGGTGCCTCTCGTGTTGGGTGTGGTGCCTCTCGTGTTGGATGTGGTGCCTCTCGTGTTGGCTGTGATGACTGCCGTGTTGGCTGTGATGACTGCCGTGTTGGCTGTGATGACTGCCGTGTTGGCTGTGATGACTGCCGTGTTGGCTGTGATGACTGCCGTGTTGGCTGTGATGATTGCCGTGTTGGCTGCTGTAACTGCCTTCTTGGCTGATGTAACTGCCTTCTTAGATATTGTAACTGCCTTCTTGGTCGCTTTAACTGCCTTGTTGGCTGTTATAAATGCCTTATGTCCTAATACGTACATCAACCAAATACCCTCCTCAGCAAACGAACTTTTGGCAATAAGGAGTTATTCACGACACGTGTCAGGCATATGTTAAGCTAAACTTATAGTACATAGCATCAGTGTGGAACCCAGGCTTGTTGAAGCATGTCAAGATGGAATAAGTGCAGTGGCTTGCTACGAGGTTAGTCCCGGAGACAAGGACTATGAGCCATTAGGAGCTAAACGTGATGACATTGGAGAACAGAAGAACATAAAAAATAGAGGAATTAACAGGGTGGACAACAGGCGGAAAACAGGAGTTAAGGGCACAACTGGAAGCTAAAAACACAGGAATGTTAGGAAATATTTCTTCAGCCTCAGAATGATCAGGAAGTGGAACGAGCAGATCAGCAAAATGGTGGAATCAGGATCTGTAATTCCTGCAAACACATAACACATACAGGTATTTGTTTGTATATGTATTTGTAAGTAAACACACTCCTTGCATCACCTCACCTGTTTCCACTACGACTACCACTCAGTGCAGCTAGCAATATTGCACTTCGTGTAATAAATTGCCTCCGTGAAGCGTTGAAGACCAACCACCCAGAAATAATAGTACCGCCTGGAGCAAGCGTGACCGTCATGGAGGACTGAGTTCCACCTTTCCGTCCTTTCCTGACCGGAGACCAATCATCCTCCCTCGGGATCACGGGAGTGTCCACTCAACCATGACACTATCCGTATTAGGGGACAAAGGTCACGTCAGATGTGGGGAAGGGGTGTGACCAGGGGTGGGCGAGGAGAAAGGTGTGTTACCAGGTGTGGAGAAGGGGTGTGAAAGGGTAAAGGGGTATTACCAAGTGTAGGGGTGGGCGTGGGTGTTGCTACGAGCATTTGATGGTTCGTAGAAAAAAATTCGAGAGAGGTTAATAAGTCCAAAAAAACTGGGAGGGTAAACGAATTTAAAAGTTGAAAAAGAAACACGTGAAAAATTATATAGAGGTTATATGTTGATGATGAAATGAGGCAGTTATTTCATGACTGGAGAGGAAAGGAACAGGACCTGTTTAGAGTGGGAAAAAACAGACGTGAGTGTGAAGGAATTGAAGCAGTAGGCATGATGTAAGGGTACACCAGCTGGGATACCTGGATAATTATGTATATATATATATATATATATATATATATATATATATATATATATATATATATATATATATATATATATATATATATATATATAAAAAAATTTGCAGACAAGCGATCTTAACTGTGCAAGACAAGCCACGGTGGGTGGAAGTCTTTAGCTCAAGTACTTTCACACTTCACAGTGAGTCATCAGGAGCTATGCAATGTTGCAAGGCAGCAACTGAAGGAGTGAGGGGAAGTATTTTCAGAGTAGCGCTGTGCGGGTTTGTCACCTACCACAGCTCATTTCGGAATGTGAGCCAACGGTTTGGTGCCCCCTTACCACAACCATCCCCATCCCCGAAAATGGAGTAGGAGGGTTGTGAGAAGTCAAGTATTATGAAATTAGAAGATATAATAGCCAGCCCCAAGCTTTTTCTAGCCGCTTCGAACAGGTCATGTGACTTGAGAAAATATGCTTCTCAGTGGATATTATATAGTAGTATATGGACTGCTATTATTCTGTGTAACCTTTTTAATTAATAAAAGAAAGGAAATGAATGTGTTCTTTGTCCGTTTAAATGTCCCGGTCTGGGGTACTCGAATGGTCAAAGGGTACTCAGAAGTAGAACTCTATATTTTCCTAAATATTGTCTACCAGTCTTCTCCTTACTTGGGAATCTTCTATATCATTCAGATAATATTTCTATGATCTAAATTTCTACTTCTAAAATCCTTTAACGTCACTAAATATGTTACCACTCGTTCGTGGTTACAATAATATACATATGCTGCTCGTGAGGCTAGTACAACAAACGGGGAGTAGAATGAAATTAACTCAAAGGCACCCACACCAACGTATGTCCTCGAATGACTGTACAACACCTAGCTCTGCTGGGTGCGTCATTTTCTTAGGATTTGGTGGTCCTGTGGGTTAGAGCATCATGTGGTTTTCGTTCACAATGAGGCGGGCCAAAACAACATGGGTTCGAATCCTTGGCTAGCGCATTGTTGTTATTTTATATATATATATATATATATATATATATATATATATATATATATATATATATATGTATATAAAAGGGATTATTCTTGATAATGTACAATGTGTATGTCAGGCCTTAGAGAGAGAGAGAGAGAGAGAGAGAGAGAGAGAGAGAGAGAGAGAGAGAGCAAAAGCACAAGAGCGAATGTTTCAGAGATGGTTTACAGCAATACGAAGACACAACTGGAAGTTGAAAACTCAGATGAGTCATAGGGAAGTTAGAAAGTATTTCTTCAAACTTGGGATTGTCAGGAAGTGGAACAAACTGGAGAGTAGTAGTAGAAGAGGCGTGATCCATACGTAGCTTTAAAGAGGTACGATAAGGCTCTTGGAGCAAGGAGAGTAAACCTAGAAGCAACCAGCGTAGAGGCGGGACCACGAGCTGTGGGTCGATCCCTGCAACTACATATAGGTGAGTACGTACGTACACACACACTGCAAACTAAACTACACCACACCACACACACCACACCCACTCACCCCCCCCACACACACACAGACAAGATGTTCCAGAGAGGGGACACAGAAACAAGGGGTCACAATTGGAAGTTGAAGACTCCTATGAGTCAAAGAGATGTTAGGAAGTATTTCTTCAGTCATAGAGTTGTCAGGAAGTGGAATAACCTAGAAAGTGACGTAGTGGAGGCAGGAACCATACATAGTTTTAAGACGAGGTTTGATAAAGCTCATGGAGCAGGGAGAGAGAGGACCTAGTAGCAATCAGTGAAGAGGCGGGGCCAGGAGCTATGACTCGATCCCTGCAACCACAAATAGGTGAGTACACACACACACACACACACACACGCGCGCGGGGCCAGGAGCTATGACTCGACCCCTGCAACCACAACTAGGTGAGTACACATACACACAGCGAAAGCCAAATCTGACCCGAAGCTGTTGTACAGCCACATCAGGAGGAAAACAACAGTCAAGGACCAGGTAATCAGGCTGAGGAAGGAAGGAGGGGAGATCACAAGAAACGACCAAGAAGTATGTGAGGAGCTCAACATGAGATTCAAAGAAGTGTTCACAGAGGAGACAAAAGGGACTCCAGAAATACAGAGAGGCGGGGTACACCACCAAGTGTTGGACACAATACATACAACTGAGGAAGAAGTGAAGAGGCTGCTAATTGAGCTAGATACCTCAAAGGCGATGGGGCTGGATAACATCTCTCCATGGGTCCTGAGAGAGGGAGCAGAGATGCTATGTGTACCACTAACAACAAACTTCAACATAGCTAACGAAGGTAAGTAAGACACATAGGGAACATTTAGGCATCTTTATTCTGAAAGATGCCTAAATGTTCCCTATGTGTCTTACTTACTACTTACTTACTTACTTACTACTTACTTACTTACTACTTACTTACTTACTACTTACTTACTAAGTTGTTTACTTAATGAATTCGCTTACATACAGAAGTATGTAACCGAATGTAACATATTCTTTGAATTACAGAGACGCTAAGAGGCAAAACCACTAAGAGTTCCCAGCCAGAAATATTATTCTGAATAAGCAAGTTACAACTTGAGAGTTATTTATAGAGGGCGAAGTTGTGGTACATGTCGAGAGCTTTTGGTAATATATCATTTTGATTGAAATATTTAGGCATTTCATAAACACTTGTGTCTGAGTTCTCTCTAAATTCTAGGATTTATTTTACGCATTCAGATACATAATGATGCAGGGTG
Organism: Cherax destructor; assembly: GCA_009830355.1. NCBI lineage: Eukaryota > Metazoa > Arthropoda > Malacostraca > Decapoda > Parastacidae > Cherax > Cherax destructor. The sequence continues at coordinate 100,183 of WNWK01000181.1, read as the reverse complement.
TGAGAACAGTTTTACTAACAAATTTTATATTTGGTCGACACTCAGCAGGCGGTGAAAACTCAGATGCGGTGAGGGAATAACATCCAAGTATCTGCTGATTTTGTTAGATGATCTGTATACAAGTGGCTCGTTCCTGCATGATAGAATGATAATATATGGATTTGATGATGATAATCTAATTTTTTTCAGGTTTTTTAATTTATGTTGGAGTTCTTTCCATATTCTCAGACTTCTAATGAGCAAAACAAACAAAAATATTCATCGTCCATCTTGATGGCTCCTTAGTTCTGTCATGCACTTGAATGTCAGTTAGCGAAGAAATCCATAGTTGTATCTATGGTAAACAGATAATACAGTTTTGAGTTGTGTCAATAATAATAATAATCTTTAATTCTACAGGTACACGTACAACGTATACAGGCGTAGCTGACATCAATGACATACTAGTATATAGAAAGCTCCTTGTTATGCTGAGCATTTCGGGAAAATTAGGTCAATTTTGTCTCCACGATGCGACCCAAACCATTCGACTAACACCCAGGTACCTATTTTAGTGATAGGTGAACAGGGACAGCAGGTGTCTTAAGAAAACATATCCTAATGTTTCCATCTGTACTGGAGATCGAACTACGGACCTCAATGTGTGAGCTGAGTGCGCTAGCAATCGAGGTACGGGACACCCAAGACTCATGTATGGAGTTTGTCCTTGGTTCACTGTTCTTAATTAAGAGGATGATTCAGTATGTAATGTTAAATGAACTGTCATGTGGTACTCACATAACTCCCACTCCCGCATCCAAAATTCAGATAGCAAAAATGCTCTCATCTCGCAGACAGCCTTAGCCTCTTATGTATTCATGACTTCTGATGTGTGACTGTATAGAAATTAGGGTTGCGCTGAGAAGACCCAACAGCAAACTACTTGGAGTATGTTGGGACATTAATACATACATGTATTATACTCTAGTTCATACTCAAAGGGGTTGTGAATGTTCTCGTCATTCCTCTCTTGAATGGTGTATATACTGTGCACAGAGAGGCGTATGTTTCTTGATATATATGTTTGCTTGCATGTATGTAGTACATATATACGTATATATATTGTACCTGTAGTGAAAATTGTGGGGACTCATAGACTCAGAGAATTATATAAAAATGCTTCGAGGGAAAAATATTTGAATTTCTTCCTGAAACCATTTAAATTTTCAACTTCCTCTACCACTCCATTTTTTTGTAATGTGGGACACGTTACAAAAATACATTGATGGTACAGAGATGGCATATACAATACATGAGATATATATTCAGTATATATTTTAAATCTTATTTTAAGGATTAATTCATTTTTTATTGGTGTACAGGTGATAAACAGCCTCAATGATCCACGTTCAGTTGAAGAGCTTTAAATTTACATACGAACTAAGAAATTATCATTCCTCTCTATATTATTATTATTAATATTATAATTCTCGCTTAAAAAGTAAGATATAGAAACCAAGTAAACCTAATAACTACAGCCAATAGCAACTACTACTACATTGTAAAATGATTTAAAAGTTGTACTAGTTAAGGCCATATCACGTTCAATGCACCGCTTCTCGACCGATCAGCGAAGCTAAGCAACGTTGAGTTTGGTTAGTACTTGGATGGGTGACCGCCTGGGAACACCAAATACTGTTGGCTTAAATCTTATTTTGGTTGATCAGACCCTGATCCACCACAAGGCCTGGTCTCAGACCGAGACGCGGGGGCGTTGACCCCGAAACCCTCTCCAGGTAATTAGAGATAACAAGAGAGTTCATAAAGACTACAGATAATGAGTTTGAATATTAGGGTCCTGGTATGGAGCGATATCTTATCTCTAGTATCATACATTTCTGCAAGTGAAAAGATTTTCCTGCTGAAGATGCGCTGATATATAATACAATCTAGACAATGCGCATGATTCTCTCTCTAAAGAGGTATTATTGTTAATTATTTTCAAACAACTGTCAAACTGAATACTTTAATACAGAAGGTTCGAATACTATTGTGAAAGTCAATCTAAGACCAAGTAAGGCCAGTTTAATCTTTCATAATATAGGGAATAACAGGAATAAGTTACACGTGCCCTAACTTATAAGTATGTAAGACAATATTAATGCTAATTGCATAATTTACTCTGTATATACACCGAGAGTTTTGTAAGCACGTGAATGGATCGGGTTACGCTGGTTAGGTAGGGTTGTCAGGAAGCAGGACAAGTGTTTCCTGACGCGCGTCTTAATTATATGATGATCCACCTCTGGAGCTTTTGGTCATCTGACCGAGGCCTTCCGCTGGCTTACCAGTCCACCCCTTTAAAAATTATGGTTATAAATTAAAACCATTAGGAATTAATCGATCGGGTGTCCTATGGTGGCGGGCAATGCCCCGTTTTCATTCAAATATTTATAGTAGTTATTTCACTGGCGCTTCAGCTTCACATTGTTCCAGACTACGAAGCAGAGCTCTTCGCCAGGCTGAGCCTGTGGGACTGACCACCTCAGAACTACGTCTTCAGGGTGGTGGGCTGATTACATCGTTTTTATATCTGTACTGTTTCTGCTTCCTCCTCTGTAGTCGACTGTAGGTTACTGTGTATTGAGACGTTTCAGAATAAAGATATCTAACTGTTGTACATGTGTCTTACTATCATGATTTGTATTATCAACAGCAGGTCTTATAAACCCCACCTTTCACTTGAAGAGGACAAACAGCGTTTTCCACATTTTACTGATGACAGATCATTTTGGCCATCTCCATAGAGACATCAAATACACGATCATATGAGATGCTTAGCCCTAGCTTATACAGTTTGTCCACAAAAGTTCACTTTTCCGAGTTTTTGCGTGAATCATAATGCCTAAGTATATAGGCAAGGATGTTACCCGCACTGTAGTGCCTGGTTACTCTTACAACCTGATTCTCAAAGCGTTGCAGTAAAGAGTTGTGCGTTAGTAACCGCAATAGTTAAAACTGGTTGTGGCATTTATGAGGAACTTGTCCGTGGTTTAATATTTGGTCCATTCACCACCAAAGCAACCAGTGCCAAGAGAGACGTTCGCTGTTACAAACGATGGAAATGTAAAAGAAGAATTCTTAGATCTAATAAGCTTAAAGGAAACCACAAAATGTATTAACATCAAAAATGCACTTAAAGCATTATTAAATGTTCAACTACCATTGCATAAACTTGTTAGCATTGCAACAGACGGGGCACCACCTATAGTAGGTCAAAATACTAGCCTTCAAGTTCAACAGTGCCATATATTGGGCTTCACACGGCGAGGGTCTGGATTTGATTCCCAGCCAGGGTAGAAACATTGAGCGTGTTTCTTTACACCTGTTGTCTATGTTCACCCATCAGTAAAATGGGTACTTGGGTGTTAGTCGACTGGTGTGGGTCGCATCCTGGGACACTGACCTAATTTGCCCGAAATGCTCAGCATAACAAGCGACTTTCTATATAGTAGCATGTCATTGATGTCAGCTAGGCCTGTATACCATGTACATGTAATTGTAGTAATAAATATATCTATATCAATATCAACCTGTGCCCAGATGAATGCGAGAGGTGCAGATGCGTCCCCGCCAGTGAGCTGCGGAGGTGACCTTGACAAGGCAGGGTCGGGTTGTCTAGCACTGCCTGTGGGCTATGTTCTATCTTCCACTCAACCAAGTGCTGGGAATGGATAAAGAAAAGAATGTACTGTGTGAGGACAGTCGAGTGTACACTACTTTATGATACTCCCATCAGCTAGTGCGTCTACCTAGGCGTCCGCCGTCCTTGCCCCTTTATCAATGTGTGATCCACATCTGCCCATGTGTTGAGGTACCTGCGTGTGGTATCGTCTTGAGTGCCTCCACTCACAGCATGTTCATGACAAAAGAAGCATTGTCATAGTCACCTTTGTGAAAGGAGCCGTCAGTGTGTTGTTCATCGGCTGCTCCGAGCACTATCTCGTGGGTGCGTCAGATAAGCTTTATTTAGGTTAAATACATGTGCTTATGTAAGAAATTACTTAGTCTATAACCTAAGACTTAGAGATTTTAAAATGTGAGGTGTTGCTTCCCAAGACCAAACCCATCCTAGAAGGAACTAGGATGGGTTTGGTCTTAGAAAATTTTTCGAGAGTCTTGTCCAGAATTGGGCACAATTAAAAGACAATAATACTTTGAGACTTCAGTATGTTATCAACATAACAGGCTATGTAACACGTATAAGCAATTTCTAGGATTAAATAGTTACATTCATCTAATTAATGCACCAAAACGGGTCACAGTTCTCATCCACCATACTCGACCACACACTTTGTAACCCCTCAGGCGTCACACAGGTCTTAGTGATCATTTCATCACTTTCTGCACCAGGAAAATCATTAGGGAACGGATAGGTCTACACAGGACAATAAAAATGAGGTCAACTAGAAGCTACAGTAAAGAAACACTGGTAAATAGACTACAAAATTGTGATTAGACTATGATAACAACTTACAAGGACGTAAATGAGGCCAGGGAAACATTGAAAACAATGTTCACTGCCCTCCTTGATAATATTGCACCAGTCAAAGAGGTTAGGAATAAACGAAGAACTGATGTCTGCATTACTGCTGAGATATTAGATAATATCAAATTCAGGGATCAATTGCTAAAAAGATTTAAGGATATTGCATCGCTAAATGAATTTCAAAGGGTAAGGAACAGAGTGCAGAGGTTTATAAAAGGAGCAAAGTCAAGGCACTATTGCTCAGAAATCGAAGAATACAAAAACAACCCCAGAAAGCTCTGTTGTTCTCTGTGTTGCTTTGTTATTCTATGTTGTGTTGTTCTGTTGTTCTATGTTGTGTTACTATGTTGTGTGATGTCACCAAGGTTGTTTAACATATTTATAAATGGAGTTGTAAAAAAAGTGAACGCTAGGAGAGGTGTGGCAGTTGTCACAGTTGCTTTTTTGCCGATTGATCGGTTCTTTTGGGAGTTTTGAAGAGAAGTTGTAAAAGCTGGTAGACGAATTTGGGAGGGTATTTAAAAGAAGGAAATTAATAGTGAATATAGGCAAGAGCAAGGCGATGAGAGTAAAAAATAAGTTTAGGCAATGAAAGATTGGATATCAGATTGGAGGGAGATAGTATAGAGGAAGTAAATATGCTCAGATATTTAGGAGTGGACGTCTTAGGAATGTTTCTACGAGATTAAATGAGCCATAGAAATAAAGGAAAAACAGGTGGGTGGTGCATTGAAGCATATGTGTAGACATAGAGCTTTATCCATGGTGGCAAAAAGAGGAATATACCAGAGCATAGTGGTACCTACACTGTTGTATGAATGCAAAGCGTGGGTTTTAAAAGTAGCAGCAAAGAGAAGACCGGAAGCAGTGATTTTTATTTGAGGGCAATGTGCGGTGAGAATGTTATGCAGAAAATTAGGAGTTTGGAAATTAGGAGGTGTGAGGGTACCAGTACTATTATTCAGAAGGCTGAGGAGGGGTTGTTTAAATGGTTTGGACATTTAGAGAGATAGGAGGGCGTATAAGTCTGTGGTGGAGAGAAGGAGGAGGTAGGAGTCATCGTAAGAAAGATTGGAGGGAGAGGTATAGATTTTGATAGCTTGGATATCCAGCGGGCTTGTGTGTCTTAGATAAGAGTGTAGACAAGTGGTTTTAATAATTTGTCATGATGTTAGTGTGTGAACACGGTAATATACGAAGGGATTCACTGAAAACCAGTTAGCTGGACTTAAGTCCTGCAGTTCGGAAGTACAGTACCTGCGCTGTGAAGAAAGGGTTGGGATGTTTGCGATTTGGAGTTTCATTTCAACCTTGACGTCAGCGCGCTTCTGGCAAAATAGGGATTGAAGGAATGGCGGTGAAAGTGTTTTCCTCTTTTTCGGGTCACCCTACATCTGTGGGAGACGAGAGTGTGTCAAAAATAGTTTGTTTAAACAGTAAGAATATGCTAACACTAGATTTTTTTTTAGAATAAACAAATGTTGTACTGCAACTGTATTCGTGTGCGTAATTATACAGTAAAGAGTGACTGATACATTCGCGTGCGTATAACTACATCTTGCTGTAACAGATGTACTTGGGTGCATAATTTCTAATGAACATTATTACCAACACTTAGTCAAATATTAATAAAAACAACGTTATAATAAACCTGTAATTATGTCTCCCTGAAGGAGGATTTTTAAGTGCATGTTAGAATTTTTCTGTGCATATTTTTTCGTCCTTAAACTTTTCGTGCTTCTTTCGCTCATAACTCGAGAACGTTTCATCCGATCGGCCTCAAACTTTCAGTGCTAGTGTACGGTATTGGAGACCAGATTCTTGGAACAATTGACATGTGCAGGTGTCTTGTGACCAAAGTCGTTGAAACCATTCCCAGGATTCTGGAGTGGCTCACCAGTGGCTGAGCATCGAACATTCACAACAGTTGTCTTCTAATTCGGCGACGGTGGGGAGTAAAATTCAAGTGCGTAGGAGCAGATTTGATCATTTTGTGTAAAATAGTGTGAAATTTGTATTACCATTAAATCAGTGGAAATAAGTTTGCTTATCACTTCTTAACAGATATCAGTGACAAAACTGGAGAATGTGGTTTCCTGAAGGCATGGTCCCTGCTGTTATTGGTTCATATAAGTCCACATATGTCAATTGTAAGGCATTGTGATATTCTTTATTATTCAAAAGCTAAAGAATGATTCTGATCGGCTTCAAAATATTATTAATGATGCAATACTTCAGGACGGATGATAAGTTTACTGCGAGGTGTAAATTTGAAAATAAAAATCCTGGAATTATTGGAATCTCTTCAATTGCTGGAGAATACCTTTTCTGATCGGGTTAAAGTTTCACCATTGGTGGGCATTATGAAAATATTTGGTGCTCACTTTGAGCTGCATAAAATCCAATTAGTCAATTTTTTTATATAAATTGTTTTCCATGTGATAACTAGAAAAGGCCTCATCTGAGCGGCTTCAAAGCATGTCCGCTCTTGTATCATATTTCGATTTTTTTAATGATTTTTTGGCGCTGTGGGTTCTAGAATTTGCCAATTTTTAAGGTAACTTTAGCAAATTAGTTTCTTAAGAAAACTTAAGAAAAAAGTAATTATTTTTTTCATATAAGACTGTAGATATTTTGAAACACAACATAAATGAAACAAGAAAACTGGAAAAAAAATTATTTTAAAATTTAATTAGGGAAAGACTTTTCAGTTTTTCTGGATGTTGGTCTTTTTGAGTCAGTAGTTTAGTTTCAAAGCTGGTGTTTCTTAATGGAAGGTTTGAATTAGATTTAGGCTGTGTTTGTCCTAATTCCATTTTCATTGAAGGAATTGGGATATTAATTTTCAAATGAGCAACTGTGGATGTCTCTTCTGATTGCCTTCAAGTCTCCATTGTTGATATTTAACCGGATTACAGACTTGTGGCACACTCTGCACTGTGCCAGTCTCGCCCACTGAGGGACAGAGGACTGAGGTTATGCAATACTAGCTTCCTAGGATCGCACACTAACCGAAATACGTCTAGTTACGTAAGAACCAGCTGACTGGGTGACACAACCCTCACCAGAAGTGCTTTATATCTTATCTTAGTCATTTTTCACATTTATATCGCTAATTCACTGCTACGTGCGATATTTTAACGTACTATATTATGCATGACTCCCTAAACATATCAACATGCGAACTATACAATATGTGCCACTAAACATAAGATAGGATATTCTCACTTAAGCAGATATTCACAATGGGTGCCAAAGGATGTTGGCACTTGCTGCAACTAGCGCAGAGTTGAAAAATATATATAACACAATAATTACAGAAGGGACACCCCGAACACGGTGCGGTCCTGTAATTACATACAGTTTATATAATTATTATACAATATATGCAGTAGTACTGTTTTGTAACTACTGGTAAATAATTATAGAAGACTGTACACCCTGCATATAAGTATTGTCCTGTAACTACGGATAAGTAATTACACAGACACAGTTTCTGTCAGTACACCTGGTGAGACAGGAACATATACAATTATATTAAATTTCCCCTTTGTACTGTTTGTCACGTATGAGGATGTTTATCCATGAAGTTATATATTATTATTATTATTATTATTATTATTATTATTATTATTATTATTATTATTATTATTATTATTATTATTATTATTATTATTATTATTATTATTATATTGTTTAATTTTATTATTGCTTGGTTATTCTCACTTTTAAATATGATGATATTTAAAAGTGAGAATAACTCACCGTCACTGTGAGCGACCACTTTCCTTATGAAGGTTACAGATCATCCAGGTTGCGTCCTGGGCGCTGGATCCCCGAACGCGCAGTCCAACGTAGGCATCCCAGCCTGGTCGATGAAGAAATATTCGCATGAACTTTGAATGTTGAAGAATGTTCTCCATATTACTTAGAGTAATGATAGATAATAGTCTCTACCACAGTAATACTGATACCAAAGTCTCTACCCTTGTAATACTGATACCCCAGTCTCTACCCTTGTAATACTGATACCCCTGTCTCTATCTTTGTAATACTGATACCCCAGTCTCTACCACTGTAATACTGATACCCCAGTCTCTACATTGTAATACTGATACTCCAGTCTCTACCCTTGTAATACTGATACCCCTGTCTCTACCCTTGTAATACTGATACCCCAGTCTCTACACTGTAATACTGATACCCCAGTCTCTACATTGTAATACTGATACTCCAGTCTCTACCCTTGTAATACTGATACCCCTGTCTCTACCCTTGTAATACTGATACCCCAGTCTCTACACTGTAATACTGATACCCCAGTCTCGACCACTGTAATACTGGTACCACAGTCTCTACCACTGTGATGCTGATACCCCAGTCTCTACCACTGTAATACTGATACCCCAGTCTCTACCTGTAATACTGATTCCCTAGTTTCTACCTTTGTAATTCAAATGCACTACTTCCTTCCATTGTATTACTAAAACTACCTACATTTCACAAACAATGGGCATAATCAAGCACTCACTCAACAATAATCCAAATGTTAGTATGATTACAAACGGAGCCTTGCATGTCAACAATGTAATAATAATAATAATAATAATAATAATAATAATAATAATAATAATAATAATAATAATAATAATAATAATATAATGGAGAAGCTTTAAGGAATTGCCTCAAATTGTTCAGACATGATAGTTGCACACAAATATTTTAGAATATTTTATCTAAATCATGACTAGAGAGTTTTAATTTACAAGATACTGCATAAATTAGTATGCTGGAACATTAATTAGAAGGAACAATGCCAGTAGCAACCTGCCTGGCGGTAGTGCAAGGGGAAAATGGCTAACATAAGCAATAAATGTTGAAGCTAAAACTACCCTTAAATTGTGATATTCGAAATTTGCAATGAAAAAATAAATGTAGATTTCGTGGCATTAATACTTCTTTTGATATTTGGAAAATAATATATAATATGTAATTAGCAAGAAATCATTCTGATTAGGATGTGATGGTAATGTTGCGTAAATTATTCACTGTAGGATTTTCAGAGGTAAATAATAAAAAAATCAATAAAAGGCAAGAAGTTAAGTTCTCTGCCATTCAAATTTATATTCAAAATTCATTTTTTTTTAATTTCTTTTCACGCGGTACAAAAATACATGTAGTAAAACATTGTTGGGCAGAAAGGAAAGCCACTAAAGAACAAAAAAGGAACAATACCGTGACTGGAACAATACACAAATAACCCGCACATAGAAGAGAGGGAAACCTATGACGACGTTTCAGTCCCACTTGGACTTGGACCACTTACGTATATATAATGCATTTAGGGCAAACTAATCCTAATGCTCAAAACTACTAAAGAACTAGACATAGACTATTAAGTAAGATTTCTTATGCAGTTAACTACAATTACATGTACAAAAAGAAAGGTAGATAATTAACAAAAGGTACCCTTTTAAAAGTATGACTTGTTATTTTCAAATTGATTCAATGATCTTCAGTTTTGTGGAGTGACTGAATAGAGATAGTGAGGATACAGGAAGTTACTTAGTTACAGTAGAAATATAATGGGACAAGGTGACTAATAATTTTTTTGTATTAATATTGGTAGAATTACCAACAATATGTAAAATAAAAGGACACAAATGCAACTAATGCGACATTTTATTGTGGCAACGTTTCGCTCTCCAGAAACTTTGTCAAGCTGTTTATTTATTTTTTCAAGTTCGCTCTTGGTTTATATCTTCCTCTTGTAATTTAGGTTCAGGGCTTTCAGTCTAAGTGAGGAAGATTTCTTTTAGCGGATTTACTTTCTTATTATTACCTGTGTATTCTCGAACACATTTGTAGTCATTTTGTGGTATGGAGACTAAAACTGCGCTATATAATATAAATATGCGCTTGCAAATGACCTTTAGAGCAGTACAGTCTCTGGCAGCAGCAGACATACAGTCTCTGGCAGCAGCAGACGTACAGTCTCTGGCAGCAGCAGACATACAGTCTCTGGCAGCAGCAGACATACAGTCTCTGGCAGCAGCAGACGTACACCATGCTAACTTCAGGACAGTAGGCATCATGTGCTAGACCAAGTTGTTACATAACAGTTTCAGCCACCACTTATTCTCAACCAACACTTGAATAAAACACTCTTTTTTAAGTCATCCGACGTCATTTCTAAAATCAATACTGAGGTTCCTCTTTCCTTAGTTATAGCTCCCCAGTAGTTACTCTTGTAACTCATTTTACGGTTACTTCCATAACTCTTACGGTTACTCCCTTTACACCTCCTATGCCCACTGTCATAACTGATCTTATGGTCAGTCTCATAACTCCTCTTATATTACAACAATTTTGAGCTTTCTTGCGAGGAAGTAGTTCCTAGAAGGACAGGGTAGATGTCATGGGTAGGTAGCATGCCCTGAATGATGCGCTTGTTGCTAACAAATTGCGAGATGAAAAATAAATAAATAATACATATATAATACAACTTAGGTAGTAGGTTGGTAGACAACAATCACCCAGGAAGGTCCTGCCATGCCAGTGAGATACGGAAACCTGTGATTGTTTTACGTGATGGCAGGATTGCTGGTGTCTTCTTTTTTCTCTCATAAACACACAAGATAACAGGTATATCTTGCTACTTCTACTTACACTTAGGTCACACTACATATGCGGGTACACACCCATCTGGGTTTTTTTATTTTCTTAATAGTTCTTGTTCATCTTTATTTCCTTTTATGTCCATGGGAAAGTGGAAAAGAATTATTTCTCCGTAAGCCATGCGAGTCGTAACAGGCGACCAAAATGCCATGACCAAAGGGCTAGTAACCCTTCTCTGTATTCATTACTGAATTTAAAAAGAGAAACTTTTGTTGTTCTATTAAGGTCACCCTGCCTTGCTGAGATGCAGCCGATTTGTTGAAAACAAACCACACACACACAGGGGCCAGGAGCTATGAATCGACCCCTGCAACCACAACTAGGTGAGTACACACACACACATGCAGACAAAAAAAATATATATATATATATATATATATATATATATATATATATATATATATATATATATATATATATATATATATATGTCGTGCCGAATAGGTAAAACTTGCGATTTTGGCTTAAATAGCAACTCTCTTCTTGCCGAATAAGGTAAGACAAAATTTGTGTATGCAATAATTTCGTAAAAATCATTCTGAACCTAGCGAAAAAATATATTTCATTGTGTTTGTTTATTATTATTGTTGTAAACTTATCTAAAATATATTTAGTTGGATTAGGCCAAATTAAAATGCGCTTGTTATAATAAGGCTAGGTAAATTTTCTAAGATTCTTTTGGTACAAAATTATTAATTTTTACATTAACATAAATTAAAAAATATATCTTTAAACGTATAAAAGAAAATTTTGAAATGACTTAATTTTAAACGAGTTCTTGGTAATTGACCAATTTTACCTATTCGGACGATATATATATATATATATATATATATATATATATATATATATATATATATATATATATATATATATATATATATTAAAGAACAGTGCACTATTGTTTATAAAATTAAAAGAATAATCATAGGACCACACGTTGTCTTCAACAGCTGGAGCAGTTATATAGAAGCCCGCGACACGGTCTTCAAGGACCGGTGCTGGAGCAGTTATGGGACCACATTCTCCTCAAGAAGTGACTCATACTATAGGCTAGGAAAAAAAACCTGGTAATCCTCCAGACTCCAGTTGACTTTGGTAGGTCGAGTTTCTGAACTTTTTATAGTTCATTCCTTAATCCCTAGTTCACTTGCCATCTAAAGTTTCATTCCACGATCAGCTCAGAATTGGAAAACCATTTGTAACAAACTTTCTTTCTAAATTCTTAAATAAAGAGTCAGTTTTCACGGTCGTTAAACTTCCTCTTCCCAGGACTTTGTGTCGCCTTATAAACTTAGCGTTTATTACAACTGTATAACTGTCATATACAATAGGGAAGTAGCACACTGCTGATGTTTGGTCAATTCAAAATAAATATTTACCACCTTGGCTTGGTTTGTGTCTCACCCAACGCTTTTCACCCCCCACCTGTCCAACGCTGGATTGCATTACCCTGTTGGTGGGGCATGCATTAGGCTTCTTGCCCTCCCGTTCAACACAGGTTCACATCACTATATTGTTGGGGTTTGTTAGCCCCTCGGCTCCCGTGTGACACTGGGTTATATTATCGTGGTGGTGGGGTTGTGTTAGTCCCCTTTCCCCTCCCGTGTGACACTGGGGTCACCTTACCTTTTGGTGGGGGTTATATGCAGCTTATTCTCGCAACAAGAGGGACACATGCTAACACTAACGTCTCCTACATAAATGTGGGACGTTGTCAGATGTTCTGCGGTCATTTTTTGAGTAAATGATTTGGGGTTAAACGTACGTTTTAATGCGCTTGTGTAATTTAACACAGTCTAAATTAATTTAACCTACTTTCATGTAAAGAAGGAAACGTTTGAGAGAAAATAAAAAGCATTAATAAGTTGATGTTGAGCACCAGATCAACTAATTAACTTAGTGAAGTAAAAATGAATGGCTTGAGTTTCTCACTAAGATATCTATCAAACATATTTCTTCCTAAATTACGTCATTTTTACTTTTTCTGCCGTGACTTTGAGAGAAACATAAAAATGGTTTGGATTCCGTTCAATGCAACGTTGTTTTAACTGGGAGTGATATCTGTAATATGAGAGTAAATTAGCCACGACAGCGTCTAATTGGTACTGATAATTAATTGTTAAGATAGTTGAAAAATAGTAATGATGGCAATCGAATCACTGATGTTGCATCTTTTTATGTTGCATGTAAGACATCTTCAAGTCTTTACGAGTCATTTTTGAGACAAGAAGATTGCAAATGGGGCGGTTGTAAATACTGGCAATGTTTCCTAATGACTGTTTTCCTTGTTCACTAAGCAGAAAATAAGTATTCGGGTGCTTAGGCACAACGTAGTGATTTGTCATGGTTCTTAAGTCCTCAACCAAATATTCGAGATTCCTAGGTCACTGGTCATTGTGACCTCTATTCAAAAAGAAAAGTCACATGCCTCTGTCATGGTTTATAATGTTGACAATTTAAATTATTACGCTTTCTAACAATTTGCAATGAAAAAAGATACTGCCAGACCTTACAAGAGATAGAAGCCAAACCACGTACGGCAACGGACATAGATCTGTCCAGAAGACTATTGATAATAGTATGGAAATTGTGCTCAACTACACCAAATGTTTTGAAAATATTAATTGGTACAGCAAAAGTTTTATCGTAATCTCAGAGAGGCTGAGGTAAAATAGAGTACCAGCCGAGTGAGAGGATGTGTTGTCGCTACAAGCAGCGTACAAAGAAACGTGTATGATATAGTCAAATTTGACCCAGTTGCCTAAATGTTATTCTAGGTGACAGCGAGAAATAAAAAATGCTCCTAAAGACAAGCTTGCAGATTAACACCTTCAAGAGGCCCAGGAACTAACGTGACACCAAGAAGCCTAAAGCCTGAAGTTTAACACCTCTCAAAAACTTTTTTATTAGTAATATAAAAAATAATTAAAATCGATGTGATATCAATGGAGGGATGGAGAGGTAACCTTACTTAAATAGGGACAGGATTGACCCAGATGTGAGTGTGAGAGAGGTGCGTGAGGCTGTGGGTAGAATGAAAGGAGATGGGACTGATGGGATCAAGACAGAAATGTTAAAAGCAGGTGGCGAAATAGTTTTGGAATGGTTGGTACTTTTATTTAATAAATATATGAAAGAGGAGAAGGTACCTATGAACTGGCAGAGAGCATACATAGTTCCTTTGTATAAAGGCAAAGAGGACAAAAGAGTATGTAAGAATTATAGGGGAATAAGCCTTCTGAGTATACCTGGTAAGGTGCATGGTAATTATTATTGAAAGAATTAAGAGTAAGACGGAGAGCAGGATCGTAGAAGAACAACGAGGTTTAAGGAAGGATAGGGGATGTGTAGACCAAATGTTTACAGTGAAGCATTCAAATGAACGGTATTTAGGTAAGGGTACACAGGTTTTCGTTGCATTTATGGATTTGGGAAAGGCATATGATAGGGTGGATAGAAGAGCAATGTGGCAGATATTGCAAGTGTATGGAATAGGGAATAGGTTATTGAAAGCAGTTAAGAGTCTTTACATGGATAGTGAGGCTCATGTTAGAGTACGTAGGAGAGATAGGGAGATTATTTCCCAGTAAAAGTAGGCCTTAGACAGGGTTGTGAGATGTAACCATTGATGTTCAATATATTTATAGATGAAGCTGTAAGAGAAGTGAATACCCGGGTGTTGGGGAGAGGTGTGGAATTAAAGATAAAGAATATAACACAAATTGGGAGTTGTCACAGTTGCTTTTTGCTGATGACACTGTTTTTGGGAGATTCTGAATAGAAGTTGCAGAGGTTGGTAGAAGAATTTGGGAGGGTATGTGAAAGAATGAAATTAAAAGTGAATATAGTCAAGAGCAAGGAGGATAACAAAAAATATAGGCAATGAAAGGCTGGATATCAGACTGGAAGGAGTATGGAGGAAGTGAATATGTTCAGATATTTGGGAGTAAACTTGTCAGCAGATTGGTCGATGAAAGATGAGGTAAACCATAGAATTCACAAGGGAAAAAGTGAGTGGTATACTGAGGAGTTTGTGGAGACAACGAACGTTATCCAAGGAAGCAAAGAGGGAAATGTATGAGAGTATAGTGGTACCAATGCTCTTATATAGGTGTGAAGCATGGGTGGTGAATGTTGTAACAAGGAGAAGGCTAGAGGCAGTGGAGATGTGTCTGATGGCAATATGTTTCGTAAATATTATGCAGAGTATATTATGTAGCTTGGAGATTAGAAGGCAGTGTCTGGTTACTAAAAGTATTATCCAGATGGCTGAGTAGAGGTTGTTGAGATTGATCGGACATTTAGAGAGTATGGAACAAAATAAAATGACTTTGAGGGTGTATAAATCTGTAGTGGAGGGAAGGCGATGTAATGTTCGTCCTAGGAAAGGTTGGAGGGAGGGGATAAAGGTTTTGTGTGTGTGAGCGTGTTGGATAGGAGCGAGTGGAGGCAAATGGTTTTTATGACTTGACATGTTGTTGGAGTGTGAGCAAATTAACATTTATGAAGGAATTCAAGAAACCGGTTAGCTGGACTTGAGTCCTGGAGGTGGAAAGTACAGTGCATGGTGAAAGAGTTTCTTTTCTTTTTTTTGGGGGGAGGGATTAACTTGCCTCTTTGGGAAAGTCCGATGTGTTAAAAAATACATTAACCCAAGCGTATTTCCAAGAGGGAAATGCTTTATTGGGTAGACAACTATAAAACAGTCGAGGCAATGCAGGCGAAATATCAGATTATTGGGTACACTAAATAAAATAAATATGTTGGCCTAAAATATCACCCAAAAGTTAGAAAAAAGAGAGGAAATTGGATTGCAAACTAAGGAAAATTTTAGAAGCGAAGAGAATTGTTGACCAAATGTTTGCATAATCTTATGTAAGTGAGAAATGCTTAGAAAAGAAAGAAGTTTTATTTGCAACATTCGAGAGTTTTTATGCGAAAAGTGATGCTCGGATTTAAAAATGTTTAGGAAAGGAGAATATTTTCCCGTAAAATTGGGTTTTATTCAGGGATGTCAGTGGTTCAATGTGTTTATATATAAGGTTGTAAAGTAAGTAAACGCTAGTGTGTTGGAGAATGATGTGGGATTCAAAGATAATTAATCTGATGTGAAGTGGGAGTTGCCACTGCTGCTCTTTGCTGATGATTCAGTGCTTTCGGAAAATTCTAAGGAGAACTTGAAAAGATTGATGGATGCATTTCAAAGTGAGATGAAAGTGAACACCGTTAAGCTCAAGGTGAAAAGAGAAAGAAGTTTTCGAAAAAGAAGTTTATTAATAGATGCAAAAATGGGAGATATATCGGAGAATAGAAGAGCTGATTTTTTTTTTAGGGTGTGAAGCGTGGTCTTTGAATGTTGGAGTGAAGATGGGCCTAGAGACATTGTAAATTTCCTGTTTTAAGATCAATGTTGAGCGGGGATATTATGCAAAGAATAACAGGTAAAGAATTGGTAAGATAGGAAGGTGTATACAGGTTAAAATTCATGGAGCGGAAGAAAGGTTTGTGTAATGGTTTGGTTATGTATATGTAGAAAGGTTAAGTTATGTTGATTAGAAGAATACTGTGGTGGCTAGGAGATGGTGTTGGAAGAATGTGAACGTTTGGAGAGGTAGTGACTTGCGCATCCAGCAGACATGTGTGAACGTAAATGATCGTAGAAATTAGGCGGAATTATAGCAATCATATTTAATTGCCCCTTCGGATAAATTTAATTAGGGAACTGATGCAGAAGTTAGACTTCCATGTTCATCATTATATATAATTACATAATCTAAAGACAAATTATCATTTACGAAAATGTATATTGTGGCTGTAGTCAAGTAAATGATAGAGTACATAAATGGGTTTAAAGACTTTTTAGCGTCATTTTAGTGTTCACATATTCACTTACATTTCCACCTGCGTCACCTTCATACATTTTTATGGGGACACTGAATGATGGGAAGAAAATTCTAGACGTAGCTTTAAATATAAATCTGCTGATACTGTATCTGTATAATACATTTATACCCACCTAAATTAGTGTTAATGATAAGGTTAAGACCACAGCATACAAAAAGACTTGCACTCTACATAGATACTCTACATAGTCTTCACCTCACAACCTTACCATTACTGATGAGCCCCAGCATCCTCTTTCTGAGAGCTCATTGTGTATTTCCAGGCTCTTTAGATGATAAAACATCCACAATTGGTAATATTTTTTAAAGGTCTACATCACCTTCAGTGGGTCTATTCATAAGCCTATTACGCTAGTCTATTTTTTCCTTCCATCCAAGTTCCAAAATCGAAATTTTGTAACAGATGCGTAGTGGTATCTGATGTTTAAAACAAAAGGAGAAAACTTGTCATGTAAATGAGCGCATAAAAATAGAATAAATCAAAGGCGATAAGCTTTATCAAGAACTGGTTGTGTACAAGAAATTATCATCGACAAATAAAAATTGCATGTCGAATGATAATGACATGGCGTGTGAATAAGTGATTTGGAAAACCAACAACTTGATAAATGAGACACTGTGCAACATTTGGGGTATCTTTATTCTGGAAATGTTTTGACACTTTTATCTGGATTGATGGACTGAACACATCGACTCGAGGCTCCAGGACTGGTTACCTCAAACTCCTCCTTATCTTCTACCTTTATCTGCACTGAACCGAAGAAGCCATTGGCTGGCGAAACATTTCCAGAATGAAGATACTGTCGCACAAGTGTCTCATTTATCGACATATCGTGCGTTTTTCTTTGTATTAGGAATTACAACGATTCACCTTACATAAATAGAAAGCTAATTATAAAATTAATCTGAAGTCGAGATAACACTTCGCTGATGTTATAGACTTCGACGTGAGGTGTATCACCCTTCAGTACTTCACGTAGATGTGTTTCCTGTGTGTGTAGCTGCTGGAGGTGTCATATAGGGCTACCACAAGCTCCACTGCTCTTCGTTGCTTACTAATGATCAAAGCCAGTGACTGGACCACGAGTCTAGGCGAAAAAAAAAAAGTTACCGTATGTCCAATCTGCGCCCTCACAGACTCCAGGAGTCACATGCAGAGCGCTCCAGGGCCTAATACCCTGCGGCGACACTCACCAGAAATCTTGCCTACTCAGGCGGGATAGTTTCTCATAATATTCATCGGGATTTTGTGGAGTAAGAGCAAATAAATTTTGAAGCTTCGGCTCGGACATAGCAGGATCTGAGTGTTCTCACTGATCTGAGAATTTTATAGACATCTGGCGTAAGGTTTTGGCTCAGAAATGACTATTAAGATTCACACACATAAACAAACGCACTGAAAAGATTATCGTTAAGACAACGTTTCAGTCCATCCTGAACCATTGTTAAATCACAAATGAGAAAAAGGCAGAGAAGGCCAAAAGACTGAACGGGGGTAGGGAAGAGGAGGAGCAGGGGTATTAGTAGTAGTAGTAGCAGCAGCAGAGCAGCAGCAGCAGCAGCAGCAGCAGCAGTAGTAGTGGTGGTGGTGGTGATGGTTTTGGTGGAGGTAGTGAATTAGAGGTAGCATCAGGAGAGACGGAAATGTCATCGTGAAATACCTCACCTAAGTGCGAGTTTTTGGTGATTTTTTCAGTCACGGTATTGTGACTTTATTCTTCGACAATTAAGATCTTGATAGTCTCATTGTCTTGGAATTTGAAGCATTGGCTTCTGTAGGTTTTCTTAGAAAAAAAATCGATAGAACAAACAAATCAAAAGAAAATAAAAAAATCATCTGTACTCCTCTCTGCTCAGGCAGGATCTGCAGTACTAGCAGTATAAGTCTTCCTCTGTATTCCTCCCTATCTAGACAGGATCTGCAGTAGTATTGCTGTTATTGAACCTGACAGGACAAATCCCTCGACACAGTCATTATCATGTGATAACCTGTTCATTGCAAGCCGTTGGCCATATTGCGTACCAATGCAATATCGACCCCTGGCTTACCAATCAGATTCAGTGGTCTGCATTATTGAAAGCAGTCTTTGTTCCTCTCAGATAACCACGGTATACATCATTACAGAGCACTTGAGAACCACGGTATACATCATTACAGAGCACTTGAGAACCACGGTATACATCATTACAGAGCACTTGAGAACCACGGTATACATCATTACAGCACTTGACGACCACGGTGATACATCATTACAGAGCACTTGAGAACCACGGTATACATCATTACAGAGCACTTGAGAACCACGGTATACATCATTACAGAGCACTTGAGAACCACGGTATACATCATTACAGAGCACTTGAGAACCACGGTATACATCATTACAGAGCACTTGAGAACCACGGTATACATCATTACAGAGCACTTGAGGGTACTATAAAAACAGAGTTCCTAAAGGATCTATTCACAAGCTAAAAACTATTATACCATGTCTCGTTTCACCCCTTGGCCCAATACCTGGAGTATATCTGGAGGGTGTTCCGAGGGTTAACGCCACGATGGATCAGGGCAGGCCGCTGCTGGCCGCACGCAACCCGAAGTACGAACCACAGCCCGGCTGGTCAGGTACTGACTTAAGGTGTCTGTCCAGCTCCCTCTTGAGGTTGGTAACCTCTCTTATGTATGCTGGGAGGCAGTTAAACACAATCTTAGGCTCACTGATGCATATTGTTTTGTCTCTTAGTTTACTCATGGCACCCTTACTTTTCACTGGTGGGGAGATGTTGCACCACCTGCCAAATCTTTTGCTTTCGTAGGAATTAGTCCCTCTAGGATTTTTTCAAGTGTATATTATCATGTATCTTTCTCGCCGGCATTCCAAGGAATTCAGGTCAAAGGACTTCAGCCATTCCCAGTAATTGAGGCGCTTTATTGTACTTATACGTTCAGTGAAAGTTTTCTGTATATTCTCCATGTCTGAAATTTCACCTGCCTTGAAAGGGGGCGTTAATGTACACAGTGTTCCAGCCTAGAAAAAACAAGCTTGGCATCCCTAGTTTTAAAGGTTCTCATTATCCATCCTATCATTTTCCTAGCTGATGTGGTAGAGACATTGTTGTGATCTTTGAAAGTGAGATTCTCTAACATTATCACTCCCAGGTCTTTCACATTAGTTTTTCGTTCTATTGTGTGGTTGGAATTTGTTTTATATTCCGATCCAGTTTTTATTTCCCCGAGTTTTCCATAGCAGAGTAATTGAAATTTGTCCTCATTAAACTTCACATTTTTTTCTGAGGCCCATTTAAAGACTTGTTTAATGTCCGCGTGGAGATTTGCAATGTCCTCAGTGGATGACACTGTCATGCAAATTCTGGTATCGTCAGCAAAGGAGGACACGGTGCTGAGGTTTACATCTCTGTATATGTTACTTATCAGGAAAAGGATGGGAGCGAGTACTTTGCCTTGTGGAACAGCGCTTTTCACTGTATCAGCCTCTCTTTTACTCTGCTTACTATTACTCTTTGTGTTCTATTCGTGTTCTGTTGGTTAGATTCATCCTCCCACTTTTCCTGTCATTCCTTTATCACACATTTTGTATGTTATTACACCATGATCACACTTGTCGAAGGCTTTCGCAATGTCTGTGTATACTACATCTGCATTTTGTTTGTCCTCTAGTGCATCCATGACCATGTCATGGTGGTCCACCAGCTGTGAGAGGAGGAGCGATCTGCTCTAAACCCGTGCTGCCTTGGGTTATGCAATTGTTGAGTGTCTAGATGGTTGGTGAACTTTCTTCTTGGAATTTTTCAAAATTTTATGATATGGTTTTTAGTGACCTTCGGACGACCCCTGCGTTTATGCTATCTCTATATAGGATATTTAAGGCACGTGAAAGGTCTTCTTTGCAGTTCTTGATGAACACGGAGTTCCACGAGTCTGGGCCCTGGGCAGAGTTCATGAACATGTCATTCATTGCTTTTTCATAATCCTGTGGTTTTAGGGTTATATCAGAGATTCTGGAAGTAACTAAATATTGAGTCTCGGTCAAAAACAAAATTCACTTAGATTGTCGACCCTTAGTCTGATTAACGGCTTACTAAATGCTGAGTCATACTGGGACTTCAGTATCTCGCTCATTTCTTTGCTATCATCGGTGTAACTTCCATCTCGTTTAAGCAAGGACCCAATACTGGACGTGGTTTTTGCCCTAGATTTCGCATAAGAAAATAAATATTTTGAGTTTCATTCAATTACATTTAAACGTTTAAGTTCTACCTGTGTCTTTTGGCTCCTATATGATTCCTTGAGCTTAAGTTCAATATTTCTCTGGCCAGTACCTCCTTCCGTATTTCAGATAGACTGGCCCCTTTTGAGCAGCTCTGTGATTCTTCGCCTTCGCCTGTAGGGGGAGCGTTTATCTCTAGTTTATATCTCAAGTGCCACAGAGTTAATTTTTTCTAGGCAAAGGTTCGGATCCGTGTTGTTTATGATATCTTCCTAGCATGTTTCATTTAGGACATGGTTAATTTGATCCCAATGGACATTTCTGTTATTGAAGTTAGATTTGGTGGAAGTACCCTCATAACTGATCTCATTTTTCTGGTCAGGTGCCCTGTGCACACACGTCTGTTCTTCGATTATGTTGTGATCTGAGGCTATTGTTTTTGATACTGTTATATTTCGCACCAGTCATCATTATTAGTGAAGATAAGGTCAAGTGTATTTTCCAGTCTTGTTGGCTCCACTATTTGCTGGCTTAAGGTGAATTTGTTGGAGATTTAATAGCTCGTGTGTGTTTGAATTTTCATCTGAGCTGCCTCCTGGGGTTCTCTGCTAAGACATTATTTGCCACAATCCTCCATTTTAGGTGTCTTCAGTTGAAATCACCTAGCAACAAGATATTTTGGGCTGGGGTTAAAGACTTTCCAGACAGAGGTCAACTTTTAAAAACTGTTCCTTGAATTGTTGGAAAGTTGCATTTGGTAGCTTGAATACAACCACAATTGTTTTCAGTCTTTACTGCCTAAACTTCAGCCACATCATTTGTGGTGTTTAATAATTCTGAGCAAATGAATGACATACAGGCCAACCCCTTCCCCTTATTGCCTGTTCTTTCTGTCGCATCTGAATGAGTTGTACTCCAGGATCCACATTTTGTTTGCAAAAGACCCACACAGACATTGTGTTTGACTCTGTGAGGAGTCCAATGATGAAAGGTATTGTGTTGTTAGTTGATGGCTTTAGACCCTGTATATTTGTAAATACAAATGTTGTTGTATTGATTGTATGTTAGTGATTGTGCCTTTTTGTTGTTATTTGTGATCCAAGATAGTTTAGCATTTCTGTCATTTTCTGCCAGTTTTTTCTTCCTGGCACTAAAAAATCTCTTCTTTGGAGTGATTGTAACTGCCCTGGTTTATTTCCCTAGGTTTGTGGGATTTGTACCTTCTGGTTTCTTTAAATGGTGTTCCATGAAGTCGGGGCATTTTTTTGGATGGTGAAAATTGCATGTCCCACCTGTTTTTCCTGATATTCCATACCTACAGATACGCAAGGTATAGAATCTTCATAAATCTGACTTTTGTTTGCTAGGATTTTTGTGGTTATGTTTCCTACTGGTGCAGTTTTTCCTGACCCTCCACTATCTTTCCACCTCCAGCAGTAATGCTGTTTTGTATTTTTGGATCCTGTATGTCTAGGTCTGTAGATGTTTCTTCAATACCAGGACTATTATCTCCATCTTGTATACTGTCTCATTCTACATCTTTACAGACGTTGTCTTGCAAGGCAGCACCAAGGGTGACACCTCTAGCTGACACACTCACTTGACTATCTTCAATTTCCCACGCAAATGCTTTCTTAAGTGTTTTTATAAGAGTATATATTATTTATTATGAAACAATTTTAATACTTGATGCAAGTTGCTGGAGTTGCCTGTGAGCCAGAACTTTCATTTATCTGGCTGAATTGTTCTCTCGAACATTTATTTGTTGCGAGACCATGTTCCAGATATGGGTCTGGCCGCCCGTCTCTGATTGTTGGGCAAAATACGAAAACAAATATTGGCCATGAACATAATAGGGCCGTTAACAGGTCCAACCATGTGGGAGAGGGAAGAAGTGGAAGATGGGTGTATAATATATGTATATATATATATATATATATATATATATATATATATATATATATATATATATATATATATATCTCCATGGGGAAGTGGAACAGAATTCTTCCTCCGTAAGCCATGCGTGTCGTAAGAGGCGACTAAAATGCCGGGAGCAAGGGGCTAGTAACCCCTTCTCCTGAATATATTACTAAATGTAAAAGGAGAAACTTTCGTTTTCCTTTTGGGCCACCCTGCCTCGGTGGGAAACGGCCGACGTGTTGAAAGAAAGAAAAATATTATATATATATATATATATATATATATATATATATATATATATATATATATATATATATATATATATATATATATATATATATATATATATATATACATACATACATGCACACACACACACCACACTCTCATTTAAAACTATCCAACCCCAGCAACATTGCCATTTCGCCTCGTAAAACACTCCCGGCACCCACAAATTCCGATCAAACCCTACAACACCCTGGCCTTCTCCATAATATTCCAGGCACCTCCACAATACCCCGGCTTCATAAAACATTTCGTACACCCCTAGCACCTGTGCTCTCAGTCCCTCTTAACCTCCGCCGCCCAGTCACCTCACTTACACCCACAGTCAACAGTGTCTGTCATATCTGCTACTGACTACCAAAAAACAAAAAAACAAAAGGTGTTATCACAAAGTACCAACACTTTTCCTTATATTGTCTGAGTGCACATAACTATTTGTGCTTACTTAGCTGTGCATACCTAGTGACGCTTGCTTGGTTCGAGGTTCAGCTCTCGGGTCCTGCTTCCAAAGCAATCGTTTAAGGTAATAAATTTCTAATTCTTGTACGTAGTTCGCCTCTAATACCACCTCATCTAGAGTTCCACTTTCTTATCATCTATATGTTGAGCACATTTCTCCTAAGCTCATTTAATTCACTCTGGCATTTGGTTTCCAATTGTTCCATTTCGTGGTTATCCTACTACTCTTAAAGGCTTTATTGATACTTCTGTGTGTCTTGAACAATGTAATCATGTCTCCTCAGAGTCTTCGTCCAGCGCTGGAAACTTCAGTGTTTTAAGTCTGTCATCACAGCTTGAGTCTGGTGGCAGATCTCTGGACCTTCACGAATTTCTCAAATCTGAGAAGTGTCTGACACTGCTACATCGTGCCTGGGGATACCATTGTTCAAAGCCTTCAAGGAACTACAGTTTCACTCGCTGCCAGATGCCAGCAGCGTTAAAGGGTTAAATATATTTAAATACGTATTAGATAAAATTAATATAGCATAACCTAGCTTATTGTATAGAATTTTTATTTTTCGTTTAAATCGAGCAAAAATCGACGAGCTATAATGCATGCGATAACGCAATATGTTGTTGAAGGACAGGTTGGGGCCGTCACATTCGCAGTGTATGTTATCCTGATTGAATCTTTGTTGAGGTTTCTAAAAGCCATTCTGATATTATCTTATTTATGCGATCCTCTGGCGCTAAGTTCGGGTCACGTCCACCTCAAGGCTATTTTTTTTTTCTGATCCGAATAATGATAATCTGTAATGGTGGTGATAGCCGAATGTTAACACAGCCAAGGATGGTGTTTACATCGCCAGTGGTGCGTCAACTATTTGGGCAGTAGTGTACTGACAAACCTGCCGAAGGTTCACTCATGGGACTATTGTTGTATCTCAATAAACTTGCCCTTTGGAATAATACCTTAATTCTCAACGATACTAAAGTCTGATACTTTCTTTCAGTTGGTAAAGTACTGCTGGCAACTTTTCTCATTATCCTATTCTTCATCACCTAGCGCTTCTTCTAAATGAATTAAAGTAGCCACTCACTGTACTAATCTTGTAAATTGTTCGTTATCCTGCAGTACCTTGTAATCTTTCTAATCTTTCCCAAAAACATTGCATTAGTTGATATTTTCACGCAGATTAGAATTTGCCGCAGAAGCTGCTAGAGTATTGTGCATCTCATATTCATCTGTGGATGGCAGGAGCATATGGATACGCAAAAGGCCTACAAACTAGGCTCCAAAATTGCTTACAGAGGAAAATCTAGATTCATATCTACAACTATCTTATCTGTTGTACACAAATTTAGGATATCTTAATATCTCTGGTATCTTATTTTTATTACTAAAATGTCTTGAAAAATCACATAGGTCATTATACTGTATGTCTGCTTATTGAGGAATATAGAGATACTGAAGCAGTGTTCAAGAAAGTGACCATAAGGGTGGCCATATGCTTTGATCATCTGTGGATCTGCCAAACTGCCAGACACTTGTGACGAAGCCTTATCCTGGCTACCACATCAGTCAGTCTCCTCACATTGCAAGTTCCACCGTAGATATGCTTATCTACGCTCATGTTATTTATAGTGATAGAATACCTGTATCAAAGATAAAATGAGGACTTGAACTGATCCTTCTTCCATTACATGAACGAATTTTAACCCTAATAGTTACATCCTCTGACTCTACTGTGTGGTGGTCTTTTGTTTTTGTTTTTATATTGGGTGGAAACATACAAACACGTCTTATGTGATGTATATTTCTTACTAGATGGACAGGTAAGCCAGCAGAACACCTCGGTTAAATGATCAGTGGACCCACTTATCTAAAATATATTTAGTTGGATTAGGCTAAATAAATTAGGCTTATTATAATAAGGTTTGGTAAGTTTTCAAAGATTCTTTTGGTACAAAATTATTAATTTTTACATTAACATATAAAATGAAAAAAAATATATCTTTAAACGTATAAGAAAAATTTAGAAAGGACTGAATATATATATGTATGTATGTATATATATATATATATATATATATATATATATATATATATATATATATATATATATATATATATATATATATATTCAGTCCTTTCTAAATTTTTCTCTTATACGTTTAAAGATATATATTTTTTCATTTTATATGTTAATGTAAAAATTAATAATTTTGTACCAAAAAACCTTTGAAAACTTACCAAACCTTATTATAATAAGCCTAATTTAATTTAGCCTAATCCAACTAAATATATTTTAGATAAGTTTACAATAATTTAATAAACAAACACAATTAAATATATATTTTCCGTTTGGTTCAGAATGATTTTTACGAAATTATTGCATACACAAATTTTTGCTTGCGTTATTCGGCAAGAAGAGCGTTGCTATTTAAGCCAAAATAGCAAGTTTTACATATTCGGCACTACATATATATAACAGTTCGCAAAAGAGCGAAATTATTTACAAACATTATATCTCAGTCCACAGCAGGATTCAAACCTGCACACTCTGGATCAAAGTATGCAGAGTGTGTAGCCAGACCCCTCACATTCCCTGGCACAGAGAAATTTGAGAGCAAGTTTCTTAACACCCCTGCTGTCCGTCATCCAATTGTCGACTTTTGTGGGTTACATTTACGAAAAAATCTGTAAGGAAACTTCAGTCCTGCTGGAACGTCATACAGTGTCTTGTGTAAGAAAACTCCAGGACCTGCTGGAAATATTTAAGTGATGGATAAAAGATATTCGCATACTTAATAAAGTTAATAAAAAATAATGTACTTGGGGGCTGGGGAAAGGTCGAGACGAGGCGGCGGCCCCACACAGCTCAGATGTTGATGGAGGAGCTGTCAGGAGATTTCAACACCCCACAATACGTCCTTGTGAGACGCCCACCCACCAGCTTCATTCACAACGAACCCAACATGAGTCCCACGCCTCCACCGCCTCCGCTGCTGCCTGACAACGACCTCACACCACACTTCATCACAAGTACCCACCTCTGTTTGCGCCCCCCAAAACAAAACTTAAAGAAGCCAATGGACCTTCCAGTTAAAAGCTTGAGATCCACGCAAGATAGGTCAGCCAGTGCTCACACCCCCTGACCCCCAAGTTTTTTTTTATATAAGTTTTATGCTGTTACCCTACTCGACAGGAGTAGTGTAGCAGCAATCCCTCCCTACATGTATCCCTTAAACATCCTATTCCTTCCATCCTGTATAATGCCCCAACCTTCTTCAGCCGGCATTAGACCCAGCAGGAGCCTCTCAACCAAATCCTGCTTTTATGATTACATTCTATATTCTGATGCTAAAGACACTGCTCTCTTCTGATTAACCTTCAGTGCTTTTGTTGTTGCACTTGTTGTTGCTGTTGTTCATGCTGTTTCTGTTGGTGGTTCCCTTGTGTTTTTGTAGTTGATAATGCAACTGGTGTTACTGTGAATGTTGTTGTCATCGACATTTATGCCTCTTGCATTCATATATTTTTTTTTTTTTTGGCTGGTTTATCACTATTTTGTGAGGTCGTTTCTTGTGTTGCTTCGTTTGTTGCATAGTGAAGGTGACGAGGTTCCCAGTCACTCGTGTTACAGTGTTGTTACTGCCACCCCTGCCTTCCTCCCTCTCCTGCATTCTTCCCTCCCCTGCCATCCTCCCTCCACTGCCTTCTTCCCTCCCCTGCCTTTCTCCCTTACCTGTGCATCATTCATACTCTGGTTGGTGTTTTGGTCAGGAAAACCCCTTCCTAACGCTGGTCCTTGTATCAAGGGCACGTCAGGAAAAAAAGCATGCTTGATTGGTGTCCGTGTTGTCTGTGAACACAGATTCGAAGGTGATGCAGCTGTGGGTGCTGTGGCTGGGCACAGCAGCAGCTGTGGCTGGGCACGGCAGCAGCGACCGCTGGGCACCAGGGCTGAACTCAAAAGTATCAACTAACTTTTTTGAAAGGAATAATGACCAGGGTGTAATAGAAAGGAATAACAGGAAAAGTTGGTAGATGGATCTATAATTTCCTAACAAATAGAAAACAAAGAGTAGTAGTAAACAGATTAAAGTCTGAGGCGGCTACTGTGAAAAGCTCTGTTCCACAAGGCAGAGTACTCGCTCCCATCCTGTTCCTCATCCTCATATCTGAAATAGACAGGGATGTAAGCCACAGCACGTGTCTTCCTTTGCAGATGACGCCAGAATTTGCATGACAGTGTCCTCCATTGAAGACACCGCAAGACTCCTGACGGACATCAACCAATCTTTAAATGGGCCGCAGAAAACAATATGAAGTTCAATGATGAGAAATTTCAATTACTCCGAAATTGAAAACGTGAGAAAATTAAAACTATGTCAGAGTATAAAACAATAGAGCGAAAAACTAATGTAAAAGACCTGGGAGTGATCATGTCAGAGGATCTCACCTTCAAAGACCATAACATTGTATCAATCGCATCTGCTAGAAAAAGGACAGGATGGATAATGAGAACCTTCAAATATAGGGATGTCAAGTACATGATGATACTCTTCAGATCGCTTGTTCTATCTAGGTTGGAATATTGCTGCACACTAACAGCACCTTTCAAGGCAGGTGAAATTGCTGACCTAGAAAATGTACAGAGAACCTTCACGGCACACATAACTGTGATAAAACACCTCAGTTACTGGAACGTTTGAAGTTCCTCAACCTGTACTCCCTAGAACGCAGGCGAGAGAGATACATGATTATATACAAATGGAAAATCCTAGAGAGATTAGTACCAAACTTGCACACGAAAATCACTCCCTATGAAAGCAAAAGATTCGGCAGACGATGCAGCATCCCCCAAATGAAAAGCAAGGGTGCTACTAGCACGGTAAGAGACAACACAATAAGTGTCAGGGGCCCAAGACTGTTCAACTGCCTCCCAGCACACATAAGGAGGATTACCAATAGACCCCTGGCTGTCTTCAAGAAAGTCACTGGATAGGCATCTAAAGTCAGTAAGTCAGTACCTGACCATCCGGGCAGTGGTTCGTATGTCGGGTTGCGTGCGGCCAATAGTAACAGCCTGGTTGATCAGGCCCTGATCCACCATGAGGCCTGGTCACAGACCGAGCTGCGGGGGCATTGACCCTCGAAACCCTCTCCAGGTATACTTCAGGAGCTAGTCGACTGGTGTGGGTTGCATCCTGGGACAAAACTGACCTAATTTGCCCGAAATGCTCAGCATAACAAGCGGCTTTTTATATAGTAGTATGTCACTGATGTCAGCTAGACCTGTATACCTTGTACATGTACTTGTAGAAATAAAGATATATTATTATATTCTTGCACTACCTCACTGCACCACCTCCTCACCAGGCTCTGGCTCTTCATCCCTTCATTACCATTTTGCTCCTGTCTAACTACCTGCAACATCTGCCAACCCGCACCTCACCATTCCGCTTGCTCCTCTATCGTCGAAGCTGCCTCCGGCCACCACATTTCTGGACCCCAGCGCGCGTAAACACACACCAACATGAAACCTGGCCACCACGCACATGTGTGTAACCCTACCTGAACCGTTATGTTTGATATACCTTTGATAAGTTTTGAGGGTTTTCCTACTCCCGCAGTATGGCCCTGGGCCTGGCTTGTCTAGTATCTGGTTAACCAGGTTGCTGATGCTGGCGGCCAGCTGGTCCACATTTCCATCATAACCTGGTTGATCTGGTACTTGATGGAGGTACCTGTTGAGTGTCCTCTTGAAGACTTCTACACTAGTGTGAGACTACGTTATTAATAGTGTTCTCTTACTGTGGCCACTGGGCCCCTGCTTTTTATTGAGTTTAGCTTTATATTTTCTTCCATATCTCTCCAGTATGTTATGGCAGTGTTCAGACTCATGACTTGGCCCTCAAGTTATGACCAGAGTTATGGTAAGCTTGGAAAGGAAGAAGGATGGGTAAGGATGGAAATATGGGAAATGGGTGGGAGTAGGAGAGGTGGGGTAATAAAGGTAAGTGGCCTAACCACTTTGGTGCATTTTAATACAAGTGTAGGTGTAGGGTTAATAATGAATTCGTGAAATTCAAAGAATGGGGTATACCACTCTACCCATCAGCTTCACACAGTTATACCAATTGTAAAACTACATGACGCAGAGTTAGTAGAATATACTTTTTTATTATTATTACGGGGTGCATGTTGGAGGTGGTGGCTGCAGGGAGCTAGATGTAGGTCGGCTGCTTTACTTTGAGGCGTTCCCAGTAATTTAAATGTTTAATCGGCTTTCTGCAGGACGTAAATGATCACTGTATATGTTCCAGTTCTGATCTCTTCCTTTCTTAAACAGAGCTGACAACACTGAACAATATTCTTAGTGAGAGAGCAAAATCGATTTGAATAGTATCACCACTGACACTATTTCTTTTGCTTTGAAAATCCTCAAAATCCACCCTGTTGTGATATTTGCCTTATTGTGTTCTTTGAGAGAAAGATCAACTAATATTACTACTCCCAGGTGCTTGACATGTTCCTTATTATTTCCATATCTTAGCAGCTGGAACTTGTCACAAGTCAACATCAACATAAAAATCTACTTGCATTTTTTCCAAGTCGTTTCCTTTACCCGATCATTCTCGTATGTTATATAAATATGGACACAAACAATATATATATATATATATATATATATATATATATAAGTATTTTTTTCGGTATCCCAGAAGAAGTACCTTTATGTAGTTACCTAATTTGTTTCTTATTTTAATTTTCTTCCTCTAAACTTTCATTAATAACTTCAGAACGTCTTATCCAATCATCTTTATATTTACAGCGCTCGTTTACTCTAAGGGGAGAAAAACTTCAGGCAACTATTGACGTAAGCAAGTGCCTCTCTAGTAATGTTACATCGACTCTTGGAATAGGCCCGATGACGTTTAGATTGGATTCAAACATTCAACACTGGTGTATCTTACTTAGACGAAGGCAGAGAATGTTGAACATTCTTACACATGCTTCTCTTCAATGACTTCACTAACAGGATAGTATCCAGTAAATTTAGTCTGTAGATTCAAGTTTGACAATTTATTAACACAGTTAAAATACTTGGAATCAGAAAGACTTTTTTATGATTCTTTAATAAATAATAAAGCTACCGCGATAAAGAAATAATATTTTGTGTCATAAACTGCTGTAGTTTTTGTTCTAACCTTCAAACAGTTGCATAATAATCAATTTATACATTTAAAAAAAATAATGGCAGTGTTATACAAAATACCAAAACAACGTAAAAAAAATACTTACATTTAGGACGCGAAACTTTATTCCGGCGAAATTCATAATTTTCGATAACTCGGCTTAGAAAAGTCATAGAAACAAACTTTAAGCACCAAAATATTCCTTGAATTATGCTCTATTTTTTCTGGAATACATAATTGACTATTTAATACTTAACCCCTGGAAGAGACGTCCCCTTTAACATAGCGGGTCCTGGGGTTAAGCAACACTGCAATACCCACCTCGGGTTACATGAACCGTAACACAAAATTAACTCAGTTCCTTCTGTTAGAATTTGTTTGCGTATGTATCAGAACTATAGAAGATTGAACAAGGCAAAAGTGAAGAGCATCTAGACTGTGAACATTACTGAAGTGTGAGTAGGCAACCAGCAAGGAGCGACGTCTTCAACCGTGAGAAACTACCACAACACCACCAACATCTGCTGATACAACATGCTGACACTGTAGTGGTCGTCAACGATGCCGTCATCACCTTGAGAGTGGTCAAGTAAGAGATAAACCATACTTAACCCTCACCACCTTTTCCCGGTGTGGTGATGGTGTGACACCCCACCTTGTACCTCACCACCCCGGTGAGTGGTGATGGTGTGACACCATACCTTGTACTTCACCACCCCGGTGAATGGTGCGACACCCCACCTTGTACCTCATCACTAATCACCACCCTGGTGATTGGTGATGGAGATGTGACATTTCAATTAACAGGTGTCCAAACCTGCCAACTATCTACTAACTTTTCTCATACTTGGTAAGGACCGTCGTATCTGCCAGCTCTCCACCTGACTCGCTTGTGTTTCACCTCCTCCAGGCGTACTAAACCACAATCAGAGTTTTTGGTTTAGCATATCTCTTGCCCATCGAGACTCCATTAAGAACAAGTACAATTCTACCCTAGACATTCTGATTACCGGGTCCGTGACGGGTGAGCCAGCGGTCGCTGATGCCGTACCTTCTCATAGACCCAATAATTATCCAACATTTGCTTCCATATTTTAGATGTTATAGACACCATCGTCTGCAACATCTGGGTATCTTTGTAGACGTTTCGCCATCCAGTGGCTTTGTTATTACAATACATGGAGGACCCCAGCAGTGGGATCGAAATATATAGACCAATTCATCTTCTGAGTGTCTGTTTCCATATCAGTTATTGAACATTGCCAAGTGTTCATTATACATGAACATAATCTGAAGACTAGAAATATATACAACAGACAGTGGAAGATGAGGTAATGAGTCCCTCAGCCCAGGAGCAGGTGATGGGCACCGTAGTCTTTAAGAATCTGAAGCAGAGGCAGGAAGATTAGCAATTATATGCTGGAGTCAGATGAGATGCAGCAGATAAAGGCATTGTCACTGGTAGGCGAGATTCTCCAGTGGAAGTAGGTCATGCCCAAGAGCTGGGCCAGGAGTTAGCAAGTAGGTTGTCAGACACAGCATCATCATCGAATCTTGGTACAGAGGACATCTTCCCAACCTACTTGGTAACCCCTGGTCCTACTCTTGGGTATGACCTACTTCCACTGGAAAATCCTGCCTACCAGTGACAGTGCCTTTATCTGCTGCATCTCATCTGACTTCAACATATAAGCGCCAGTCTTCCTTCCTGTGTTTCAGATTCTTCAAGACAACAGTGTTTATCACCTGTCTAGGCTGAAGGACTGATTACCTTGTCTTCCACTGTCTGCTGTATACATTTCTACAGTCTTCATATTATGTTCATGTAATGTATTGACAAAGCCACTGTATGATGAAACGTATATAAGTAAGATGTTGCACATGTGTCTAATTCAGTGATTCTCAACCGGTAAATTTACCCCTTGGGGGTAAAATACCTGCCAAGGGGTAAATATTCAATGTACCTGATAATTGAATAATAATTCAATTAAATTTCATTTTTTATTTTTTTATTTTTGGTGATTCGAATGTATATTGCCATTTTTGTGCAAAACCTAAATAATTTATATTTTTCTGACCTTGTATGGAAGTAATGTGGTAAATGGAGAAATACATCAAGTCGATGAGGTTAATGATGGAGGAAAAGTTGAGAAGCCCTGGTCTAATTGAGAAGCCCTGGTCTAATTGAGAATCCCTGGTCTAATTGAGAATCCCTGGTCTAATTCATCATCTTGTCTGTACTGTAAACCATTGATATTCATAGCACCGAGTATATCTCGGTGGCGCATATAAACCAAATATTGTCAGTAGATGCGTCTAGCAAACAAAAGAACATCTTACAGGGTACAAGAATCGGAACGAATTTTCAGGACCAAATGCAGGACAAGCGCACAGAGTATGCAGTACTTGTCTGCGCCTCAAACCTAATCAAGCATGTAAATAAAAGTATTAACAGTATTATAAGTAATATTTTTTCTTAAGTATCGTCAAGACAGGCAATGTAAAGTGTTGATGGATACCTAGAGAAGACCTGTCATTACTGCCACTTCCTATGTGATCCCGAATGTGTGGGTTTGACTCAGTGCTGGGCCTCAGTGTGGCTATGTACTATACTGTGTAAGGAAATTAGATAATATGCAGAAATTAACAACAAGACTAGTGGTCATTCAACACAACTACTACTACTACCATTCTCTCTGTACCAGTCAAATTGGCAGTTTGGAGTAGCTGCAAAAGGGCCCCAGCTATTTTGATTTGCTATCAAGCTTTAACGTCAACCAAATGGGTGAGAGTTTGCCTCCACCAGAATAGATGCCATGTTTCCACACCAGGCTGAGGGCAGACACTCACTGAGGCTGGTCGAGTATAAGGTGAAAAGCCAATTACAATGAGTGAACTCACTTTGCTCGTTTACTTATTAAAATCTTCTTGCTCTACCGCACTCTGTATATATTGTTAATATTTGTGGAGGGAAAATATGCGCACTCAAAAACTACTCTTAGTATTTGCCTTTGTCGTTATTTGCTTGATGATTTTTTCCTTGTTTGGAGACTTGATTTAGGGCCAGGTACAGCACGCTTTTCTTGGTATACCTGTGTTCGTAATAACTATCCCTCGTGGTGAGAGGTACGAGGTACAGGGAGAGGCTAAGACAGCTGAACTTGATGGTAGAACCGAAAACTTTATAACTCACAAGAATCTGAGAAAATACAGACAGACAGACAGACGCGCGCACCAAATTTGGTAATTTGGAAAAAAAAACTAGTTATGAATGGTGCATTGAAATCTGCTTAAAACTCGCTTATATTTGTTAAATTTAAAGGTTTAGGCAAGAGAAAATAAGACAAAGAATCTTAAAAACAGGTATAATAACAATAAACATTTAATTTTCAAACACAAACATTTCTTGGAATATAAGTGTTTGTTTCCGAAATGACGCTGCTCTAATTGTTCATGTTTCCTCTTAGTTTGGTTTATATCTGTCCTGTTTATTGATCCAAATCCTAGTCTCTCACAGCCTAGTATTTAAGGTCTACCATTCATCAATGGCCATGATGACCTGAAACAGTCCCTGCCGCCTCACTCCCTTCTCTCACCTTTCCACTTCAAGGGAAGGGGAGAATGTCATGTTGCTGATTCTTGAATGACTCGGATCTGATTCCTCATCTTCCAGTGTCCAGGCGTCTTACAACACTTGCGGGTTGAGTGCTTCCTCGTGAAATGAAAAGTGAAAGTGTAACTCCTGGCCTCGCCACCCTCCCTCTTTCTCACTCACACACCATCCTATCCTTATTATACTGGCTATGTTTCTTCAGCGATTATAATTTCGAATTTCAGTTTCTGAACGCTCTGATATCCCACGTTAGCCAGGGTCATGCAAAAGCTATTTTATTTGTTAAGTTAGGTTTGGGCAGTTTCCAAAAAAAAAAAAAAATAAGGAAAAATGTTTCATGAGACTGCTCAGCGGTGACTGAGCAGTCTCAGGAAATATTGCAATATGCACAAGTTTCATCGTGGTGCCAGAGTAAATTGCAGTTCGAACGCCCGCCCGCCCGCAAACATACAAGAGGGTGTTCCTAGACCGTGAGAGAACAAGAACAGAATGACAGCAGCTGAGGGAGAAGACACAGAAACGAAAGGGGCTAGGAACGAGACAAAGACAGAGTCAGCAGAGGACAACCAGAGCCGGGCAGAGCAACCAGCGCAAGCGCACACAGAACCACCACCAGAACCCCACAGCCAAATATACTATCCCAGCTCAAACCACAATCCACACTTACAGCCCCCACCCCATAATATGCTGTAAAATCCCACAGAACACTACCAGGCCTCCCACCCCACAACCCCCCAGAACACAGTATTTGAGAGGAAACTGAATGTATGTTACACCAATGCTGATGGAATAACGAATAAGTGGTAGGAGTGGCATGAAAGAATCGAAGAGGCATGACCGGACATCATAGCTCTCTCCGAAACCAAGCTCACAGAAATGATAATAGATGCCATCTTTCCAGTGGGATATCAGATTCTGATTAAAGACAGAGGGACACAGGGGGTGGAGGAGTGGGACTGCTCATCAAAAAACCTAGGTGGTAATTGCAGATATGTATAACCCACCACTGAACAGAAGGAGGCCAAGGCAAGAGTATGATGAGAGTAACAGAGCGATGGTTGACACACTGGCTGAAGTGGCCAGAAGAGCTCATGTGACCTGGGCAAAGCTACTGATTATGGGTGACTTCAATCACAAAGAAATTGACTGGAGCCACATGGGGGCCCAGAAACGTGGAGGGCTAAGATGATGGAGGTGGTACTGGAAAACCTCATGTACCAACACGTAAGAGACACTACTAGAGAGAGGAGAGGATAAACCAGCAAGACTGGACCTAGTATTCACCTTAAGTGGTGCAGATATATAGGACATCACATATGAAAGACCCCTTGGGGCAAGTGACCACATGGTTCTGAGCTTCGGATACATAGTAAAGTTACAAGTGGAGAGGGAAGCAGGACGAATGAAGCAAAATTACAAGAGAGGGGACTACACAGGCATCAGGAATTTCCTGCATGAGGTTCAGTGGGACAGAGAACTGGCAGGGAGATCAGTAAAAGAGATGATGGAATATTTGACAACAATATGCATGGAAGGAGAGGAGAGGTTTGTACCTAAGGGAACTAGAATTAACGAGAGGGCCAGGACGGCCCTCTCGTTTGCAGCACCAGTTTGGAACCCACACCTGGTCAAGCACGTCAAGAAATTAGAGAAAGTGCAAAGGTTTGCAACAAGACTCGTTCCAGAGCAAAGGGAATATCCTACGAAGAAAGGTTAAGGGAAATCGGTCTGACAACACTGGAGGACAGGAGGGTTAATGGAGACATGATAACGACATACAAAATACTGCGAGGAATTGACAAGGTGGACAGAGATGGGATGTTCCAGAGATGGGACACAGAAACTAGGGGTCACAATTGGAAGTTGAAGACTCAGATGAGTCAAAGGGATGTTATGAAGTATTTCTTTAGTCACAGAGGTGTCAGGAAGTGGAATAGTCAGGCAAGTGACGTAGTGGAGGCAGGAACCATACATAGTTTTAAGACGAGGTTTGATAAAGCTCATGGAGCAGGGAGAGAGAGAACCAGGAGCTATGACTCAACTCCTGCAAACACAAATAGGTGAGTACACACACACAAACACACATATACATATCACTCCCTACATTCTTTTTCCTCCATCAATGCCTCTCGCTCTCACAAAGGCTTTATTCCTTGTTTAATAGTTCTCTTTCTCCGCCCTTGCAAAACTTGTTCTACCCTCCTTCCCTCTCCTCTGACCAGCAGTTCTTCCTCCTCCTCTTCCTACACTTTTGTCCTAACGGCTCCCTGTCTTCCTTTCAATACCGTGCTGTCTTTTCTTCACCTCCCTACCCTTCCTCAACTCTCCTCTCCTCGTATTTCTACTTACCCCATCTCTTTCCTTTCAGTTCTTGTATTGTTGTTCCCTAGCTTGTCTTCTTCACCTTCCTACCTCACCTATCTGATATAAATAGTTTATGACAGGGCCTTGGACACATTATCACGTGGACTACAGATTGTTATATTTTTTTAATTGCCATGTTGCAATTAAGAAAAGATTCACAAATTGTTATAAGCTGTTGGTCCAGCGGATAAAGAGCTCGTTTACTGTGTCTTCTATACGTTTACGTAGGCAGGCACCCGTACTCTCTCTTCTCTCTCTCTCTCTCTCTCTCTCTCTCTCTCTCTCTCTCTCTCTTTCCTCTCCTTTACCTCTCCTCCCTCTCTCTCTCACACACACACACACAGACGACAACAGAGGACAATAGGAGTAAGGGAGACATGATAACGACGTACAAACTACTGAGAGGAATAGACAAGGTGAACAGGGGGGCAGAAAGTTTCAGAGGCTCGACACAAGAACATGGAGTCACAGGGATGTTAGGAAGTATTTCTTTAGTCGTAGAGTTCTTAGGAAGTAGAACAATCTGGAGGGTGATGTAGTGGAAGAAGATATATACACAACTTTAAGAAGAGTCGATAAAGCTCTTGGAGCAGGGAGAGAGTGGACCTAGTACCAATCAAAACACCACACACACCACACACACACACACCACACACACACACACACACACACACCACACACACCACCACACACGCACCACACACCACACACACCACCACAAACACCCACACCACACACACCACAAACACCACACCACACACACACACACCCCACCACACACACCACACACACACACCACACACACCACACACACACACACACACACACCACACACCACACACACACACCACACACACCACACACACCACACACACACACCACACACACACCACACACACACCACACACACAACACACACACCACACACACACCACACACACACCACACACACACACACACACACACACACACACACACCACACACACACACACACACCACACACACACCACACACACCAACACACACACACACACACACCACACACACACCACACACACACACACACCACACACACCACACACCACACACACCACACACACCACACACACCACACACACCACACACCACACACACCACACACACCACACACACCACACACACCACACACACAAAGAAACCTGACAGGCTGGACGCGTGATCCAGGAACTGGCTCCTTGAATTAAACCCCACAAACGCACCCAGCTAAGGTAGGGGTTTTATCGTCATCAGAGGACATACGGTGGTGTAGGTACCTCTGAGCTAATTTCATTCTCCTCCCTGTTTGGTGTACTAGCCCAACGAGCAGGGGGCCAAAGCAGCATGGGTTCGAATCCTTGGCTAGTCAGTGTTGTTATTGATCAATACCACTCGTTCGTGGTTACACTAATAAAAATACTGCTCGTTGGGCTAGTACACCAAACAGGGAGGAGAATGAAATTAGCTCAGAGACACCTACACCACCGTAAGTCCTCGGATGACGGTAAAACACCTAGCTTGGCTGGGTGCGCCATTCTTGTAGAATTGCGTGGTCCTGTGGGTTAGAGCGTCATGTTTTGCATACCAAGCTGCATGAGGTGCCTTGCTAGTCATGTTGTTTTCGTATATATATTAGTAGTCAGTTTGTTATTATTATATATATATATATATATATATATATATATATATATATATATATATATATATATATATAAATTATAGAGAGAGAGAGAGAGAGAGAGAGAGATTCCTCAGACAATACATTTATATTTTTTATCTCATGACTAATGTATGGGGTTCAGACTCATGCCGCCAGCATCCAGGTCAATTTTTTTCACTGTGGCAGCCTCCGACTTGCTATTACTCTTTGTGTTCTATTGGTTAGAAAGTTAAAGATTCATCTACCCAATTTTCCTGTTATTCTTTTAGTACTCTTTTCTGCTCTATTACACCATGATCACACCAGTCGAAGGCTTTTTCAAAGTCTTTGTATACTACATCTGCAATCTGCTTGTCGTCCAGCGCATTGTTGTCCAGTGATTGCGAGAGGCAGGAACGACCTGTAGTTGCCCAGGGTTGTGAAGGTGTTGGGAATCCAGGTGGTCTGCGATCCAGGCTCCCTCTCCATAGCATACTTAAGACACCCAAATGGGGTTTCTTCCAGTTCTTGATGAACACGAATTCCACGAATCTGAGACTGGGGTACAGTGCATGGCCATGTTATCAATGGTTTTTTTCAATGTTCACCTGAGTTAGCGTTATGTCAGAAATTTGGCATATATTGACAAGGTTCTGAGACTCGTTCACGAAAAATCCATTTGGATCATTGATCTTTCTGGCTCACTAAACATAGTCGTACAGACCTCAGTATCTCACTCATTTCTTTACTGTTGTCAGAGTACGTCATTGGATGTGGTTTTTGCCTTTTTTTGCCATATAAAAAGAATTATGTTTTTATTTCTTTCAATTTCATTAATTGCTTTGGGCTCCTGTCTCTCCTGTGTGAATCATTTAACTCATCAATGTTCAGTATTTTCAACCTTCCTAGTCAATGCTTCCTCCCGCTCGGTGATCCCGCTCGGTGATCCCGCTCGGTGATCCCGCTCGGTGATCCCGCTCGGTGATCCGTCGGTGATCTGGTGATCGCCGGATCCGTCGTATCCGCTCGTGACCCAAAGGTGAAGAATCACCGAGTTTACCTAGTTTACATCTTCTCTTCTTTTTTCTTAAGGGAATATTCTTAGAGTATACTTCAGCTGCCAAAGAGTTTATCTTTTTGAGACACTAGTTCGGTTCCATGTTATTTTGCATATCTTCCCAGTATGTTTCATTTAAGACATGATTTATTTGATCCCAGTTGATGTTCTTATTGTTAAAGTTGAATTTGGTGAAGGCACTCTCTTAAATTACATGCGTTTTTCTGGTCAAGACTCCTGTGTATGCATGTCTGGATTTCGGTATGATTATGATCTAAATTAACTGTTTTTGATACTGTTATATTTCTTACCAAGTCATCATCATTATTCGTGAAAATAAGGTTGTCTGTGTCCCAACCTTATTGACTCCATTATTTCATGGCTTAGGGTGAATTTATTGCAGAATTTCGGCATCTCATGTGTGTGTGAGCTGCCTCCAGGGATTATCTCTGCGATAACATTATTTGCTACATTCTAACAAGCAATTAGATATTTAGGGCTAGGGTTCGAAGATTTTCCAGATAGTAATCAGTTTTTATTAACTGTTCCTTGAACTGTTTGGGAAGTTGCATCTGGTGGTTTATATACAACGACAATGACCTGAGAACACATCTGAATAAACATGTAAAGAAACTAGGCATATGCTAACGATTCGCAACTAAAATGTTCTCAGAACTTAGAAAAGGGCTGACTGAACAAAACTCTGGTGACCCACAGGAGAAAGAATGCTATGGAAGTCAGAAGAACATTCTTGAAACAAAAGTCACAACTTCAAAGTGTTCATGAAGTGGTAGGAAACATTAAAAACCGGTTGTGATATATGCTCTCTCTCTCTCTCTCTCTCTCTCTCTCTCTCTCTCTCTCTCTCTCTCTCTCTCTCTACTGTATAAATTATTTGTTACTGTAGCTGGCATAAGCATTACCAGGTGTGGAGTGGTTTTTCAACATTAGTCTAACTGTTCAACATTCCACGTTAAGATCATTTTACGTAGATAGTGTTTCACTTTAACGATACATGTGGCTCTATATTATTTTTTTAGCTTTTCCTACACATGTATGGTTTTGTGTTATTTACTTCTAATATTTTGTCAGTTGCTCAGAGGCTATTCGGCAGCATTTTAAACAGATTTTTTATTTTTCGTTAATACCCCTAATTAATGCAGACACAGGCCATCAGCACCTTACTGGTCGAGAACCCTTCCCCCCAACCACAACACAACCTGTAAGGACTTATCATAAAAGAAGCAAGATATTTGTTAGTAGAAATAAAATTGATAGCAGAAGGGTGACAGTTTGTAAAATAAAAACTTGACCAATTCCCTTAATTTTATTTTAATATTTAGAGATAATATTTGAAGATGACCAAGCATGCTAGATGTAAGACAGAAGAAAACCTGTTGAACAAGTATCATACAACTGATGATCAGAGTGAAGATACAGAGTTCAAGGTTCTTCAAGAACTTTTCATTAAGGGTAGACTGAAGCTCTTCTGAAGGAAACAAGAGTAAAGGCAACAGGAAGATAGCTGGGGTTGGTTGCTTACCTTCTGGCCAGGAAGATCCAAGTTATGTCTTCAAGAGGAGAGAAAGATTAAGAGATAGACAACGAAGAAGCAAGAGAGAATAAAAGTACAATGTCTGA
This sequence comes from Cherax destructor, assembly GCA_009830355.1. NCBI lineage: Eukaryota > Metazoa > Arthropoda > Malacostraca > Decapoda > Parastacidae > Cherax > Cherax destructor. Next base: position 58,657 of record WNWK01000181.1, on the reverse strand, counting down.
GGATCTCTAGCAAGTAAACAATCAGTCTTGTAGCGCTCGGCTCACAACCAAAAGGACCCGAATTCAATCCCTGATTCATTCGCCACAAAGGACAGGTCTCCTTACACCTGCCCCAGTGCACCTAAAAGTAAATCGGTACCTACGGGTTAGTCGTACTGGATCACATCCTGTTGGAGAAGACCATAAGATATAAAGACGTCACACTCTTTGAATCTCTTATTCTTTAATTTATATCGTATTAATGATCCGAGGAAAAATATTTTTTCTTTTAATGCTCTTTTTTGGTGTTTATAACATTAAACCCCACCTGGCGTACCAGCCAGCCAGAGGCCGGACAGATATAACGATGTCAGGGATAATTACAGGAAGGCAGTGAAGCAGTCCCACAAACACTACTCTTACTCTACCAGCAGTGTTAGTGAGGCACTGAGTGACCAGGTGGGAGGGAGGGGTGACAAGCAGGAGGGACAGGTGATAGGCAGGAGGGACAGGTGATAGGCAGGAGGGAGGGGTGACAGGCAGGAGGGACAGGTGATAGGCAGGAGGGAGGGGTGAACAGGCAAGAGGGAGGGGTGACATGCAGGAGGGAGGGATGATCAGGCAGGAGGGAGGGATGATCAGGCAGGAGGAAGGGGTGATCAGGCAGGAGGGAGGGGTGAACAGGCAGGAGGGAGGGGTGATCAGGCAGGAGGAAGGGGTGAACAGGCAGGAGGGAGGGATGATCAGGCAGGAGGGAGGGGTGAACAGGCAGGAGGGAGGGGTGATCAGGCAGGAGGGAGGGGTGATCAGGCAGGAGGGAGGGGTGATCAGGCAGGAGGAAGGGGTGAACAGGTAGGAGGGAGGGATGAACAGGTAGGAGGGAGGAGTGAACAGGAGGAGAGGGAATGGCGAGGCAGGAAGGAGGTGGTGGTCAGGCAGGAGGAAAGGGGAAGCTTGGACGGAGGGAGGGGGTGGCTAGTCATGAGAGAGGGAGTGGCCAGGCAAGAGGAAAAGGGGTGACAAGACAAGAGGGGGAGGGGAGGAACGTTAATATATCCCCCCTCCCTCAGAGTGTCGTTTCACCCCCTAGGTATGAAGTGAGGGTGTCGGAGAAGGGATAGTGTGTGGGGAAGATGGATGGTAGGTGGGGAGGGAAATGAGAATGTGCGGAGAGGGCGAGGGAAGAGTTGGGGAGGGGGATAGTTTAGGGGGAGAGGGAGAGTAGAAACATGTTCAGGCCCACGGGAAGTTGTGTAGATGCGTCACGCCAAGGTGAGTGAAGGGCTCACACGGCCACTGACCTTCCCCTTCCTCACCCCTCTCTCTTGCCCCTTCCCCTCGCATCCTCCCTCCATCACCCCTCCCTCTCTCACTATATGTTTAAACCCCGACCTAAATTTCCTCTCCCTCATATTTGATACCTGAAGGATACCTGAAGGCTGACGGGTCAACATTCTGGGTCAACTCACAAAATCGTAATAACACGATTGCAAACCAAGGAACCGGTGGGGTTAGAACCCCTGGCGAGTGAGCCTTAAAACTTCAGGCCAGTGCGTAAACCACTGGACCAGCTGACTGCGATAAGATTCATCCAACTAGGTATATTTCTGTACTCCTTAGGGTAGTTAGCATGAGTCCCACTGTGACCACAAAAGTAAGTTTTTGCAGATGAATCTCCCGCTATCGTGACTGTGGCGAACTCTAGCTCAAGTCCCCTCAAAGCCGCCATTATGACAGTATGGCTCATACTAACCCCCTTTATGGTGTATATCAATACATATACCTAGTTGGATGACTCTTCAGCCAGCTGGCCCAGTGGCTAGCGCACTGGCCTGGAGTTTTACGATTCACTCGCCATGGGTTCAAACCCTACCCATTCCGTGGTTTAATAAATAATTTAACAAAACTTCTCGAGGCAAAATGTCTGCTTAATAATATTCCGGTAGTACATTTGTCATGTTTGCATACTTGACGCTACGTGTTATCAGCGTTAATTAACGTACTGTAGTTAAGTAGAGTTTATCAGTGTCTCGGTGGATCACTTGCGCGTAACTACTCATTTCAAAGCCGCACTGGATTTTCTCTATTATTTTTCATTAGGCGTTTTATATTGAAATCAACCATTAAGATGCAGTGACCAGCTTTGTGAGGTTGTCGAGGCAGCGCCTATTATCATAAGCAGGTCTTTGAATCGATGGGTCTTTGCATCTGGTGAGTAATTTACAAGGGCAATGACTAAAATGTATTGGACAAAATTCTCCTTTGTGGCCGGTTTTCTTTTTCGACTATAAAATGAGTCTCTCTTCCCTGCTCCCTTTCACTCTCCTTCCTTACACTTTCTGCCATCATTCTTCTCCTTCACCCTCCTCCTTCTGCCTCCCTTGTCCTACTCTCTACTCTCCCTCGCTTTCCTCACACACTGTGTATTCGTTCCCCTCCTTGATCCTTTCCCAGTTACTCTCTTGCAGCATCCTCCCTCACCCTCTCACACACCATCTTACATCATGCTAACTAAACGATTCCCTAATTGTTTATCATTCTTCACTTCGCTACTTACAAAAACAACATTAACAAAAAACTACACAGTTTTGCAAAATAAGAGTAACGTACATTAAAAAAAGTTAATGTAAGTAACAATAACAAAAATAAATGCAAACTAATGTAATATAAAGTAATTTAAGAGTTTCAACAGTCACACAATATTGACCTACAAAAGCAATATACAGGTCATTCAGTCATGAGTTGTTTACCATTCGGTAAATTCGTTGAAATGATTTCTGGCAACAACATTATCATTATTGTTATTACCGATATAATTTTTTGCCATGTTTGCCATAGTACCTTTAATAAAGTTTATAACTATCTCTCCTGTCAAAGCAAGTGCCAGGAGAATTTAAATCATCATATAATTCTTTTAATTGTTCTTGGTAATTTAGACAAGTGAGGCGACATTCCTCTATTGGGATTTGTGTCAGCCATGCAACGAACAAAAAAGAAATGTGTGTGTGTGTATATATATTATACATAAGTGGATAACAATTGCACCTGTGTCCTTGTTCGGTGAGTCTGGTTGGAAGCTCTGAGTGCGTCGTGTGGCACTCAGCATGGAAGACGTGTGTATATATATATATATATATGTCGTGCCGATTAGGTAAAACTGGTCAATTACCAATAACTCATTTAAAATGAAGTCCTTTCTAAAATTTTGTCTTATACGTTTAAAGATATATTTTTTTCATTTATGTTAATGTAAAAATTTATAATTTTGTACCAAGAGAAACTTTGAAAACTTACCTAACCTTATTATAACAAGCGCAATTTAATTTAGCCTAACCCAACTAAATATATTTTAGATACGTTTACAACAATTTAATAATAAACAAACACAATGAAATATATTTTTTTCGTTAGGTTCAGAATGATTTTTGCGACATTATTGCATACACAAATTTTCGCTTGACTTATATGGCAAGAAGAGCGTTGATATTTAAGAGAATTCGCAAGTTTTACCTAATCGGCACGACATATATATATATAATTATTTAGATGGTTGAGTTTAATTATTATTCATAGCAGGTGGGAAAAGCATGCAAGATCTTACGACGCTTCTTGAAATTCAGTCAAAGTTTGGGTGTCAAATTAATCACCATCTTCAGAATTGCCTTTTGGCCTTGATATAAGAATAAACAATTTATAAAACTTGATTAAACTAGAAATGTTGCGAGGTGTTCAGCTCTCCTAAATGAAGTTAAAATATATAAAACAATAATTCAAATGAAATATGATACAATAATAACAAATGAAAAATAAATAAATAAAAATTAAGAAGACTCAGAGAACGAGAGTATTCACATGTCTTCCATTACTCAGGTACAAACATAACATAATAACACGAAACTAGACAACACCAAGAATGGATTTACTAAAATTATTTCAGAGTAAAAAAATTGAGTGCATAATTTTTGTCATGGCTCCGAGTTTTAAGTTTTTAATATATAAGTTCTCCAGAAATCTCAAATTAAAAGTATTCTTTGATTTAGTTATAATTTTAAAATATTGTGACTCGATTAACGATTGATAAAAATATAAGACAAATATGCAACAGTTCGATATTTTTTTTTTCCGAAACGTGTCGCCTACACAGCCTTCTTCAGTCTTGTACAGAAGCAGCGGAGATGTAAAGACGATGTAATCAGTCCATCACTCTTGAAGACGTAGTTTTGAGGTGGTCAGTCCCTCAGCCTTCTCCAGGCTGAGGGACCTTACTCTCTGGCCAGATCTCCTCACTCAACTCTCAGGATTCATTCTGAGTCTCACAATCATTTATTGAGTCCAGATGATTTTATAATAATAGCTAAAGCACAGAATATTTGAATTTAAAACTTATAAAGAGCTAAAATATTAAAAACTTAACCTGATTCTGTAATTAATTTCTCTCGGAAATATCTTTAGTGCACTCTCTGTTTCAGTCTTTAATTCATAATTTTTTTCCGAAGTACAATAAGTGAAGTCTGTCCTTGTTGAGCACTTTATTGTTGTTTGTAGTCTACTGGGAGGCCTGATTCTTATTTGTTTCAGGGTTTGCTGAACCTACGATTGATTGCAGTCGTACAAATTCTAGAATCAGCCAAGGATGATAGCCTGCTATAATTTATGACCCTGTGTATGTCGGATATAAGAATGAGAAACAGAAGTGGGGCAAGCATTGTACCTTGAGGAACAGCGCTTTACGCTATGGCAGCCTCCGATTTCGCTCTGCTTGCTATTTTTCTCTGGGTTCTATTTATTAAAAAGTTAAATATACATCTGCCTATCTTCCCAGTTATTAATTTTTGAAGAACTTTGTGAAAATGTACTTATAATTTCATATAATTTAATTTGATAAATTGTTCCTTCCTTTCCTGGACTCCTTGAGGCCATTTTATTTACAAGTGAGAGTGAGCTTGTGGGGTTTTCCACCGAGTGAATATTTAATAAAGTTCATACTGTACTACGTTATATACGACAGCTGGGTCTTTATATGAGGTGGCGCAGCTGGGTCTGGATATGAGGTGGCGCAGCTGGGTCTGGATATGAGGTGATACAGGTGGGTCTGGATATGAGGTGACACAGGTGGGTCCACAGGTGGTGTAATCTGTCAATATCACTGGCTGGAATTGCTGAGGGATGCTGGGGTTTGTAAATGAATGGGATACATGGAAGAAAGAAATCCAAATGTAGGAAGAAAGATAAGCGAAATACAAAGGAAGGAAAAGAGAATGAGTTGGAAAGCAATGGAGAAAGTGATAATTATTACAGGAGGAGGTGACAGGGAACAAGAATGGGTCAGGGATCCGGAGTAGAGAAAGCATGGTAAGATAGGTGGATACTAAGAATAGCAGAATGTAAGAAGAAGAGAAGAAATAAGAGACAGATTTAGAAGAAAAGAGTAACGGAGACAAAGGATTATATGTAGTGAGCAACAGAGATTTAGAGACAGAGGAAAGAAATATGAGTGATAGAGGGAAAATATTAAGTTACCGAGAGTTTCTTAGAGTCGCTTCCGGAGATCATCGTTCAGGTGACTCGGTTAGACCAGGCCTCTTGATGGATGACATTTTCGATTAAACTCTTGGTGTTCACCTCTCGCAGGACAATATATGCACCACAGCCAGGCAGATCAGGAGATGTTTCGAGGAATGTGACAAGTTCCTACTTGAAGACGGATAGAGGTTTGTTGGAAATCCCCCTTATGCGTGAAGAGAGGGTATTGAAGAGACTTGGTCCCTTTGCACTCACTGAGTTCTATCTCAGTGCACTCATCGCTTCCCTGCTTTCATTGGAGATATCCAGTATCCTCTGCCAAGCGTTTTGTATTCGTAAGTAGTGGTTTCGGTGTGCAGGTTTGGGATCAGTCCTTCCAGTATCTTCCAGGTGTACAGTAGATTATAATGAATCTTTCTCGTCTTCATTCTGATTTCCAGTAATTTAGATGCTTAACTGAGTTAACTTGAGCTGTGAAGGTTGAGTGACCTGAAGAGTATAATCACTACTTAACATCACTTGTTTCTAAAATTCTAGTTATCCAACATTTCATTTTTTTTCTTGCAGTTGCAATAACAACATTGTGGTCTTTGACTGTAACATCTTCATACATTATCACTCCCAGGTCTATCACATTTGACTTACGTATTATTAAGTGGTTTGAATTTGTGTTGTACTTCGATCTTGTTTTTATTAACCTCCACCCCACTTCTTCCTTAACATAGTAACTGAAATTTGTCATCTTTTAACATCATATTGGTGTCAGTGGCCCACAGAAAGACCTGGCTTAAATCAGCTTTGAAACTTGCTGTGTATTCTATGGCTGCCAGTTTCTTACAGATTCTAGTCTGCAAAGGATGATACATTGCTATGAGAACGAGAAAGAGAAGTGGCAAGTACAGGAAATGATAAACCACTTCATTATTATTGTCTGAAATGTTGAGATTAAATCCACGCAATACATCAGCTAGTAAAAGAAGCACTATATATTGAATTGCTATCCTGAAAGTGACCCAACGATGCTATTGTAAAGATATATCTGTAAATCTGAGATTGCATCCATTTGCTGTATTAACTATATTTTGAACAAATATATGAGATTATAATCTTTGAAATCTGTAATATCACAAAATTAAGAGTCACTGCAACAACCCCCGTAACCTTCATTTCTGCACTTCGCATTACGGGATAATCATAGACGGCTCTAGTCATTCATGCAGCAAAATTAAAAAAAAATACAAAGTACACTTCAGTTCCACCACCTTAAGAGTTAACTGTCACCTGATGACCCACTCTCTAGGTTCTGCTGTTACACAAAAATTGCCTTTTTACTGCCATTACCTGACTTGATTTTGTGCCCCATGTGTGTTAACTTAATAATATTGCTGTTTTCTCAGTTATAGCAGAAAATAGCTTTCAACCTATTGTGTTAGGATTTTACTATGATAAATGTGGTGTTTCTTCCCTTCAGCCCATGGGTTACAGGCAAGACCACTACACTGTGAGTGGGTAATATTTACTCAGCAGCTTCTATCAGTCTAAATAGCTGTCATAAGCTTGATGGTGTAGAAGATCAGTATTTCTCCAACTGTTTGCGATCTCCATGTGCACGTAGGTGCTGACGAGTACCTTCAAGGCACAGCTTCAGTACCTCAGCGCCTCTCATCCCCTGAACCACTTCAGCTGTATTTTTCATCTCTTATTCTCGGATGTTGGGGTCATCTGTGAACGAGAGTTCACCCTTGCTGACAACTGATGTTCAACCAGCGGCGGGGATCAAGATTCCCACTCAATATAGTACGTTGAATAGATCTCGTCAGGTTAAAGTTATTTTAATTATCTTTCATTACTTCCTGTATGACCCTTTTGAGTCTATCGTTTAACTTGATTATAATTAAAAAATATCATAGCTCGCTTCATATAGGATTACCTTTAATGTTTGTATCATATTTCTTTTAATTCAGATTAGTAATTTGGTGTCATACTTATTTCATTTGATTATTTTAGGTTATGTATGATATAGTAACTCCAGTTATATGCTCTGTTAAAATTAAAACTTAGAAGCTGCCATAGTTACATAACGTCAGGGTGAGATGCTTGACGATATCCCGGTCATCTTACGGAAGTCTCCCAGCTCAGGTTGAAAGACTTCATTACCTAGTGAATGAAGTCCATCCAGTGTTAAGGGCTATGACAAGAAAGCATAGCTAGGTTTTGTTCCCTCACTATCAGTGTCACACACACAACTTTTGCAGGACATTACAGAAGCTTGTACAACCTAACTATCATATAGAGTAGCAGCACACTGCAATGTTTCTTCCAGTGTAACTAATAGAGAAAAGTTGTAGCACACTGCCGATGTATATAATTTAGTTTAATAATAAGATCCACTCTCTTTCCCCTTCTCACTTCCTTTATCCTAGATTTACCCCCCACCCTCCACCACTTCCCCGCTCCCCACTACTCCATAACCTTCATCCATCCTCTTAATTCAGTCCTTCCCTCGACCAATTCCATGGGCCCTACATCCATTAAAATAAATACCTTCCTTCTTACCTCCCATCTCAAACTTTTCTTCCTACCTCTCTTTGTAGAATATTAAGGGATGCCATGCCAATGATGATCCTCTATAAGTTACTTGTTCTCTCTCTAGGTTGAATACTGCTGTACACTAACAACCCCCCAATCAAGGAGAGCAAGATTGCTGATCAAAAGAATGTACAGAGAACCTTCACTGGACGTTTTAGTTTAGTCAGGCACCTTAATTACTACAGGGAACGCTTGAAGTCCCTTGACCAGTACTTCCTGTAAAGCAAGCAAAAACGATTCATCATAATCTACACCTGGAAAGTTACCTAAAGTCAGTGATCGATGAGCCAGGCTGTGGTTAGTACCATGGATTACGTGAGGCCAGCAGTAACACCCTGATTGATCAGGCCCTGATCCACCGGGAGGCCTGATCGAGGACCCAGTGGCAGGGACGTTGACCCTCGGAACGACCTCCAGGTAGACGGCAGGGGTCTACTGGTAATTCCCTTCATGAACGGTGAGAGGCTGTTGAATAGTCTTGGGCCCCAGACGCTCATTGTGCTTTCTCTTAGTATAATCATGGCGCCCCTACATTTCATTAGGGTATGTTGCACCGTCTGCCTGGTCCTTTGCTTCCTTGGGGAGTGATTTATGTGTGAAGATTTTGGACAAGTCCCTCTAGAATTTTCCAGGGGTAATTTATAATGAATCTCGCCTGCATTCCACGAAGTACAGGTCAAGAGAGTACAATTGTTCCCAGTAATTAAGGTGCCTGATTGAACGTATATGTGCAGTGAAAGTTCTCTGTACATCCTCAGATATGAGATTTCACCTGCCTTGAATGTGGTTGTTTGCGTACAGTAGTATTCCAGCCTAGAGAGAACAAGGGACTTGAAAAAATCATCATTGGCATGGCATCTCTTGTCCTGAAAGTTCTCATTATCAATCCTATCATTTTCCTCGCAGATGTGAGAGCGACTCTGTTGTGATCCTTGAAGGTAGGATCCTCTGACAACACTCCCAGGTCATTCACATTACTTTTTCGCTTTATTGTTTGGTTAGAGTTTGGAAGCTTGTGGTGGGGATTTTGCGATTCCTAGCCGTATCTCTGCCATGGCATTCCCACAGCGTGCTAGAAAACCTATTGATGAGCCTGATAACAGTATTTTCTGCTACATATATAGTGCGATGGTTTACGTGGTTCTATAATGCATCTCACGGGAGATGGAAATGACTATTCTCTTCTTGTTCCAATATCCCTTGACCATACTTCAGTTGCCAAAGAGTTGATCCTTTCAAGATACTGGTCTGATTCATGTTATTTAAGATATCTTCCCAGCATGTTTCATTTAGGACATGATTTATTTGATACCAGTTAATGTTCCTGTTGTTGAAGTGAATTTGGTGAAGACCCTCGTAACTGCAAGCATTTTGTTGGTCAGGATCCCTCTGCATACAAGTCTGGACTTCGATTAGGATGTAATCTGAATTAACTGTTATTGATACTGTTATATTCTTTACCAGGTTATGCTTATTCGAGAAAATATGGTCAAGAGTATTTTCCAGTGTTTTGGCTCCACTATCTGGCGGCCTACGGTGAATTTATTGCAGAGATTCAGCAACTCTTGTGACTTTTCACCTGAGCTGCCTCCAGGGATGGTATTTGCTGTAACATTATTTGATACATTCTTCCATTTTATATGTCAGAAATTGAAATCACCAAGCAGGAAGATACCTGGGGCTGTGGTTGGAACATTTTCCGGACAGTAATCAATTTCAGTAACTGTTTCTTGAACTGTTGGGAAGTTGCATCTGGCTGCTTATGCACAACCACAATGACTAGCTTTTGTTCTCGGTCTTTATTGGTAAGAGTTCAACAAAATCATTTGTGGTGTTTAGTAACTCTGTGCAGGCCAACCTTCATGCCTTCACCCCTCCCTTCCCTTGTTGCCTGTTCTTTCTGTCGCATCTAAATAAGTTGTACCCTGTTATCCATATTTCACTTTCAGAGTAATCTTTTGTGTGGGTCTCTGTGAAAGCCACAAACATCACATCCTATTCGACTCCATGAGGAATCCACTAATGAAAGGTATTTTGTTGATAGAAGCAAAGAAAACATTTTGGTTACGTTGTTAAAGAAACTATATAACGTCAGTGAGTCGTGGCGAGAGAGGCCGTAACGCTAATTAATGGGGCTCTAGCGGGTGTGACGTCACAATTGTGGCGAGTGTGACGTAACGATTCTGGCGAGATCGTGTGCTTATTGGTTAGTCCTGCTGCGTATGACGTCACGAATGTGGCGAGGTCGTAAGTTAATTTGATGGTTCGGTCAGGTAGGAAGCAGCAGAGTGGTGGCTGATTGGCTGGTCCCTACACGCACCTCCGAGTAAGATGGGACTCTCGGTCTGCTGTTATTTTTACGTAAGAAATTTTCTTGTCAGGACCAGTGCTGGAACGCGGTCACGTCAGCGGCGCTTTCTCTTGTCATTCTCCAAGCTCCAATCTTCATTTAACTTCTACATAAAAATAATAGTAATAATAATAATTATAAAAATAATAATTAAAAAGTGACGAAATAGACATACCTTACCTTTACCTTTGATATACCTTTGAAGAGTTTGAGTATCTCTTCTCTGAGCCAGAACCGAAAAGTGATGACAAACTTGGTCACCACCACAACCACCACTGCCACCACCACAACCAACACTGCCACCACCACAACCACCACTGCCACCACCACAACCAACATTGCCACCACCACAACCAACATTGCCACCACCACAACCACCACTGCCACCACCACAACCACCACTGCCACCACCACAACCACCACCACAACCACCACAACCACCACTGCCACCACCACAACCACCACTGCCACCACCACAACCACCACTGCCACCACCACAACCAACATTGCCACCACCACAACCACCACTGCCACCACCACAACCACCACTGCCACCACCACAACCACCACTGCCACCACCACAACCAACATTGCCACCACCACAACCACCACTGCCACCACCACAACCAACATTGCCACCACCACAACCATTATGAGTAAGATACATATGCAACATTAGGTATCATTATTGATGTCCTGTTTCGCCTGGCCTCCTGGCTTCATCAGTCGAATACAGAGATAATTACAGTCCTGGAGACAGCTGAAGTGGAGAGGTAATTTGTGGTAATCAGTCCCACAGCCTTGGTGGAAAATAATTAGTCTCTACCTAAGAGACTGAGTATCTTCTCTCTACCTAAGAGACTGAGTATCTTCTCTCTACCTAAGAGACTCATTATTTTATCCAGGCAGGAAGAGATTGATTATTCTTTTTGCATAAGAGACACTATTTTCTTCTTTATACTAAAAACTAACTGTTTTTGCCTAAGAGACTGAGTATCTTCCACCAAGGCTGGGGAAATAATTATCTTAAACTTCTGTATTCGACTGATCAAGCCTGCAGCGCAGACGCAACCTTTCGTCAGTAAAGATACCCAGTTACGGAGCAACACAGTGTGAATGCACTGACGGATGGTATAGTAGCCAGGCTTAGACTTGGTCACAAATACTTCTGGCATATATAGTACACAGTCGATGATCAAACTAAACGTAAAGTATATAGTTAATGTTATGGTTACTTTCTTGAGCAATATGCCTGACCGTTCACTTCATGAGGTATATAAAGCTACAAATTACTATATGTGATATGTCATTGTTTAATTTAATTTATAATGAGGTACCAGAAATTAGGAGCAAGTATCCTGCGTCTGTACGCAACAGGAAAAATAATAATTCGTAAACCACATATACGTAAATGCATCCCAGTTATCCTTTCAGGACCAAGTTCCTCAGTCTTTTTGTGTATCTATCAACTAGCTGCTTCGGCAGCAAAAACTTGAAACCTTCCTTCTACCCCTGCCTTCCGCCCTCTCTCTTTTTCCTCTCTCTTATTTGGTATTTACATACTGTGAATACACAATACACTTACGTACATACAATACACTTATGTACTTACTGTTGTGAATCTGATAATTTTAATTATAAAAAAAATCCTTCCTTCACTTCCTGTCCTTTCTCCTCGTTTATTCCCACGTTCTCTCCCCCTCTCCTCCGACCTTAAACAGGGAGAGGACCGGTATCACTAGAGAAAACAGGAAAGAAATCAGACAGTCAACTGGAGCAAGCTGAGTGACGCCATAGTACCTTCCTTCCCTCACATCAGACCCCCATCCCATCCCCACCCACCACCTCTAAATCCTCCTCATCCTCCCATGCCACCCCCATCAACCTATTCATCCGATCTCCACTCCCTTTCCTTCCCCCTTCCCTTCCCCATCCCGTCTCTTCTCCTCCCCTCCCCTTACAACCTCCCCAACCTCCCCACTCTTACATCATATGATCTTTCCTGAACGGGTTCACCGTTCAAGCTGCCACGTGTCACAACACCACGTGGTACTTGTAACACCACGTGGTGCTTGTAACACCAAGTGGTACATAATATAATAATATATATTTACTACAAGTACATATACAAGGTATACAGGCCTAGCTGATATCAAAGACATACTACTATATAGAAAGTCCCTTGTTATGCTGAGCATTTCGGGCAAATTAGGTCAGTTTTGTACCAGGATGCTACCCACACCAGTCAGCTAACACCCAGGTACCTATTTTACACTGATGGTTGAACAGGGACAGCAGGTTTCTTATGGAAACACGTCCCTAATGTTTTCCAGCCGTAGCGGAGGAGATTCGAACCCCGGACCTCAGTGTGTGAGCTGAGTGCGCCAGCGATCCAGCTACGGGACACCTCATCACGCTGCACACCACGTGCTCGTGACACCACGTGGCGCACCACCTGGTTCTTGAGACGCCACCTGGTTCTTGAGACACCACCTGGTTCTTGAGACACCACCTGGTTCTTGAGACACCACCTGGTTCTTGAGACACCACCTGGTTCTTGAGACACCACCTGGTTCTTGAGACACCACCTGGTTCTTGAGGCACCACCTGGTTCTTGAGACACCACCTGGTTCTTGAGACACCACCTGGTTCTTGAGACTCTACCTGGTTCTTGAGACTCTACCTGGTTCTTGAGACACCACCAGCCATCAGTTCACTGTCTGTTTCTCTTTTCTGGCAAAATGCTACATTTGATGGGACTTTGGCTAATTAATTCACTAGGTATCCAGTACTCGGCAAGCAGGACTTCTCTCCTGCTAATTTCATCATCATACCAGCAATGGGGAAACACACCTACTGTCTCACCTTCCTGTCCCAGTAACAGAATACTTTGCCTATGCGTCTAATTTGTCAATTCCTGACAATAAGTATTTTCCTTTTTATATACTATATACTAGAGGCAATAATCCTTAAAAATAATTAAAAATAACTAAATTAATCATAAAAATCAATATTATATGAGTTCGACATCAATGGAACATAATTTGAATGCAGGGTGATGCTGCAAGCCCCCAGTGATGCTGCAAGCCCCCAGTGATGCTGCAAGCCCCCAGTGATGCTGCAAGCCCCCAGTGATGCTGCAAGCCCCCAGTGATGCTGCAAGCCCCCAGTGATGCTGCAAGCCCCCAGTGATGCTGCAAGCCCCCAGTGATGCTGCAAGCCCCAGTGATGCTGCAAGCCCTCAGTGATGCTGCAAGCCCCCAGTGATGCTGCAAGCCCCCAGTGATGCTGCAAGCCCCAGTGATGCTGCAAGCCCTCAGTGATGATGCAAGCCCCCAGTGATGCTGCAAGCCCCAGTGATGCTGCAAGCCCCCAGTGATGCTGCAAGCCCCAGTGATGTTGCAAGCCCCCAGTGATGCTGCAAGCCCCAGTGATGCTGCAAGCCCCAGTGATGCTGCAAGCCCCAGTGATGCTGCAAGCCCTCAGTGATGCTGCAAGCCCCCAGTGATGCTGCAAGCCCCAGTGATGCTGCAAGCCCCCAGTGATGCTGCAAGCCCCAGTGATGTTGCAAGCCCCCAGTGATGCTGCAAGCCCCCAGTGATGCTGCAAGCCCCCAGTGATGCTGCAAGCCCCAGTGATGCTGCAAGCCCTCAGTGATGCTGCAAGCCCCCAGTGATGCTGCAAGCCCCCAGTGATGCTGCAAGCCCCAGTGATGCTGCAAGCCCTCAGTGATGCTGCAAGCCCCCAGTGATGCTGCAAGCCCCCAGTGATGCTGCAAGCTCCAGTGATGCTGCAAGCCCCCAGTGATGCTGCAAGCCCCAGTGATGCTGCAAGCCCCCAGTGATGCTGCAAGCCCTCAGTGATGCTGCAAGCCCCCAGTGATGCTGCAAGCCCCCAGTGATGCTGCAAGCCCCCAGTGATGCTGCAAGCCCCCAGTGATGCTGCAAGCCCCAGTGATGCTGCAAGCCCCAGTGATGCTGCAAGCCCCCAGTGATGCTGCAAGCCCCAGTGATGCTGCAAGCCCCCAGTGATGCTGCACTGAAGCACAGGAAAAACTTGATTAAGGAAACGAGTCTTCGACCCAGTTTTTAGAGTCTCATAAATTACTTGACAATAAAGTGGCAACATTACAAGAGCAACAATGTCCTTGTTGTACATGCGAATTATTCGTATTGTTTAGTACATGTTTACCGTTCACAAACGGCAAACGTGTACTAACATCTGTTTAGTACATGTATATCGTTTACTAACGTCTGTTTAGTACATGTTCATAAACGTGTTTATCACATGTATGCCATTCTCATATATTAATTAATTAACGTATTTGCCTTTCACAAACATCTGTTCAACATATTTATGTCATCCACAAACATCTGTTCAGTATATTTATGCCGTCCACAAACATCTGTTTAGTACAAGTGTTGTTCAATAACATTAGTTATAACCAGTTAGTTCATGTGTATCTCTTACGACCATGTTAATATAACTTGTCAACAAAGGCACATTCATTCTCATAAAAACATGTTCAAGTTTATACAGAGTGGCCACAAGCACACACACTTGTGCACACACACTTGTGCACACACACTCGTGCACACACACTCGTGCACACACACTCGTGCACACACACTCGTGCACACACACTCGTGCACACACACTCGTGCACACACACTCGTGCACACACACTCGTGCACACACACTCGTGCACACACACTCGTGCACACACACTCGTGCACACACACTCGTGCACACACACTCGTGCGCGCACACTCATGCACACAGTGACAGGATGTTCCAGAGAGGGGACACAGAAACAAGGGGTCACAATTGGAAGTTGAAGACTCAGATGAGTCAGAGGGATGTTAGGAAGTATTTCTCCAGTCATAGAGTAGTCAGGAAGTGGAATAGTGTAGCAAGTGTTGTAGTGGAGGCAGGAACCATACATAGCTTTAAGACAAAGTATGATAAAGCTCATGGAGCAGGGAGAGAGAGGACCCAGTATTGATCAATGAAGAGGCGGGGCCAGGAGCCGAGTCTCGACCCCTGCAACCACAATTTGGTGAGTACAATCAGGTGAGCACACACACACACACCAGGAGCTATGAGTCGACCTCTGCAACCACATATAGGTGAGTACACACACATACATACACACACACACAAGAAGAGGTATGATAAAGCTCATGGCGCAGGGAGAGTGACCCAGTAGCGGCCAGTGAAGAGGCGGGGCCAGGAGCTATGAATCGACCCCTGCAACCACAACTAGGCGAGTACAACTAGGTGAGTACACACACATCCACGCACGCAGGCGAGAGTTGGGGCTGCAACAGAGAGCAAGAGGCCAGACATAAGGCATATAGCAACAAGTGAACATGCTACCCACCAATGAACACACTGGATAGTTATCCTGCGTATATCCGGTACGTGTGAGAGCAGGGAAGGGGTGTGCACCCGGGGGTAGAGGTGAAGGGAGAGAGATTAGGGGGAGGCTGAGTGGAGGGAGAATGTGAGGGGTAAAGGAAGCAGGAAGGGGTAGGGGTAGGGTGGGGTGGTGTAGCTTCTAGGGTTGGTATGTTTACACCCGAGGCCAGTCAGCAATTCAACGTCACCCAACTGCTAGGGTTGATACAGAGTACATATGTACTCCCACAGGTGCGTATTTCCCGGTGTATATTTGCTGAGAGATTATTTTAACCCTTAGTTAAAGAATTAGTGTTCTTAATGTTAGAGTACAGATTGGCCCCAGGTTCGGATCCTGGGCAGGTCGAGACATGGGCGAGTCTCCTCACATCCATTCCACTGTCCCTGTTAACCTTCAGTAAAAAGGTACCTGGGAGTTAGTCGATCGTTGTGGGCTGTAGCCCTATTACCTACGTGTAGCTGATAGGTCTTAAATATATCAGATCAGAAGAAGACACTCCAACGTGTATATTTTTGCAAGAGAAATGCAGAGCGCCGACAATGCAACTGAGGGTCAATAAGAAAGACAACAGTATTAGAGTTAGCAGAGGAGATGACATTAATTAAACGTTGGGGTAGTGAACCTCATGTACATACCTAGTTGGTTAGCCAAGCGAGATCAACCACTTCAAACAATGATGTTAGTTCATCGCTAAGTACATCATAAAAAGCATATGCTTTGCAGTTACACGGTAGATAGAGGCACAATATAAAAGTCAGTGGAAAAGGAACCAAGACACTGCTGTCAGCTGAACCACTAGAAAGCAGAGAGAACATTTGTGATGATCAGAAGGTGCACAATCCCTTTGCCCTCACACACTAACTAGATCCTACCTACCAACTTAGTGTCTGTGGTTCAGTCCCCAGCACTGTGTATGTTTCCTTACACCTGCTGTCCCTGTTCACCTAGCAGTAAGTAGGTACCTGGGTGTTAGTCAACTGGTGTGGGTGTCATCTTGGGGGACAAGATTGAAGGACCCCAATGGAAATAAGACAGATAGTCCTCGATGAATCACAGACTTTCTTGGGTTATCCTGGGTAGCTAACCCTTCCCCGGGTTAAAAATCCGAACAACATATCCACCTTCCCTATGTTTTTGGGTACCCATTTACCAAAACTTGCTTCCTCTAGCGCCCCAACCTGATCCACCGCCATCACCACCCTAGCTTCCACCACCTGTCACCACTGCCACCATCATCACTGCCACCATCATCACTGCCACCATCATCACTGCCACCATCATCACTGCCACCGTCATCACTGCCACCGTCATCACTGCCACCGTCATCACTGCCACCGTCATCACTGCCACCATCATCACTGCCACCATCATCACTGCCACCATCATCACTGCCACCATCCTCACTGCCACCGTCATCACTGCCACCGTCATCACTGCCACCATCATCACTGCCACCATCATCACTGCCACCATCATCACAGCCTAGTCCAAGGTTGCCAGACAGATCTCCTGAAAAAATCTTACTGGTGTCCCAATTTTCGTAGTCACATAATTATTTAGATTTATGTCATATAGATTATCATTTAATACAGTTTGAAAAAGAGATAATTTTTCTCCGCTTATCGGCATTGCGCCATTTGTCTTTGATTTAATTCTTTGTTTTATTTGTAATATGAATTATATACAGATAAAAATGATCGTGAGCTGGCTATTTCTAACCTTTATTTCCGGGCTAATTCTAACCTTTATTTTCTGGCTAATTCTAACCTTTATTTCCTGGTTAATTCTAACCTTTATTTCCTGGCTAATTCTAACCTTTATTTCCTGGCTAATTCTAACCTTCATTTCCTGGCTAATTCTAACCTTTATTTCCTGGCTAATTCTAACCTTTATTTCCTGGCTAATTCTAACCTTTATTTCCTGGTTAATTCTAACCTTTATTTCCTGGCTAATTCTAACCTTTATTTCCTGGTTAATTCTAACCTTTATTTCCTGGCTAATTCTAACCTTTATTTCCTGGCTAATTCTAACCTTTATTTCCTGGCTAATTCTAACCTTTATTTCCTGGCTAATTCTAACCTTTATTTCCTGGCTAATTCTAACCTTTATTTCCTGGCAATTCTAACCATTATTTCCTACGACATATTATTAGAATTTGAGCCACAGTTAGTTCTAGTTAAACCATAAATGCAATAGAAATAAATCCTCTAAAAACCTCTTATCCAACCCTTTTTTTAATTAATATGCATCACAACTACGGATTTATATGTTTTTTAATTTGTTACTCGAGATTCATTATGGCCATACAAAATCTGCATGTTATTGGTCAAGCCAGTGAGTGCGGGAGGTAGAATAAATAAAATAAGGCAGGGCTCTAGATCAAAGGTATACAGTACAGATCCTCGCCCGACCTACGTCAGTGTTCCGACCGACCGACCGACCGACCGGTCGGATCTCGAAAGGGACGGATGTCAGAATTATGTTAGCATGGCACGTAGAAGTAGAACACTGGGAATAAAACAGTTTACAGACCAGTCCTCAAACCAAGCCTGTGTTATCCAGGACTTAGTGTTGGCTCGGTGGTGGACAGGCAGGGTGAGCTTATTATTGTTTTTAAATGAACGTGGGTTCTGGGAATGATAAATGAGAAAAGGCTTCAGCTTAAACCTAGCAACATTTCCTCATAGTAACAAGTTTATTAGATCCTTAAAGGCCTGAAATCCCGGCATGGTTTTATCTTCTTTATGAATGCATGTTCGTTCAGGCATCCTCTTCCAAAAAAAAGTCCTGTTTCGACAACACAGATTTTTTTTCTTTCAGTTGTTTGTGCGGATGGACGTAAGTCACATAGGTCAGAAGTCAGGGAGGATCAGTACTGGGAAAATGACAGACATGTGCAACACCCGTGTGTCTTTACTGGAGAAACATAACATAAATAACACTAACATAGGAAAATTAAACTTATGATGACGTTTTGGTTCGACTTGGACCATTAACTAGTGCCACACAAGCGCGAAGGGAAGGAGAGCCAGTATTTATAAGAAAAGGAGGAGGCCGGGGGGCAGGAGTAGAACGAGATGAGAACTTTACGCCACTTCAGGAGGTTTTTTAAATTTATGATAAAGACATAAAGTGAGAGTAGTGGAAAGATGAAGACGTAGAAGTGAGCACATCACCGTGGGCGGAACTTACTTAGTTAGGATGTAATTGAATATGTCCAGTTTCATTGATTAAAAGTATAACTTGAAAGGTGTTCAATCCTTTAGCAATGATTTAATTAATAACATTCTACAAGTGTTCAGTCTCATAAGTACAGTGGATCTAACCTCAAACTTAAGGACAAAGGTTTTTGTTCCGGAGTCATTGGAAGATGACTGAGCCTGTCACCCTGCTACTGACTCCACCATCACTATGATATCCTCTCGACATAACCTGTTAGATTAATACTCCAAGTTCCAGACATTTTGCAACTCACTGGGGGTCACACTAATTATTCCAGGCTAAGCTACCAATTAGTCACCTGTGTAATCAAGACGACACTAACCTTAAACAATGTATGAACCACAAACAAATAAACATTAAATCATTTTTTTTATTTATTTTTTATTTTACAAATATACAAGGTCTTGAAGCATACAACAACAACAACAAAATACCGTTTGGTGTCCTTACAGAGTCAAATGCAATATTTAGATCAGGTACTGACTTCAGGTATCTGTCCAGCTCCCTCTTGAAGGCATCCAGGGGTCTATTGGTAATTACCCTTTGCCTGGTGGGAGGCTGTTAACAGTCTTGGGCCCCTGACTCTTATTGTGTTTTCGCTTAGTATACTCATGGCGCAACTATTTTTCATCGGTAGGACGAAATATCCG
This sequence comes from Cherax destructor, assembly GCA_009830355.1. Lineage (NCBI taxonomy): Eukaryota > Metazoa > Arthropoda > Malacostraca > Decapoda > Parastacidae > Cherax > Cherax destructor. The sequence continues at coordinate 38,922 of WNWK01000181.1, read as the reverse complement.
ATATGTTGAAAATGGTATAAAATACCGATAAGTTGATGATTAAGAAACATGTGCAACAGTTAGATATCTTTATTGTTGAAACGTTTCGCCTACACATGGCTTCTTCAGTCAAATACAAATACTACTACACCTGATACCTTTGCTTTTGACTGAAGAAGCCCACTATGTAGGCGAAACGTTTCAACAATAATTATTCCTAACTGATGCACATGTGTCTTAATCATCAAATATCTGGTAACTTACTCCTGAGCCAGTTGTGGAATGTTGAGTGCCAGCTCCCCACCTCACACTGATCCATTTCATTATTAGATGGACGAAATCCACCCTGTAGCCACCTATATGTGGTTGCCGGGGTCGATTCACAGCTCCTGGCTCCGCCTCTTGTGTGTGATGGAATAAGATCACATGATTGGAGGAACACTGCAGAAGGCCTACTGGCCCATACAAGGCCATGATAAGAAGCAGTTGGTCTCACTATGAAACTGTAGCAGCACACTGCGGATGTATCCAGTTCAGTGTAAGAAAAAAGAATTTCCCCTGCCTTGGTTCCCTACCACTGTTCCTCTCTTCCCTCTCCTACACCCCTCCTCTACCACTACCTTCCCATTACTCTACCCCATCTCCTGCACTTCCCCCCCACATATCTCCCCCCGCTTCCCCAGCGTTGTCATCGGGAACAACATTACCCATGCGAGGCAGCGTGACGTCACCACTCATTACACCACTTACTACCGTGTCTGGTAACACCCCCTTCCCCTCATCCCTTCCTCTCACTTCATCTCCCCCCTTCCTCTCACTTTCCATCCCCTTCCTCTCACTTCGCCTCCCCATTCCTCTCACTTCACCTCCCCCTTCCTCTCACTTCACCTCCCCCTTCCTCTCACTTCACCTCCCCCTTCCTCTCACTTCACCTCCCCCTTCCTCTCACTTCACCTCCCCCACCTTCCTCTAGCCATCCTATACATCAGTTTTACTCACTTTCTTTAACTTTATCTTCACTTCTGAGTTCACCAAACACTAACACAATCTGATTGACACTTCTTCAACATTTGAGCCAAGCAGAGGCCCATCAGGGGAGGGGTGGGAGGCAGGGATCGCGGTTGGTGAGGTGGGGACGGCTTGTGAGAGTTGGTTGGAGGGTGTGGGTTGTATGGAGGGAGGGGAAGAGGTAGGTCATGGGTGGTGGTGATGAGGGAGGGAAGGGGGAGAGGAGGGAGGGGTGGAAGGAACGGGAGACGTGGTGTAAAGTGGGGTGATAGGGAGTAAGGGAGAGGGAAGGAGGGGGGTGACGCCATACCGGAGGCACGTTAATAAAAGGCGAAGGGGGTGAGTGAGGGGAGGGGGGTTGAGGAGGAGGCAGCTGACGTCAACACTCCCGACCTTTCCTACCAGGCAGTCATCCCAGGGTCACGTGATCTCCCCTGGAATGTACACCTCGTCAGTGTCTCTCTCCACCCTCCACCGACCCCACCAACTCGTCACTGGAGAGTTCAGCGCTGTGGTGGTACACGCCGTTACTACGGCGCCAGCAGCGGCACGGCAACACTGACAATCTGTGAGGAAAGTTGCAGCCGCTGTCTAGCCGCAGGCGGCCAGGCTGTGCTGCACCACCACCACCACCGCCGCCACGAACGCACCGCACGCCTTAACACGTCACCGATACGTCACACAGCACACGCGCACGCGCATCCGCTGGCATATACACACGTACACACCAGCTCACATCCACACATGCCGCGCACTTATTCAAACAGAGAGAATCTGGTGGAAAGAGGGAGTAATAGGAACGGTTAAAGAGGGAGGAGATAGAGGGAGGAATGAGTGACAACACCCATCCCAGGTCACACTCTCACAGAAAGTAAATAACCACGTTTCTTGTAAAACAAAACAAAAATAATAATATTTTTTTAATAAATCGAACGAAAAATAGATGCGAGTCTTAGCACATAACACGAAGGTAAGACAACAACGGATATATCCTCACTCAATAAAGGTGGCAACAAAGCAACATAAAAGAATTATAGACCAATAGCTCTAACATAATAATCTTTGAAAGAGTTTCTAAGAAGATCGGAAATCACATGGATTCCTAACAGTTGCACAATCCAGGGCAGCAAGGCAGGTCGATCCTGCTCTCGCAACTACTGGACCACTATGATATGGTCTTGGATGCACTGGAAGACAAACAGAATGCAAATGTAGGTTTATTCAGGTATAGGTACAAATAAACACAGTTACATCAATGATCATACACAGCAGCATATGTGTAGATTACCTAGGACAACCCAAGAAAGTGGTATGTAGTATACACAGATTTTGTAAAAGCCTTTGACAAGTGAGATCATGGTATTATAGCGCACAAAATGCAGATAATAAGTGGGCAGATAATAATAATAATCATAATAAATGTCGCTGATATCAGTGACATACTACTATATACAATTCCCTTAGTATGCACAGCATTTCGGGCAAATTAGGCCAATTTTGTCCAGGATGCGACCCACACCAGTCGACGAAGACCCAGATACCTATTTTACTGATAGGTGAACATAGACAGTAGGTGCCTTAAGGAAACACATCCTAATGTTTTTACCCGGACTTCAGCTTGGAGCTGAGTGTCCTAGCAATCAAGCTACGGGATACCCGATGGATCTACAACTTTCTAACAATTCGAACACAAAGAGTAATGGTAAACAGTACTTGCCCCATCCTGTTCCTCATCCTCATATCAGACATAGAGATGTAAACCATAGTTCCGTGTCATCCTTTGCAGACGATACTAGAATCTGCACGAGACTGTCATCCATTGAGGACACGGTAAATCTCCAAGCAGATATAAACCAAGGTTTCCAATGGACAGCGGAAAACAATATGATATTAAAGATAACCAAGTGTTGCACATGTATTGGCTTCAAGCCAATACATAATATCATAGTCTCCGCTAGTCTCCGTAACTAAAATGTTTTCTTCACTCCTCAAAAAAAAAAAAAAGTTTACAAAAAGGATAGAGCAAATACAAAAAAATAGATAAATGAGCTTTACCAGTGAACTTGGGAAGTACAAAATATTAGCATCGTGTCATCAGACAACTTTTTTTTGGGCAGAATCTATATGGGATAAAATTGAAAAAACGCACCTGCAGTTTATTAACAATCTGAGTATTCCTTTAATTATGGAACACTGCCATTGAAAATATGAAGCCAATAGGATTAAAGCATTGTAAAGTTACAATCGAAAACCTTCAAGTAATAAAAAACTCAACAGTTACTTTAGGTACTTTGCATCGGGGATACCTAATTACATGAATTTAAGTGTTCAACAAGTAATATCAATAGTCCTTCAATTTCCTTGTAAATACAAGTTACAGTTAAAGTTTCCCCTGTGTCATACACATACCAGTGTCACGCCCACAACACCCAACCAGAGCACCAGAAACAATATGTTGATTATTATTAATTATTATTATTATTATTATTATTATTATTATTATTATTATTATTATTATTATTATTATTATTATTATTATTATTATTATGGGGATCATTAAGGCTGCAGTTCACCTGTACTCTAACATAAATAATGAGTTTGCCCCTAAAATGGGGATTAATGCAATCTGTGGATATACATGGACTTCTGTATACTACCTGTGTGGAAGGTAAATTGACATTGACTTCTGTATTCCCTGTCATATTTCATTACATACGCAATGGTCAGTAACGCTACATGTCACCTGTACACCCTCAGTCAAAGATAAATTAATAACTATAAATGGTTTAAAGTAAACACTCAGAGGATATACACTGAGAGATAACGCCCCTCACTATATAAAGCCCGTGCTTTGTGTCAGTGCAATATTGTGTGTCAGTTGAGTGTTTAAGGTGGTGTTGGTATTTTGTCAGGTGTCTCAGCTGACCTACCGTAGCCAGTGTCCTCGATACTTATTGTATATGTAGCAACTCTCGCACACTTTATTCTCAAGCCACGTACTTACCTCTCACTGCAATCTATTCATATTATGTTAATTAAATTCATTTGAATTTTAAAGTATCCGATATTCCATTTTATTTCCAAATAAAGATTTTCTTTTAATAAGTTACACTTGATCAAAGAAGATCTTTGTATTACCACAGTCTCTATATTTGATTTCAGTTGGTAGTTATTGCCCTGGATGAACATCGTTTCCTAAAATTTGTATCTTATGTCAGACTTTAATGCTTTGCTGAAGGGAAGAATTTATTAGGTAATCCCGTAACTGAACATAATTCCATTAAATTTGTACAAGTCAGGCCAAACAATTTATACATTGTAAATATGAAATTGCAGCTAATCTTGCCATCCATATATTATATATATAGTATATATATATATATATATATATATATATATATATATATATATATATATATATATATATATATATATATATATATATATTACTACCGTCCTGATATCTTGCTACTTCTTCTTACTTAGGACACACTGCACATGCATGTACACGCATATATATACAATCATACCCATCTGGGTTTTCTTCTATTTTCTTAAAAGTTCTTGCTCTACTTTCTTTCCTCTTATTTCCATGGGGAAGTGGAATAGAATTCTTCCTCCGTAAGCCATGCGTGTCGTAAGAGGCGATTAAAATGCCGGGAGCAAGGGGCTAGTAACCCCCTTCTCCTGTATAAATAACTAAATTTAAAAAGGAGAAATTTAGTTTTTCTTTTAGGTCACCCTGCCTCGGTGGGAGACGGCCAGTTCGTTGAAATATAACATATATAAAAGGAGTGGAATTGTCCACTACTTCATTACTTTTCAAAGGTACTCCGGTGAGCGTATTTGTCCTCTTCTTCGTACACTTGACTCTGTTTCCTCTCTTCCAGCAGTCATATTTTTAAGTTTTTCGTCAGAAAAAGGACACAAGTTTTCCCTGACACTTTTTAATCATATGATGATTCACTAACTGAAGCTTTTGGTTACATGACAAAAACCTTTCACTGCCTTACCTGTCCATTATTTTATATAAAGCTCACATTTTACAGTCCTCGTGATGTGACAACTGCATTAACCTTCCACATTATTTAAGATAACTTAAACGAGTCCCAGCTTACGTTATCTAACTCAACCTTCTCGTAACTTACAGGTCCACTATTTATTAAGACATCGCCTTCATTAACAAAATATTGAGCTTTAATAATTCATATCCCCTGCAGTCTAATTATTCTCAGAACTTTTATTCTTAGGTTAAATTGGGTAAGGTTTGTCAGGAAATAGGACAAGTGTTTCCTGATGCTTTTAGTAATCTGACCGAGGCCTTCCGCTGGCTTACCAGCTGAAGGCCTCGGTTATGAATGAGTATTATTACTTTTATTCTGTATGACATTTGCCATGGTGACGACATTATGATGTTGACACTCCTTAATGATGGCAGTTCTACTATGGAATGACATATCATTTTACAATCAGTGTGATGGCACTACCATTAAGGTAGCATTCCCTTGTTTACTTACTCAAGTGGTAATAACATTCCTATAATGGTTGCACTGTCAAGAAAATATTACCCCTATGATAGTAGCATTTCCATAATGGTGGCAGTGCCATAGCAATATTAGGTCTATGACGGCAATATCACGTAAGGATGGTAGGCCTCGACAGCAAGTGCGGAGTCACTCGTGGTAACTGTGTCAGAATAAAAAATCTTACTCTGACTACTGACCTGAAAGTTGTATGTTAATGATAAATATTATCTAAGTGTGTTATCTATTTGTATTATCTCCCTGAGAGGGGTTAGCGGGTGGGTGAACACGCAGTTATCTAACTTGTGCTCTAACTCACCTTGTGTGGTCACACCACCTTCCAAGGACAAAGCAAAAATGAGGCCACTGTCACCAGTTGACACTATTATTTGATGAAAATGTCATCTGTTGACACTGTCGTCCGTTGACAATGTCGTCTGTTGACACTGTCGTCCGTTGACAATGTCGTCTGTTGACACTGTCGTTGTTGACACAGTCACACAATGACACTCACCTATGTAATGAGCAGAATTAAGTTCATAGGCAGTGCTCACCCAGGGAGGGGAAGGTGAATACTGTAATTCACACTTTGCAATTTATTAATACTACTTAATTATTTATCGAAACAGTTTATTTGGTCAAAAAGAAAGGGAACTGTTGCAAAGATTAACTGAGGGAGATACAAGACAGAGATAGGGGAAGACAATATACTAAATCCAAATGAATATTCACTCACAGTTTAAAATAGTCTTTAATAGATCACTCCGAGCCACCAGTTCCCCAGACTTCACTCAGTCTTAGCTGGGTCCCTTAACAGAGTCTGGCACACATTCTTCACACAGGGCCTCTATCTTGTTTCTGACCAAGGTTCCTTACCAAGTCTTTTCTTAGCTAGGTTAGGTAAGATTAGGAAACAGGACAAGTGTCTCCTGACGCGGGTCTTAGTCATATGAGGACCTGCCACTGGAGCTTTTGGTCATCTCACTGAGGCCTTCCGCTGGCTTACTAGTCCACTCCTTTAAAAAATTAAGATTATCATCTCTTTATTTTTGCTTTATTTTTCTCTGAGCTTATAAAGACTTCCACACCCCCCATAACTTCTGGCTAGTGAGGTCAGCTCCCATGGGAAAATTCGCCACCTGGTTTCCACAGAAGCAAGAATCCCCTGACTGAATCAGGGCAGAAAACTATCAGTACAGTCACAGAGGAGACAAAGCCTCTATATCTCACAACATAAACTAAACACTATATAACTCATTAAAAAAAAGGCTTACAGGTACTGAGTGTTTGTCTTGCTCTCAACTATTGAGAGTCATGAGTGGTAGACAGTCACAGTGATTTCATTGGGTTATCTTACCTTCAATTCAACATAATTTACTATGTAATTCATTGCAAAAAGTTCAAGTTATATATGGGCCTAAATGAAAAATAATATACAGATGCGGTTGATCACCAGAATTTGAACTTCAGGTGGGTCATGTTCCTGGACGTGACTTGAATCATGAAAAAGCATTAATAGAAAAAATTATAGGTATTTAAATATTTTTTTGGCCATATACTTTAAAAATTTGCTATAATTTGCCTGATATTAAAATTCTTAAGAAAGATTGAACACATTCGAAATTAAATTTTTTTAATTTAGGGGTCACGTGCCAGCCAAAAAAAAAGATAAGTTAAGGGTCATGTGCCATTCAAACGAAGACGATTTTAGGGTCGTGTGCCATTCAGACGAAGACGACTTTATGGTCAAGTGCCAAGCTACATGACAGTGTAGAGGTTATGTCCAAGAGGAAAGACATTTCGAAGAGGAAAGACGTTTCGAATTAAGATACCTAACTGTTGCACATGTGCCTTACTTAAAATATTTAATGATTAAATCACGGGAATTACGTCAAGATTTCGCTTAAGACGAGGTTAGCTCAAAGTTTCTAGGAGATCTTGATCACGTCATGCCTTGTTTTTTATACTAAGAACGTGCCATAATAGGACAAAGGCTCTTGAGGTGATTATTTTGCCTGACGCACAAAGCAATAACAGAGCTGAAGGTCAAAGCTTGGAAACTGGCAATTACACAAGCAATGACTGAAGTAGTTGGAGCATTACCGAAACCACCTGGGTTAGATTGGTGTCCACAGTGGGGCTTATGGACAAGACTTACAATTGCTACCCCGGTACATTTAACAGGGCAACCCATCTTCCAATTATTCTTCCATGGGTGAGAAAAAACACCTCGAAATATCAGGATATGCCTCTGTAATTTCTCGCTCATCTACAAGTAAGAATCTATTGCAAATTATATACAAAGATGGATTTAAAGAAGAGTCTACTGGCAGGGGTGCATCAACTCATGTTGTCACGCCGCTAGATAAGATAGCAACCATCATGTTGTCACGCCGCTAGATAAGATAGCAACCATCATGTTGTCACGCCGCTAGATAAGATAGCAACCATCATGTTGTCACGCCGCTAGATAAGATAGCAACCATCATGTTGTCACGCCGCTAGATAAGATAGCAGCCGTCATGTTGTCACGCCGCTAGATAAGATAGCAACCATCATGTTGTCACGCCGCTAGATAAGATAGCAACCATCATGTTGTCACGCCGCTAAATAAGATAGCAACCATCTTGAGTAAGGCTTTAACGACTGTACTTCTACATCACATAATGAATTGTTTGCTGTCCAAATGGCACTAAAGTTAACCTATAACAATGAACGTGACTTCTTGACCATTGCAGATTCTATGTCATCGCTAAATACACTTGATTTACATGATGACTGAAGTAACATCCTCTTGTGGAAAACATTTCTCTTTTGGGTATGGAAGAGGTAAGAATCGCAGGCAGGAAGGCCAGTCCTGCTACAGGAGGGACAGTCCTGCTACAGGAGGGACAGTCCTGCTACAGGAGGGACAGTCCTGTTACAGGAGGGACAGCAACGGCCTCGCAGGTGCTTCCTGCTAATCTCATGCTGGTCCACACAGTAGTAATGACAATTAACGACCCAAGACCAAGCTAATATTTATAGGTCATCAGTCATTACTAAGGATTATATTGGCATTATTTTCTTCAGGACATAAAAAACGTCTATTATAATAGCTGGCAATTATACCCAGGTACCAACCACTGCCCTTTCTCAAATCACGTTGTTCCAGACTATGGAGCAGAACTCTTCTCCAGGCTGAGGGACTGACCACCTCTAAACTACGACTTCGAGGGCGATGGACTGATTGCATCTTTACACCTCAAATGCTTCTTTGAATAAAAGGTTTAGAATACCGACAAGTTGATAAATGAGACACTTTCGCAACATTTGGATATCTATATTCTCGAAACGTTCTCTGCAGTGGACTGAAGAAGCCACTGACGGGCGAAACGTTTCGAGAATAAAGATACCCAAATACTGAACAAGTGTTTTATTTATCTACTGCTTTTGATGCTGCCTCTGTAATCGACTGAAGAAGCCTACTGGGTAGGTGAAACGTTTCGGAATAAAGATACCTAAGTGTTGCACCTGTGTCTTATCAAATCATCTTGTTCCTCTGCAATAATACATTCTATTTTACTCTTAACATGTTCTATAACAATTCTATCCTACACTTTACTTTGTATACTCAACAAGTCAATTGCCCTATAATTTGTGCACTCTTTCTCGACCCCATTTCTTTTATACAGAGGAACTATACATACTCTGCCGATCATTAAGTTCTTTCACTTTCAGACATACTGTATAATGAACAAAAAGCTACTCCAAAACTGTATCCCCAACTACTTTTATATGTCCTAATTCTATCTGTCCCAGTTGCTCCACCCATTTTCTTTTTACCCACTGCCTCATGTACTTCTTTACATATTTTTTTTTTTTGGTTAACACATCGGTCGTTTCCCACCTAGGCAGGGTAATCGAAAAAGAGACGTGTCGATAGTACATCTCAAAATCTGCAACATATCTCCACCTCTCCTTCAGAGTGCAGACACTGTACTTCCTGCCTCCAGGATTCCAGTCCAGTTAACTGGTTTCCCTGAATCCCTACATAAATATTACTTTGCTCACACTCCAACAGCACGACAAGTCATAAAAACCATTTGCCTCCACTTGCTCCTATTTAACACGCTCACGTGCGCTTGCTGGAAGAGGTAAGCTCCTCGCACACAAACCCTCCTTTACCCTCTCCCTCCATCCTTTCATAGGATGGCCCCTACCTCCCCTCCCCTCCACTACAGATTTATATGCATTCCAAGTCATCCTATTTTGTTCTACTCTCTCTAACTGTCCGAACTACCTAAAGAACCCCTCTTCAGCCCTCTGAATAATATTTTTATTAATAACACTGTACCTTCTAATCTCCAAGCTACGATTTCTCTGCATAATATTAACACCACACATTACCCTCAAACACTATATCTCCACTGCCTCCAACCTTCTCCTTGTTGCAACATTCACCACTTATGCTTCGCACCCATATAAGAATGTTGGTTACCACTATACTCTCATACATTCCCTTTTTAGCTTCCATGATAACGTTTTTTGTTTCCACAGATGCCTGAATGCACCACTCACCGTTTTTTCTTTGTAAATTCTATGATTCACCTTTTTTTTATAGACCCATCTGCTGACAAGCCCACTCCCAAATATATGAACACATTCACTTCCTCCATACTCCTTCTCTCCAATCTAATATCCAATCTCTTATAACCTAAATTTTTGTTACCCTAATCACCTTACTCTTTCCAATGTTTACTTTTAATTTCCTTCTTTTATATACCATCCCAAATTCGTTCACCAACCTTTGCAACTTTTCATCAGAATCTCTCAAAAACACAGTGTCATCAGCAAAAAGCAACTGTGTTAACTCCTACTTTGCGTTAGGTTCTTTATCTTGCAATCATACACCTCATCCCAACACCCCTGCGTTCACTTCACTTCTCTTTCAACTCCATCTACATATATATTAAACAACCATGGTGACATCACGCACCCATGTCTATAGTCTACTTTTACTGAAAAATAATCTCTCTCGCTCCTACATATTTTAACCTGAGTCTCACTATCCTCGTAAAAACTCTTAAATGCTTTCAGTAACCTACCACCTACTCCATACACCTGCAACATCTGCCAGATTGATTCCCTGTCCACCCTGTCATGTGCCTTTTCAATGCATATATTAATCACAAAAACATTCAAAAGCAAACCATCGAGTAATAAGAAAATAAATTAATATTGATAGTATGAGTAATAAATTAATTCTTTATTAAATAAATGGTGAAAAACTTCCTGGAGTACTTTCCCCGAGAGCCAGACTCTGGCCGGGCAAGCGCCAAGCAGACAGCAGACGCCGGGCAAGCGCCAAGCAGACAGCAGACGCCGGGCAAGCGCCAAGCAGACAGCAGACGCCGGGCAAGCGCCAAGCAGACAGCAGACGCCATCGGTGACATTTATGTATTTATCGAAGCTTTGAGGTTTGAAGTTTGTAAATGGTGTTCATAGGTCAATCAGTGACATTTACAGATGTTAATAACTGGGTTTATCTGTGGTTACATGCGATATAACCCTTCCTTAACTGCTTTCCGGTGTTATTTTGTAGATATTACAGTGTTCCGGGGCAGTAAACTCCTATACTGTAATTCTAGAAACTACTAACTTTACCCTTGGCTCCTCAACGAACAAAATGGCTTTGCTATTTGTTTTAAAAAAAATAGAAAATTTATTACTAAGCATAAAAATCGCAATACAGTAATTAAACTAATGCTTAGTATGTGTTATTTAGTTACCATTCTGTTAAAGGTACTTGTCCATAAGACACTTTTCCTGTTCTGTGTGTGTGTATGTGTGTGTGTGTGTGGAAAGCATTTTTTTATATGTGTTGGTATGTATATGTGCTTATACATACATGTGCGTGTATGTGGTTGTGTATATGTATGCATGTATATGTATGCGTGTATGTATGTGTACATATGTATCTTTATGCTTATGGCTATTTATGAATACGTGCATGAATGATTGCTTACGTACACATATATGTATATGTGTACATATGTATGTTTGCATATATACGCCTGTGCATATGTATGCATGTACATATGCTTGTTTGTGTGTCTGTGAGTGTGTATGTGTGCATATGTTTAAGCGTACATATATACTGGGCATACGTAAATGTGTCAATATGTACGTGTGTGGCAATCGGCGATACTTGGCGGTGTTATTCTAGTCGTGTTATTCTAGTCGTGTTATTCTAGTCGTGTTATTCTAGTCGTGTTATTCTAGTCGTGTTATTCTAGTCGTGTTATTCTAGTCGTGTTATTCTAGTCGTGTTATTATAGTCGTGTTATTCTAGTCGTGTTATATAAATAAATAATAAATGTTCGTAGTGTCTAAAAGATTCGTTCACATCATTGAAATCAATGGAATTTTTAATGAGACTCACAAAAGTTCTACTTTTAAAAAGACACAGTATAGACGACAGCACTAAAAAAAAAAAATACTGCCGTAACAAATATTTTAAATATAGCTTAGCATTTTAAATTTATTACAAGTTTTAATTAAAAAATATCTAAAGAGTTAAAGTGAATTATGTAAACACTTCTGTGGTGAAGGTCTTATATGTTTTAAAGTTTTGTTATTCTTCCTGTGTAATATATTAGTGCTTAGTGTTGCAGAAGAGTAAGTATACACCAACATTTTTGGCGCAGAACTAAGCAAATTAGAGGCTTCAGAGGCCACTTAAGTAACAAATCCCCATCTAAGTTAAACACTCTAATGTTGAAACTTTGAAACCGACCAGAGAAACACTTTCACAATGTTAGAATATTAGAAATTTTACTCGGATCCTAACCCTATTGTTATCTTTTTATAAAATGCATCAGCCTTTAATGTTTTAAGCCGTTCAAAGGTGATATAGTAAAGGTATTTTACAGGAAAAATATACATACCACTCAAAATAAATTGGTAAATTGGCCCCTGCTCACACCACAAACAATATTATCTCACTTCTATTGGCTATATAATATTCAATATAGGAAACCCACACATGCGGATAGTTGTACGAACGTTGCCAGGGTTGCAATTCACCAGTGTTGAAAATTTGATGCCGATTGGATAATCCATTCTCAAGATACAAATGAAAATTCTTGAAGTGAAATGTAGACGAGAATGAATCTAAAAAAAGTAACCACTTTTACTGACTAAACTTGTGACATTTAAAAATGCCATAAACATGCGAGTTTTCAATATTTCTTAGCATTATTTTCAGTTGAATATTATTTACTGTTCTCTACATTCCTATAAGAAAAGATATTTGATTTCTGTTCATTAAGACCTCTTCAAGGGGGGGCTCCTTGATGTGTCAAAGAGGCTTTTGGTCTGAGGAATTGGATCTTTTGGTCTTCTTCCTCTGACCGAACCTAAATATTCCCCCATTCCTCCCTCCCCCTACACTTGCAGAGTTGTTTTTATGAGGATAGAGTTTCAGCTTCTGGCAGGCTCTGTGTGTGTGTGTGTGTGTGTGTGTGTGTGTGTGTGTGTGTGTGTGTGGGTATGTGTGTGTGTGTGGGTATGTGTGTGTGTGTGTGTGTGTGTGTGGGTATGTGTGTGTGTGTGTTGTATGTGTGTGTGTGTGTGTGTGTGTGTGTGTGTGTGTGTGTTGTAGTGTGTGTGTGTGTGTGTGTGTGTGTGTGTGTGTGGTATGTGTGTGTGTGTGTGTGTGTGTGGTATGTGTGTGTGTGTGTGTGTGTGTGTGTGTGTGTGGTATGTGTGTGTGTGTGTTGGTATGTGTGTGTGTGTGTGTGTGTGTGTGTGTGTGTGTGTGTGTGTGTGTGTGTGTGTGTGTGTGTGTGTGTGTGTGTGGGTATGTGTGTGTGTGTGTGTGTGTTGGTATGTGTGTGTGTGTGTGTGTGTGTGTGTGTGTGTAGTGTGTGTGTGTGTGGGTAGTGTGTGTGTGTGTGTGGGTATGTGTGTGTGTGTGTGGGTATGTGTGTGTGTGTGTGTGGGTATGTGTGTGTGTGTGCTACACAGTTTGTTTATTTTAAAGCACTTTCTGATCCCTAGCAGGTGAGTACCAGGAGTGCGTAGTAGGAAAGAACTATGCAGGGATTCCCCACACAGCTATACACAATTTGAAGACTAATGGGAAATTTACATTTTCGTAAATGATCTAAATTGTTTTCCGACTGTAATGAGAGCTCATAAAATGTATATGCTAGGTCATAATATATAGACGCTCCATACTTCATAATACAAGCATGTGAAGTCACTTTACCTTACAGTCCTCACAACTGTGAGATATATTTGCTTGTCTGAAGAAATGAGAAAATTTCTCCTGACGCGGGTCGAAATAATATGACGACCCGTTTAAGCGGAGCTATTGGTCATTTAACTGGGTTTTTCCTCTGGCCTTCTGATCCTATTAATAAAACTTACGCAATCTAATTTTAAGATGTGTGTTGTGTGTGAGAGTTATGATGCCTTATACCCTGGGTGACTCGTCTCGTGACTTGGTATATAATCCACAATAACCATCACAATAACAGCCGTAGACGCATTTTTTGATGCATTACATGGCCCCCATCCTCCGAGGAAAAACATTACTCACCCATCCTTTTAAGCAAACCTCAATATTTCGGTCACTGAAGACGGTCGGAAAATCAACTATGACACTGAAATGTGAACGTCGATATTTCACATTCATGGTCTTCTCAAAGTTATCAGTGGTTCCCTATTACCTGTTCATATATAACAACTTAATTATGACTTTATGCATTATTGACTAAATTAAAATCAAGGTTTGATTAATTTATGTTACCCTGTGAAAGTATGGCTGGTTGTCTACCAGCCAACTACCACAGGATGGTAGTACCTCCCTGGATGGTTGTCTACCAGCCTACTACCACAGGATGGTAGTACCTCCCTGGATGGTTGTCTACCAGCCTACTACCACAGGATGGTAGTACCTCCTTGGATGGTTGTCTACCAGCCTACTACCACAGGATGGTAGTACCTCCCTGGATGGTTGTCTACCAACCTACTACCACAGGAGGGTAGTACCTCCCTGGATGGTTGTCTACCAACCTACTACCACAGGAGGGTAGTACCTCCCTGGATGGTTGTCTACCAACCTACTACCACAGGATGGTAGTACCTCCCTGGATGGTTGTCTACCAACCTACTACCTAGTATTGTACTTGTGTTGTGTGCTTGTTGGTTTAGGTGGTTTATTTTTTAGCCACACTTGATTAATAACATTAATAACCTAACCTAAAAAGTATAAGTAGAAACTGATTTAGTCATATAAAGTAAGAAACCAACGTTGATGTAAGGGAGAGGTTATTTCACTAGACTAGACAATAAGCTAACACAGTTTAGCAAGTACTCTGTTTAACATGACGGCAGTTAACCCGTCATTGTGTTTGTTTATTATTAAATTATTGTAAACGAATCTAAAATATATTTAGTTGGATTAGGCTAAATTAAATTGCGCTTGTTATAATAAGGTTAGGTAAGTTTTCTAAGATTCTTTTGGTGCAAAATTATAATTTTTAGATTAACATTAATGAAAAAATATATCTTTAAACGTATAAGAGAAAATTTTAGAAAGGACTTAATTTTAAATGAGTTCTTGCTAATTGACCAGTTTTACCTATTAGGCACGACATATATATATATATATATATATTATATATATATATATATATATATATATATATATATATATATATAATTTTTATGTGCACCATTAACATGTTCACAGGCATTCTCATAGTAAAAATGCTTAACCTTCTTCCTATAACAAACACCATTCATGTTTGTTCATGTTTGAGAAATTAAGTTCTATTTCAGACCTGTACACAAATTTAGTAACTCTCGAAACCTCCTGTCAAATCATTTTTCGTAAACAAAAGTAAAACAGATTGTTTATGCAATCACTACAAGTTTTAATCTTACCTTTGCACCTACAACATTTTATGAGAGTTGAATTTAAACAGAAATTCATTAAGCTACAATTGAGCACATAAACACAGTTTCTTATTTATGTCCATAGAATACAACAGGTGGCAGGCGGTCATATATAATACATTTCTCAGAATTCAGATCGTAACAGCTTGATGGTGTTAATGTTATTGTCTCACAAGGTTTCTGAAACTAGTTTTAATAGTAACTTTGTATTGCATATATTTTTTTTTAAAGATACCCATCCTTGAACTCAAAATGAAAAATATTTCATCAACATTATTAAATAATTACAGAGTTGAAGGGAAGTTTTTAAAGCATCATTAATTAACTAAAGAATTTTGTGATAGAAGAACATGGAATATAAAAAAAAGCTCGTGGACTGATATCATAAATTAATTTTAGCCAGTCAGTATATATTCACCTTGCATGTTGACGCCAACGTCGTAATTCTGACCACTCTATTGTCACTAAATAATTTTCAAAGCTGTAAAAACTCGGAAAGCTTTTTTATGAAGCTCCTTGATACGTGCAGGTTACTTAGAAGTTTCTTCTGGCGGCTTCACATCTTTTCAAAAGAACACCACAAAGATTATTATATCTTACAAAGAGGAAAGTTTAGGTATTATTAGATATTCATAATACCAGGAAGAGGCCAGTTAATTAGATATAATACATTCCTAGAGAAAGAATAATATCACAGTGTATGCCTCAACTAGCCAATCATGATATATTTTATTCTAACTACTGATCTTTTACCTTCTTTTCTTCATAATACACTATGCATTATTCATCATCCATTAAAAAAAAATTTTTTTGTCTCACTGAGAAAGTAGGTTAATAATGGATACATTGATCTAGTCGGCTGCTACATCGCCAAGCTTGAGACCTGAGGGTGTCAATGCAACGACATTTGGATGTACAACACCATTATCCAACCAATGCTCCAATTAGTGCAACCTGTTTCTCATTAAGTGCTCTTATGCATCTCTACCCACACGAAATTTGTTATTCTCAGTTACGTTAGGTCAGTTTAACGTATACTGACCTATATTGCTGCGTAATTACCTAACAATAATAATAATGATCTTTATTTCTATAAGCACATGTACAAGGTATAGAAGCTTAGCTGACATCAGTGACATACTACTATATAGAAAGCTGCTTGTTACGCAGAGCATTTCGAACAAATTAGGTCAATTTTGTCCCGAGAATGCTACCCGCACCAGTTGACTAACACCCAGGTACCTACTTACTGCTAGGTGAACAAGGACACCAGGTGTCTTAAGGAAACAAATCCTAATGTTTCCATCCGTACCGGGGATCGAACCACGGACCTCAGTGTGTGAGCTGAGTGCGCTAGCAATCATGTAATTAAATAACATGATTTGCTTGGTCAGGCAGCATGGGATGCATGTCCTATTTCAAAATTGCATTCTCTCTCTGAGTACAAATAGCAAACAAGTCTGTCTGGCGCTTAGCAGACGAAGGATCAAGCCTCCACTTGCGCTGAATTATTAAAAAAAATATTATCACGAACTGATCAGAATTTGAAGCATGGGCAGCATTGTGAGTTCTCAAGAGTGACCGTAGTCTTGTTAAGTCCTTAATTGGATGTGCCTTGAATGATCTTCGGCCAAGAGTTTTGACATGAGAGAAACTAAAGGAATCACTGCGTTACCCTGGAGAAGGTGTCACGTAGTGTGTAATCCGCAAGTAAAGTAATGGAAATTTCACACTTACTGTTAAAATAATTAACTTTTAGTGAACACTTTTTACCAAATATAAATGGTTAAGCAAGAGCCAATGATTGGGACGTAAAATTAAAGACTTTTTATTAAGTCGTCAGGGAACTCAAATAAGTAGAACTGGATATTATTTTTTTACATTAAATATAATAACTGAAATACTTTTTGTTTTTGGAAATTTGAATATACATCATAATTTAAAAAATCTGTAATAAATTATTCCTTACCACTTGCGTTTTAATGTACAAACATCAATTATTAATAACTGAGAAATGAGAATAACGTTCTTGACATTTATTGTCTCCTTGCATTAATTTTTTGTAATTAATTAATTTTATCTTGTGTATTTTATATAATTTTTCTTTTATATTTATAGTATAAGTTTTTATCTTCATATTCTCTAATGAATGATATTTCTATTGATTTTTTATATATTTTTAGTGTGTTTTATATTGTTATAAAAATGTTTTTTTATATACTAATGAACCACTAATCATACTAACAGTATATCATTTTAAATCTCGGTTTATTACATGTGTAGGCATGAATCATAATCTATAAAGCTCATCAGTGCATACCAGTCCTATACAACTGGCACTACACTGAGTCAGTAGAAGAATGCTCAAACTCCCTCTTCAGTATTTCTATAAAAAAAATTTATATCTGCATCTTGCATTCTATCTTTGTCAATTTTTTCCATGGGTCATTTCCTTTTAAAGAGAAATGGTGACAGCATTACTGCTAACATGTCTTTCCTTGTGTTTCACTGACGATCTCTCGTGAGCTATATATCTTGTTTTCCTCTCCGTTTTCCTATTCTCCTAATATGATCATCATTGTTAATTGTTCATGCGCTGAGCTCCGCTACCTTCACTAGTTTCTAGCTGGAATAATCTAGTTGTTCCACCCTCATCCCAGTTTCTTTAGTTTCTCTTCTTTGTTTACAATTATCTTCCATCTTTGCTTAGATTCCACACTTCCACACTGGTGTCAGTGGTGGGATAAAGTAGTTGTTAGCCATAGAAGCAGTAAGTTTTTTTTTTTTACCTATTTTCACTATAATTTTTATCTTTATGTGGAAGTGCGCACCATCGCGCCCTCAGGGTTTTCGGTGACGCAGAAAAGACGTATCGTAGGAAGGGTGTTGAAAACGTGCTACCAAAGTTCGTATAAGAACCTGTACACAAGTCAATGAATAAAGATGTAGTTATGAGAAAAAAAATCAGACAACACCTGCAAGACAAAAAATAAACTCGGTAGAAATAATCAACACATCACGAATAATGACTCACCAATACTTTCTTAGTGTTAGTCATTTGTGAGTGTAAAGAAAATGGGTAACTCCTTTGGGTCAAGCGCCAACACAAACACCCAGGTGGAGTCTAGACAAACACTCGCGTCTTATAATTAGTGATGTAACTCACTCAAGAATGTAAGGTTATCATCTTCTATTTACAACGCATGAAGTTTTCATAAATATTTTCCCTCTAATGGATCGATATGTGAGTAGACATTCAGAACATAAGAATGGAGGTACACTGCAGCAGGCCTACTGGCCCAACCCATTCCCGCCCACATATCTGCCTAACCTTTTCTCAAAGCTATCAAATCCTTTCCCAAAGCTATCCAATCCTTTTCCCAAAGCTATCCAATCCTTTTCCCAAAGCTATCCAATCCTTTTCCAAAAGCTATCCAATCCCTTCCCCAAAGCTGTCCAATCCTTTTCCCAAAGCTATCCAATCCTTTTCCCAAATCTATCCAATCCTTTTCCCAAAGCTATCCAATCCTTTTCCCAAAGCTATCCAATCCTTTTCCCAAAGCTATCCAATCCTTTTCCCCAAAGCAACACCTCGTCTAGGTTACCTAAGTCAGTGATCTGATGTATGCAGTAAAGACGACCTGAAAAAGACAGGGCGATGCCTCACGCTCTTGCTCAGCAAGATATATTAATCTGTTCCCAGGGACCGAGTTTGGAGCTAGCTGGTTCTGTTTATATATCTAGGTGCCACTAGCCTACTGCTAGCTCTGAATCTCTATAGCTAGACAATATATGGCTGTCTATCATCTATAGCTGCCTCATTTCTGTAGTGAATGGAAAGAAACAGAGACAGGAATGTAAACACACGTAGCAAAGCTTTTTTTTTTTAGTATATAAGACGAAATTTCGTCCTAAAAACAAAAAACTTGATAAATTGGATAAAGCCGTATTTTGTGCTATAAGTCGTCTTATGTTTTATATTCCATATCTAGTTCATCATTAATACATACCTCACAGCTGGTTTTATATAAATATTTACCTCACAGCTGGTTCTGCATAAATATGTACCTCCCTCCTAGCTGGTTCTGTATTAATATTTACCTCACAGCTGGTTCTGTATTAATATTTACCTCACAGCTGGTTCTGTATTAATATGGTATATAAACACTTAGTGACAATTTGTAATATTCCCAACATTGCTTAGAATCTAGAATATTCACAATACCTTGACCATGTTCGATAAATTAACCACCTGCTGATGCAGCGGTAAAGTCTAATTTTGTATAAAACGCTGCTATTATTTTGTTTATTGCTAAGTCACTATTTCTCTTATTCTCATACATAAATCTGAAACTTTTCACACTGAAGTAGACGAAAATATTCAGCAAAATTATAGAAGTAATGAAGACAACAATTAAAACATTGTGAATCACCGTAATTTTAGATGCATAGCGAAGTATTCTGTGTTTAATTCATAGAAAGTCTTGTATCAAGGACGGCATGTATTGCATGTCTAATATCTATCCACCTGATGTCTTCGTTTCAACCTTCTCCGTTCTCTGAATATAAAAAAATGGCCAGTTGGAAATACCAGAAACAAGATGAGAGGGGTGAGGTTATGCGCGGAGTTAAAACAGGTTTGGTGTTGGGGCAAGGGTCAGAGGTAGGGTTGAGGTGGGTGTGGGGTTGAGGAGTGGGGGCAGGGGTGAGGCTGCGAAGGTGGGTGTGGGGGCAGGGGTGAGGCTGCGAAGGTGGGTGTGGGGGCAGGGGTGAGGCTGCGAAGGTGGGTGTGGGGGCAGGGGTGAGGCTGCGAAGGGTGAGTGAGGCTGTGGGGTGGTGATAGGTGAGGTACTGAGGTGAGTGTGCGGGTATATAGTGAACTGAGTAGTGTCGGATAAAAGGGCAACGAGAATAGACAGTCTTCCGTTTTCTATCCTCATTAGCCTTTTGAATACAGTTTGTTACATTTAACTCTATGTTATCTGAGAGGTAATTCATTTCATCTCTGAAAGTATAATTACTTATTCAACACTGAACACTCCTTGTGAGTACCGTGTCAACAATAGTCAGTGGATAGCCAACCAGGGGCAAAATTACTGACAAATCTTACATTTACTGTATAAGTAGGGAATTACACTTAGAAAATTATCTTTTGCACACTAAGTAAAAAATATGACTGAGGGAATATTAATACTGAAGGAAAGACTTGGGGTTACAGAGAGTAACAAGGAAATGGTCCATTAAACAGCTTGAAATAAAATAACTCGGGGTATTATTGAACCCAGAACATATCCAGCTGAGTACACAAGTTTGATGAGTTAGTGTCCAGCTGGCACATGTATCTAACACCTCGACTTCCACAGGAAGCCTCACCTCTAACTCAGACAGAAGCCTGGTCCTCAGAACACTGCTGTTCACCGAATCTATCCCTTCCTTGCTCAACCTTTCAAGAGGTGGGATCTACCCCTTCCACCTTCCTGCCGGATGTTCTCATGGGAACATAAACATGAGACTCGACCATGCGCTCATCTCAAAGGCTAAGAATTCCATACACAAATACCCCGCACTTAGGAGACTGAAACTTATGTCGACGTTTCGGCCGGACTTAGATCATTAACAAGTCGTACATGAGTGGTATACAATACCGACATGATGAAGAACTAGACACATGTGCAACACCTCGGATTCTTTAATCATACTGAAAAAGCCTCTGGATGGCAAAACGTCTACAAATAAAGATATCCAGGTGTTGTACATGTAGTATTTAAGTCTTCGTTAACAAGTCACACTGAAACAAGAATGAAAGGAGGCCAGAAGATATATATGAGAGGGGTCGGGGAAGGGAGTGATAGAATAGGAGGAGGACGAAGTAGCGGTGATGGTGGTAGTAGTAGTAGCAGTAGTAGTGGAAAATATGAAAAAAATAATAATGGCAGTATGCAGTACTAGTGAGGAAATAGTAGATGAAGTAATAGAGAAGGTATTTCATAAGAATTCCTGAACCAAAAGCAGGATGTCGGGATTAGCATTTCTGAACACAACTCATTCGTATATTCTCATAAATCGGATAGGGAAAATTACACATGATATTACATCTTCCTTCTTCCCCTTTAAAATGGCTGAAAATCAGGAGAAACTCGCTGTAAGTTCTCAGAGTATTTATCCTAATACTTATTTTTTTTTTTAACTCATCGGCCGTTTCCCACCAAGCCATGGTGATCCGAAAAGGAAGAAACACTTTCATCATCACTCACTCCATCACTGTTTTGCCAGAGGCATACCGATACTACAGTTCTTTTAAAAGCTTCAACATATCTCCACCCTTCCTTCAGAGTGAAGGCACTGTACTTCCCAAGTCCGGCTAACCGGTTTGCCTGACTCCCTTCATGAATGTTACCTTGTTCACACTCCAACAGCAAGTCAAGACACAAATCATTTGATTCCACTCAATGCTGGCTAACACCCTCACTCACAGATGCTGGAAGTCTAAGACCATCGCACACAAAATCTCATGAGAGCCCCCTCCATTTTGTATTCCATAAAATACAAACAAATAAAAGCTACATACCAAATAAAAAAAATTATAGCCCAATCTTCTCCAGTTCCTCAAATCCAAAACACAATTTCAAAGTATTCTTTCGAGTTTCACCCAAGGTACCTTGATAGATCTATAAAAATCTAGAAATAATTGCTCAGCAACACAAAACACCTCCCTAGAGCCCTAAGCTTTCACTCTCCCGTGTTAATTCACTGTTAAATCACTAACAGTGGTCTTCGATGCATTGGAAGACAAAATGCAGATGTATACACAATTTTGCAAAAGTCTTCGACAAGTGCGTTCATGGGGTGACAGTGCACAAAATGTGTGCCAAAAAAACATAACTAGAAAAGAAGGAAGATGATTTTCAAATAAAGGCAAAGTAATAGTGAACAGAGTTAAATCAGAGATCACCACAGTGAAAAGTTCTGTTCCTTATCTTCATTTCTGAAATTGACAAGAATCATCGTCTGCAATCATCATTTGCAGACGATGCTAGAATTTGCATGAGGGCGACAGCCATCTCCAAGCTGATATACACAAAGTCTTCCCGTGGGCCTTAGAAAACTACTTGATGTTCAATGAGGACAAATTTCAGTTACTCCATTATGGAAATATAAATACGCTAATAAAGGCATAGAAAATAATTATACATAATCGTCACAGGAAATAACGCACTAAACAATTACTATCAATATCAACTTAAAAAAAAATGCCAACCATAAAAAACGAGTTACTACCAGTCTTTGAATTTTACCAATTTTACGTAACCCCACATGAGCAAGGATAAAGCAAATCTATACTGAAATATTGCATCATTATTTTTCCGTAAGAAATGCTTACATAATACTTAATATCCAATCTCTCCTTTGCCTTGATTACCAAAATATCCCCTTAAATATTTTATTTGAATAACACTGTTCATTTTCTAGTTAACTGTCTAATCTGACAGTTGTGTGAAGAGTGACAGAGAGTTGTAAGACACAGTAAGGGGAAAGGCAATATCTGGAAAAGGCTTTTTTAACCCGTGTAGAGAGTAAGGCTAATAATAGGCATTGATTGACATTATATAGGCCAGACTTGAAGTCTTGGGGGTCACCTGACTTGCCATTTGACTGGGATTGAGGTGAAAATGTGGTGGTGGATTTGGGACAAGGGTGGAGTTGGGGTTGGTAAGGGGTGGTGGAGGAAAGCCAGAGGTGGTGATGGGAGCGTGGATGGGGGAGACAATCAGTGTTGTGTTGACGGAGGTGCAGGCAATAGAAGGGTACCGCAACTAAAGAAGACAAATTAAGGAAGGTTTATTGGTGTTAATACAAGGAGAGGACAAGAATGGTGGTGTAGGAGGGACATCAGAAATATTATTGTGAGGAAGTTGTAGGGACAAGGTATTGGCTGGATGAGTGAACACCGAGAAGCCTCAAGCCTTCCCAAGGGACCTCAGTATAGGTAACTATACTAGATTTTTTCCCACACTTAACTATTAGTGATAATTAAGTAGTAGAATAGATTACATGAATCTCTTTTATTTGCCTTATTTAATACTTTTATCAGCAAATTTTCAACGATCGAAAGTTTAATATCAAATTTCTTGTCTCTCGCAAATTCCACTGTACTTTTCTCGGTACAGCGGCAAAACTTAGATGCCAGAAATAAAGAAAAACACTAACACAAAAATCTGTTCGAGTAGCTTGGCATCATAGACTGAGCGTTGGGTAACTGCAAGGCACCTGAGCCGACGCGTTATCACTAAGCACCTACATCACTGCACTCCGTGACAGATCCTACTAAGAAGTAAGAACATAAAAGCACAGTACCTGACTCTAACAATACACAAATAAGCCGCACATAGGAGAGGAGCTTACCACGACGTTTCGGTCCCACTTGGACCATTTACAAAGTCACACTGGTTACACTTTTTGCTCGCGCTATCCTCTTAAACACACTTTGCTTCTGTTCTCCTCCCGAGAGAGTTATCACTTTAAATGCACTTTATACATATAAATATTACATCGACTAGCAAGGAACTGCTCTCCCGACTAACTAATATGGCCTTAATATTTATACTTATCGAGGCACTTACATGAGTCACCCCACTAGAGTGCTACCTGGGCATACCCTGGAAATACCCTTGGCATACCCTGGGTAAATAGCAGGCCTGAAGCAATTGGAATTGAAGCTGAATGTAATTAATTACATTTATTAGAAATTGGAGCAACTGTAATGGATGCCAATATGAAAGTCAGTGCAATTCAAATGATACATAACAGTACAGTCTGATATGATTTTCCATGTTTGGGTCAAGTTTTGACACAATAAGTTAGGCAATTTTAATTGAACTTTGTTATTTTTCTGATTAATTGTAACTGCAAATTTGGAAGAATAGTTTAAATTGTAATCGTAAATGACTTTGACTCAGACAGTTTTTTAAAGCTTGCCTGCAACCGTCCACAAGACAGATATATTTGGACCCTTCATAAAATCCTTGAAATAAAACCCACAAGAATACCAGAACATTTTCTGTCTTACCACCAGAGATGTGTAAGGATATAAGAACATAAAAACAAAAGAAAGAAGGAGCACTGCAGCAGGCCTACTGACCCATGCGAGGCAGGTCCAAGTCTCCCACCAGCTTAAGCCAATGCCCCGACCATATAAGAGCTCTTAGAAGAGAAAAATCAGCGAATCAACATTTTTTTCTACACTGAACCAGTCATAAGTAGAGAGAGAGAGAGAGAGAGAGAGAGAGAGAGAGAGAGCTAGCGAGCGAGCGAGTTAGGCATAGACAGCCCTCCACTCTAGACAATTTCTATGTTTCTGAGGTGGCATGGGTGAACGATAATCACAGAAACATCGTTCACTTGCAAATAAAAGTAAAGGTAAAGGGTGTTGAAAAACAATAAATAATCGCACACAGACATGACAAGTGAGAAGGCCATTCCCCAACTGAGCTCAACCAATAGGGAAAAGTGTGGGACATTCTAAAATGCAGATTACATCACATGAAAATGGTAAGATGTCATGTCCATGCCTCCCTCAACAAAATAAAATATACAAAATAGACTATGCAGATCCTACACAACACAATTCTGCAGAGAATAATACTTTAATTTGATAATAATTTAAATTTTATGAAAGGTAAAAATATCATATACAAAAGATACTTTAAAATTATACTAAAACACACACACACAAATGTGTCTCGTTCTTCAATTTGTAGATTTTCTAAACAATTTACATCACATCTGTCAGACACAGCAACATCTTGGGATCTTGATTCAGGTAACTCTTGTAGACTTCCCTAACCTTCAGGTATGACATACTTACACTAGTGGATTTGTCCAATAGTTACTCTGCCTCCTCCTGCTTCTACTCACCTGACAGCATTATATAAGCCTCTCCTCCAAGGATATGTTGAACTTTTCTCAACATTGATGGACTGAACACATCGACTCCAGGCTAAGGGACTGATTACTCCTCCTCTTCAACTGTTCTTCTCTGCATTGGACTGAAAAAGCCACTGGCTGGCAAAACGTTTCGTCATTAAAGATTTTAAAGTTTTGCAAAAGTGTCTCAATCTCCAACTTGTCGGTTTTTCTAAACCACTTAAATAAGACTTATTTGTCTGTTAAAAATATTCCTCAGTTAGCAGTCTTCGACTAATTTTAATCATTAATGATGATACTAAATGAGTATGTTGACCTATATGTTCATGTGATCGTAAACGGGTTACTCAGTGGTACTGGTAACCCACTTAAATTTATTTAATATGTAGGAGTTCTATTTCTATTTGAGTTACGTACAGTATATTGATGTGTCTTGACAAGGAATAAGGCTCCTTGGTACATACACCCTCAATAAAACCCCGTTCTCAGAGTGGTGAGGCAAGGTAGTGGACGAGGTCAACTTGGCAAACTGGGGCAATATGTTGGGGTTGATTAAAGTGGTGGGATGTGCAAGGTGGTGGGGTGGGGCAATGTGGTGGGGTGGGGCAAGGTGGTGGGGTGGGGCAAGGTGGTGGGGTGGGGCAAGGTGTCGGGGTGGAGCAAGGTGGCAGAGTAAGGCAGTATGCTGAGACTAGTTTGTGCTAATTAGTCTGATACAGTACTTCTTCTCAAGTGGATGTGATGTGGACCTGACTAACTTAGGCCAGTAGCTTGGGCCAATAGGTGACCTGGACCTCTCTCCTCACATGAGCCAGTAGGCCTGCTGCAGTGCTCTTTCTTATGTTCTTATGAAGCAAAGTGGTGGGGGAAGCAAGGTGGTGGGGTGGGGCACAATGTTGGATTGGAGTCAAATATTGGGGGGTAAGCAAAGATGGTGGAGAGGAAACAAGATATATACCTGTAACTGGTTTCGTGAGTCTTCCTACCCTGCAGACCCAGCCTGGGGCCAGGCTTCCAGGGTGCCTGCTTGGTCAACCAGACTGCTGCTGTTGGCAACTTGCTGTCCCACATATCTATCACAACCTGGTTAATCTGGTACTTGGTGGAAGAAGTGATCAAGATTTCTCTGCGAGACTACTTCACTTGTTCCTGTTATCTGCTGGTAGATATCTAGGCCCACGGATGTTGATGCAGAGTTCTCGTACTATGCCCACTGCGTCCCTGCTTTTCCCATTTCTCTTACTCTGGTGATGAACAAAGTGGTGGGTGGAGTAAAGAAGTGGGAAGGAGCAAAGCAGTGCTAAATAACAAGGTTGTAAAGACGAGCCAAAGTGTTTTCGGGGGAGAATGGAGGCGAGGAAGAGCAAGGTGAAAGTAAAGAGTAAAGTGGCGAGGAGAAGAATGGTTGTGGCGAAGAGGAGCGAGGTAGGGAGGCATGACTCGCTACCATCATTACTATGCATGGGCAGGTATGGTTGACACAGAGGGATAAGCTCAGGTCGTCACACCTACACCACCGATCTACTGCCTCATCGTTGTGATCAACTTACTGTACTAATTTCCTTACGAGGTGTCCAACGAGAATTTCTTAACGCTTCATGTCAACTTACAAATGCTAAAATTTTGATTTTAATTTAAGATAAGCTACTTAAACCCACGAAACTTGCATTTAACAACGAATACACAAAATAAACAAAAAGTTGGCGATACATGTAATAATGAGGTAGCTGAAAATACCGAGGAATCGTTGAAATTTGCACGTTTATAAATCATAGTGCGTGGTTCACTTTTATTCCTCCACACAAGATAAATTTCCTACATCAATTGATGACATTTGTCAGTTTATACTGGGAGAATAAAAATGCATAATATGAAAACTTGTGACTAGTTAATAGTCTGAGTGGGACAGTAACGTCGATATAAGTTTCTTTCTTCTATGTGCGGGTTATTTGTTTATTATACTGGGAGACTTCGGTAGTAATCATTGCCTCAGCGACGTGGTCCGAGACCAGGTCCGAGACCGGGCCCGAAACCGGGTCCGAAACCGGGTCCGAGACCGGGTCCGAAACCGGGTCCGAGACCGGGTCCGAAACCGGGTCCGAGACCGGATCCGAGACAGGGGCCTCAGATCAGGTCTCCTGGTCTGGATGTTTTTGTCGCCTCATTCAATCTTACATGAACACTCATATTTTTTTTTTTTTTTTTTTATATTTTATTTAAGACAAATATATACAAACACATAAACTATATATGCTCATGGACAAAACAGGCCATTTAAAAAACCACAAACAGAACATAAAAAACATAACTATCAATATATCCAAAAACAACCCGTGCAAACTGCACACAATATAACAATATGTTCAACAAAACCAACACCTTGTCTTATTCTTAATGGGTCTATACAAACAAACAAAACTATACAATGAAACCGTACATTCATGATCCAATAACACCTGAATAAGAAACCTTATGTTTTTTTTTATGAAAAACAGGTGATTTACCATAACACACAACAAAAACTGTACCCCATAACAAAGGGTTACACGACAACAGTTTCTCAAAAAGAAAATACAGTATCATCTGGCTATCACTTACGTAGACAACACTATGTCTACAGCACAACGTCACACAACTACACCGAAAAATCTGCCACAATACACGTTCGTGGTTCACACATAGAAAAACACACTAGAAAATAAACACGTTATACAATCAGATGCTGCACAAAATTGTAAGTTCTAACAAAATATAATAAACACATACACAGCAAAACATAACCTATAAATTACAACAGAAACCTAGTGAGTTATCATTAACCTTTTCACAATAAGTATCAGCATCGCCTCAACTCTACAAAATTACATAAATTGACATTCACATTATACAATAGCCGGACATATCCTTATGAGTTATTATTTTGAAAACACCATAACCCATCAATCAGGACCTACCACTTAATGCACTACTCAGAACTAAAAGAACAGGATCTCTTCAAATGGGATCCCTAACAATTAAGTTTCCCCAGATATAGGTTTATATAAGCAACACATCCTAATATATGTACATTTTATCGTCGCCCCCGTATATGCATGTCTTCATTTAATATTGTGTCTCTATGAACAATACCACTACTTTTTTTTATCTTATTTCCCAGACTAGAGCACTGAACCAGAAAAATCCCCGCCCATTCCCCTGATCTATTGCCGAACCTAGAATACCCAGCTACTACCCCCTCCTCCCAATCCCTATAAACACAAACCCCCACCTCTCCCCTCCCTACCTACATTACTATCCTCCTACCCACCCTCTACCCATTTCACCTCCCGTGACTTCTACCATAATCAACACCAGTCCTTTCACCTTGGCACCCTCAACATGCTATTCACTGTCATCTCTTGATAACCACTCGAAAAAGCCCTGTTCCATACCCCACTATACAAACTCCGATTCCTACATTTTGTCCTATAAACCCCGCTCCTAAAGCCCTTATTCGAACCATCCCTCTACGTCCCTCATACCCCAAGATATATGTATAAAATCCAACACCAAATAAGACATCCCTCTCGTATGCTTTCGAGAAACTCCCCAAATCTAAACTCAAAGCCCTCAAAACGGATACCCCCTCCCCACCTGCCATCCTCAAAACTCCCCAAACCATTTCCTTACTGCTTCCAAACCCTCACAAAAATAGATGGCGTGATAAGCTGTATCTACCTCCCCCACCTACGACAATGCCCATCCCCACTCAACCCCATCACATAAAGCTGGGCCCTGGACGTCAAAATACCCTGAAGAAACCTATACCCTGTTTCCCTCACCCTTGGGTGCACCTTCAACTTTTAACCACCCCAAATTCCTTTCCAATCATACAAAGGATAAACCTCACTCCCTTGCATCTCCATTCTCTCCATCCCCAACCTATCCAAACGAGCATTACTCTACACCTTCCGGCTCCTTCATAACCAATAACCCTCGTAAAATAGCCTCACAAAGCAATATATCCTTTCCTCCCCACCACCTTCGCACCTCCTTCATCACCAATCCACGTTTAGTCCCTCTCCTCCCCTCATCAAAAACTCATGCCTCACAAAAACACTCCTTAACCTACACCTCAAGGGACCAAACCTAACCCCCACCTCACCCTCGTTTCTACTACGTCCCTACACATCCAATGTCTCCCATTCCCCATACAACTTCAGACATGCTTCAACAACCGCTGCACATCCACTTCTAGAGAGGATATACCACCGCCTAAACCACAATTTACTATACACTAAAACGTTAATAACTACCACCCTTTGCAACAAAGTTACCTCTCTCATTCCCCATCCCTTCATCCTATCAATAGCGCATCCACTACCAATCTTGAATTTACCTCTCTAGCCACCAAAGGATCAGCACTGAACACTATCCCACATATTTTATAGTTTCACACAACTCCATCCCTCCCGTTTCTCCAACGTTCCCCCGACCAACTGCCTACCTCAAAATTAGATTTTTCCTTATTACCCTCATTCCCGTTGCCTTCCCAAACTTTTCAACCAACTCATTGATCATTCTCAACTGCTTCTCAGACCTGACCAACACTGTAGTATCATCTACATAACCAACAATACCCCCTGCATCCTCCTCCATGTCACCCTCCCGTAAACTCTCCTCCACCAACCTATAAAACGGATCCTGTAATAAGGCAAAAAGGATCTGCGACAGGGACATCCCTGCCGAGACCCTTCTTCATCTCCCCTTTCTTCCCACATTCCCATTAATTTGCACCCTAACTAAAGCCCCCTCATACAAAGTTCGAACCCATCCATAACTACCTCCCAAACCCTTGCCACCCAAAATATCCAATAACATTTCCCTGTCCACCTATCATATGCCTTCTGCAATCCACCCTAATACTCCTCCCATCTGACTATTCTCAATAAACTGCTTTATACGTCTATGCCCCGTTCTGATACTCCGTCCCGGCACCCCGTATTGTCCCTCATGCAACATTCCCCTAACCCTCTTTTGATCCTGTTTGCTAAAACCTTTGCAAATATTTTATAATCTCAGTCAATAATGCTATTCCCTATAATCACCCAACCCTCCTGATACCCCCTTTCGCCACTAGTACTACAACCCCGTTCTCATCGACTCACCCATATTCCCCTCCTCTTTCAGTTCATTTACCATTTAACAATTACCCCCTTCAAAACCTGCCAATGCTTAACATTACAATTCCCCGGCAACCCGTCTATGCCAGGCGACTTTCCCAATCTCAAACCCCCCACCGCCTCCCATACCTCCTCCTCCAAAATTTCCCCTCACATTCCTTCCTCTCTTCCTCACTAATAATTTCCCAATTCCCTCAATATCCTACCTTTAGCCTCCTCATCTGTTTCCCCCTTTTCATATTTGTTACAAACCAACCCTCTGCGTCCTCATCCCTCCGTTGTCCTCCAGTACCGTTCCTCCTGATACCCTCTCACCCTTCCACCTTCAATGATTCTATCAACATACCTTTCCTTCGCCGTTGAAAATTTTAACCTCCCTTTGACCTTTATTCCCCACAAAACTTCTTCCATACCACCAAATCCTTAGTCCATGAAATCTCTCCTCCTGTATTTCCCTAACTTTGCCCTCAACTCTACCACCTCACCATAATTCTTCCCTCCAATCCCCACCCTGACACTCACCTAAAAGCCCTCCAAATACCTCTGATCCCCATACCTATACCTCATTTCCTCACGCCA
The DNA here is from genome assembly GCA_009830355.1 of Cherax destructor. Lineage (NCBI taxonomy): Eukaryota > Metazoa > Arthropoda > Malacostraca > Decapoda > Parastacidae > Cherax > Cherax destructor. The sequence goes on along the minus strand of WNWK01000181.1, from coordinate 7,799 downwards.
ACCTTCTCATAATACTTTCTAATTTCCACTTTCCCGTCTCATTCCACCATTTAACAACTGACTTTATCCCTATCCCCCCACAACCCTTCCCACCACTGCTCAAATGCCTCCTCCTCCCTTCCCTTTCATAACCTCGTATTCAATTTCAAAAACTCTTATACACATGCACAACCCCTTCCCACCCTCCTTCAAATAACACACCCTATGATCTGAAAAACCCAAATCAAAGCATTCCACCTTTCGCACATCCACCGATCTTGTCACGTATATGCGATCCAGTCTTGCCGCATAATTATTCCTAAGAAAGTATATTCCACCAACTCATCCCTTCCCCCACCACATCCACCACCCCCACCGCCCCCAATACATCCCTTAGAGACCCCAAAACACACCCCCTTCGGGGCTCCACATCCCTAATCCGAATCACACTATTCCAATCCCCAGCTATAATTGCTACTTGGGCAATCCTCTGAAAGCATACGTCAACTCGTTATTAACAAAATCATCCTTGATACTCCTATGTAGCAACAGCGGCATATATACCCCAAGGAAACTTACTTGTACCACCCCTCCCCGTTCACCCTTACCACTCGACTTCCCACATGCTCCCATGATGACAAGGTAAAAGGACTGGACTCTCTAATACCCACCATCACCCCACCCTTGAAAGCCCCTGCGTCCACGCAAAACCCTATACCCCTTAACTACCAGTTCCGATCCTATTTGATAATTGTGTTCTTGGAAAAATATCACATCTACTCTCATCCTCTTCAATGTTACTTCAACTCATTTACGTTTGACCTCGTTCCTGAGGCCATTAACATTCATCGTTATACCACCTAAAGTGAAGGGCTGGGGTTTTCCCTTCTGCTTCAGTACTCTTTTATCTAGTTTTCCCTGTGTTGCTCCTTCCAACCCTCCCTTAATCCTCCCTCACCCTTTATATCCCTTCTATCACCATTACCCTTCACCCTACTTCCTTTTCCCTGCACCCATCCGCCCACACCTTCTTACCAGGCCTTTGTGCAGCAGTTAATAGGTCATCCTCAGATTCTTCCCTGGCCTTTTCCTTGATTCCCTTTGTCTCCACTTACTTCCATACTCTCTTCCCTATGTATTTCTGCTACCACTACTGACACTGTACCCTGAACCTCAACTTGATGTCCTGTCTTCCCCAGGACTTCACTTCGTCCTTCAGTGCCATCATTGACATCAGTTTGATTCTCCCCATTCCCATCCCTGCCACTTCCTCAAGTGACAAAGGACCACCTCGAATGAACTCATTCAGATCCTCCAAGATCTCAGCCTCCTCCCGTACATCCCTCTGACTCTCGTCCATAGACGTTACACCAGTCACCACAGATTCTGCAGGCTGCACCCTGTTCACCTCTCCCTGTACTCTTTCCTCCTGCTCCACCTCCTCGCTCCATACCTGTCGTACCATGCCCTCCTTCACACCATCTCCTTGTTTCCTTGCCAATTCTTCGTCCTGTTGCACTCCTTCATTCGTCCGTAGTATATTCTCCTTCCCGACGTTACCCTCCTCAGGCCTTTTACGTTGACAGTCAACCGCCAGGTGCCCGTCTGCCACACAACCGGCAGGTCGCACCTGTCCAACATAGGTAACATATACCTGAGTGCGAAAACCATGCATTAAGATAAAGGAGGGTATGGGATTCCTTAATGTCATTTTACCGAATATGTGCCTTCCAACATACCAGCGTAAAGACCATTCATCCATCTACCAACAGTAACAGCATGGACAATCCCATACATCTTCATCATTTCCTGTATGTCACTTTCCCCAGCTTCAAATGGAACGTTACGCAACTTTACCCATTTGTAAGTTGCAACGCCCTTACACATACCTCCAGTCCTTGCATTACCACCAGCCGCTTGTCCTGATATTTATCCACAACTCTGGTATACGCCGCCGTACATGCAAATTTCACGAAGATCCGTCGTGCCCGTTAAGGGCTATGCCGTACAATTCTGAGTGGTCCACACCCAGAGAATCTCGAAGAAGCCGGCAAGACAACGTCCACGTTTGACGGATAAACCGCTGCCCTGAAGTACTTCAATTCCAATGGTGCTTTACGCGGCGCCTGTATCCCTCCGTCATGGCTGTGAAAATAAAATCTCACAAGTCGGCCACCAGAGGTCTCCTCAATACACCCGCACACAACCAAGGCTGGGCGTGGAATATTCATATTTAAAGTTCTCCTGAAGACAATGAATTTGTAAATAATTCTTCATATATTTGAAGGGAGGATGTTAGAACTTTTATAATTATTAAATTGTTCATTAGCAGCCTTTTCTCGCCCTATGAAAGAAAAACGTTCAGATCTGAACGTTTCCTGATTTCCCAAGGCTTCCTCATTGGCAAGACGTGAACTTATCACTGCCTTTTAATTTGATTACTTGTACTTTAATATGTGCTTTTATAGGTCTTTGTAACCTATCCTAACCCAAGGTTAGGTAAGGTTAGTCAGGAAACAGGACAGGTGTTTCCTGACGCGGGTCTTATTCAGTTGACCCGCCGTTGGAGCTTTTGGTCATCTGACTGAGGCCTTCCACTGGCTTACCGGTCCATCCCCTTAAAAAATATGGTTATAGTTATAACCATATAGTTATACAGTGTACTGAACACGCTTGTAGGTAATGTTGGCGCATCTTTTATCAATCACCTACACCACCTGCTTAGCAGTGAGGGTTTCCCTGCCTCCGACCTATGCCACCCATGGCGGGTGTGGCTGGGGGGTGTACCGGTGTGGCAAGGTAGGATGTGGCTTCAGGTTGGTGATGCGTCATGACAAGAGGTGACTGAAGGTGTGGCAGGATGGGATGTTACTGCGGGTGTGAGGGAGGTGTGGCAGATGTGACTGCCATGTGAGTGGAAGGGTGGCTGGGTACGATGTGTGTCTCTAGGTGTGGTGGAGGTGGCAGGACAGGATGTGGCTGCTGGTGTGGCGATGTGTCACGGTGACAACGGGTGATGGAAAGGTGTGGCCGGGTGAGGGGGTGGCAGGGGGTGTGGCAGGGTGAACCACTGGGGTGTGGCAAGGTGGCCGGGGTGTGGCAGGGTGGGGGTGGCGGGGGGTGTGGCAGGGTGAACCACTGGGGGTGTGGCAAGGTGGCCGGGGTGTGGCAGGGTGGGAGGTGGCTGGCAGGGTGTGGTAGGTAAACCACTGGAGTGTGGCAAGGTGGCCGGGGTGTGGCAGGGTGGGAGGTGGCTGGCGGGGTGTGGCAGGGTGAACCACTGGGGGTGTGGCAAGGTGGCCGGGGGTGTGGCAGGGTGGGAGGTGGCCAGGGGTGTGGCAGGGTGAGGTGCCGGGGGTGTGGCTGGGGACTGGTGGGTGCAACAGGACTTTTGTTGCTCCAGGTTTATCTCTTGGTTTATCGGACAAGTGTAAATGAACTCAAGCGATAACACTAACCAGCCGCTGGTACTTAACCGTTGTTGTACGCTGCTGTTACTGCTGCTTCTCTTACCGTTGTTGTACGCTGCTGTTACTGCTGCTTCTCTTACCGTTGTTGTACGCTGCTGTTACTGCTGCTTCTCTTACCGTTGTTGTACGCTGCTGTTACTGCTGCTTCTCTTACGTTGTTGTACGCTGCTGTTACTGCTGCTTCTCTTACCGTTGTTGTACGCTGCTGTTACTGCTGCTTCTCTTACCGTTGTTGTACGCTGCTGTTACTGCTGCTTCTCTTACCGTTGTTGTACGCTGCTGTTACTGCTGCTTCTCTTACCGTTGTTGTACGCTGCTGTTACTGCTGCTTCTCTTACCGTTGTTGTACGCTGCTGTTACTGCTGCTTCTCTTACCGTTGTTGTACCTGCTGTTACTGCTGCTTCTCTTACCGTTGTTGTACGCTGCTGTTACTGCTGCTTCTCTTACCGTTGTTGTACGCTGCTGTTACTGCTGCTTCTCTTACCGTTGTTGCTCTCGCTTGGCACTGGTGCTGCTTCGCCTGCTGTTACTTGTCTCCACTGCTACTGTTACTTCTATTACAGTTGTTGTTACTTCTGTCACCATACGCTTGTATTAAAATAGACAATACGCCTTAAGCAACATGCTAATTATCACATGGAAATCAGTAATCTAAAAAAAATAAAATATATAAAAATTAGCAAATTTGCACCTACACAAGCAAAAACGGTACTGAACCTTCCTTTTAGTTAGATATAAATTATTTTATATTTGCATCTGTTCAGGAGAATAATTCTCAAGTTATAGCAAAGTTTACGGTCCAGGAAATTTAGTTGAAGAGATTTCTAGCTCAGCAATCTTGCCAGCTTTGAATGGCAATGTTACTATATAGCATTATTCCAGCCTGGAGAGAACAAGTGACATGATGAGTATCATCATTGCTTCAGTATCTCTTGTCTTGTTAGTTCTAGTATCAGTGTTATGTCATGTCAGTGGTATGTTAAGTAGGATACCGTTACCTAGTGTCACGTCATAGGAATGCGATGGTTGAGTTTGAGTCACTGATAGGTCAGCAATGTTGACCAGCATGAGTTCGTACTCCGCCACTGCTTACGGTCTCAAAGCAGTTACGACGTAGGCATCAGTGAGGCAAGACGGCTGCCAGTCAACATATCGTTTTTCTAGTTAATTCACCTGGGCAGAGCAGTCGTGAATTACTCCAATCGTCTCTATTATATTACTTAAACCCCATTTCACAACGCTAGTTATCCAGCTTGTCACTTACTTTCTTTTCTGTAGCAATAGCAACATTGTTATGAACCTTGGATGTGGGATCTTCTGACATCATTACTCCCAGGTCTCGCACATGAAGCTTCTGCTCCTTTGAACGATTTCAGTTTGTCAGAGAAGAGGAAAAGAGGAGGTACAGAAAAGTGTTATTCCAGAGGTAAGGCAAACATTTTCCTAAGGAAAGAATTTTTCTTTTTATTTATCCAGATTTCATAAATCAACCTTGTTGGAGACAGACATTAATGCCAACAGTTGGCGAAATAGTATCGAGTGTTTTTGCACTTGTGTCTTTTTCACCATATCAACAATGTACTTCTACCCTCGTCTAAACGATTTTTTCACAGTAGGAAGGTAGGTGAAGGACACAAGACACAGATGGCAGTCCATCATCCACCTGACGTGCTGGACAATGAAGAGCATGTAAGGTGAGTTGCCTAAGAGAATTAGTGGTGAAGGCTGTTCGGTTCTCGTGTCAGGGGTGTGGGTGCTGAGGCTGCAGTGACGTCACAACACGGATCTTGGGGACAGGATCTTACCTGCAACAATACACAGACAGTTAGGTGTTCACAATCAACAGGCAGTAGGTTGCTAGCCAGCAACTATCCAGCGAGGCACCACCGTCCTGTCATGCACTTAATTTTCTTCACTCTATCAGGATTGAGGGTTTTTGTTTGTTTCATGAGCATATTAGACAACAAGTGTTCTTAAGTAAACTTTGATACTTCTACTAGTTATTCTTATTAAATGCTTACCATTATTTTCAAACGTGTTTCTTAATAGTTCTTAATTTCTTTCCACTTTGAGTCTTGGTCTGAGACCAGATCATGGAGGCATTCATTATTAAGCTCTCAGTCAAGCTTATAATCTATATTTCATTCATGTGCCTCTGGGATGACATACTGTTGTCCACACACTGACTTACTCTTCCTTACACTAAGCTGAGGTAAAGTCAGTTTTCTTAGCATACCTTCGCTCAATAATGTAATTCCCTACGTATTGCAAGAGGATTTGCTTCTCTTATACTTGTGTTTTAATAATATTCTTGCTTAAAATTATATATGTTTGCCGTGTGAGCCGGAAGCTGCCATGATCACGCTCGACACCCTGCAGCAGTAATGGCCTCCGCCAGCTCATTCCTTGGCAGCACCTTCATGTTCATCACACTGAAGCAATGGATGCCTCCGCCTGCCTCTCCTCGTCAGCACTTTCATATTCAACCGTGTAACGACAAAGGCCTTCGTCAGCTTCTCTTGAGCACCAACATGCGTGGCGCACCATAGATGCGGAAGCAACCGTCAGCCCCTTACTTGTCAGCATCTTAATTCCTAACAATCTGCAGGAGTGGAGACTTCCGTTATGTAAGCAAGTTTTACTTATATGGAGAATTAAAGCAAATGTGTTGGATACAACTGTGATGAAGTAGACAAGATGACTGGACCAGAGGGCTGTGACCATATTGTTTGTCTTGGTTAACTGCTCGTAGCCCACATGCGTGTGGAATTTGCTTCCTCTAGTCCAAGTAAGGAAAAAAACACCGGGTTTTGGAGTTTAAATTCTCGCATTTATGGCCTAACAAGTGCTCAGGCGCGAGAACAGTCGCTGGTGCAGTGACACAGAATGCATAATACCTGCAGGCAGAACTCTTCTGCTTGAGAATATCACAACTCTAGTAGTAAGAGAGAGTGGAGTGACTGGACATACTTTTGCATAGACCTCTAGGCAAGTAAGTATACACGATTTAGTGATTTATAAGTCTGAGGGAAATAGAAACAGAGAACAACTTTGCTGTCATCACTGAGACAAAACTGTGTCCTCAGCTACGGTTGTCTTCATTTATATCTGGAATAGAAAATATTGTTGTATGAGGTACTATGTATTGTTATTGTTTGTAACTCTATGCTCCCAATTGTTTCTAGAAAGTGTTATTCATGCATAAAGCTTCATGGTTCATGTTATTCTGTTTCCCCAACGTTTTCTTCTAGTTTTGACACAAAATGTTGAATATATTTGCGCCAATGAATATCTATGAGAATTATAATTTTCTTCCGGAACCTTGTTTCAGAAAGGAGAAAATTACTGACCAATTTGTGTATCAATTCGTCCAGTTTCGTTACACTGATTACCTTTATATAAATATGGTTTAATAGATTCAAGGAAGGTTTGTTCAAGGCGCGTATGTATGAGACTGAGTTATGTGATTATTCAGATTTATTTAAGGTTTACTAGTTGACACTGAGAAGACAACAGATGAACTCGTCCGTGAGAGAAACGTGTACTATAGTTAGCGAAAATTGCGTTTTCTAAGCAAAAATGTCCATCAGTCTTTAAACTGAGACTAGTCTGATCAAAACTGTATGGTTGCCGATATGTTGTTGCAAATATGTTGCAAACATTTGTAGGCGACCTTCTCAAAACTGACATTTGGTGAGTTCGTCAGTTTTTCTCTCAACACCTCGTAAGAGACAGGTGGCTTAAGCAATTTTATTTTATTTATAGTGTCCAGGAACAGGAAAGGGTTAGTGAGATACTTATGTGAGTACAGTAACTAACAGTTTGTGTTGTGGACGATGAATGTATGAATTTATATCTTCCCGATACCATTTGATAGATAGGTTCTTCTCCTCAAGATGTCTGCACGAGTTACAGTGAGTTACGGTGCGCCACGGCGGAGCGTCACTGTCAAAGGTTAAGTTGGGTACAGTAATGTTTGTTGCCAAGATGTGAGGACCTTACAGGATTTGACCCTCAGTGTTTTCTTTTGCTGTGCTGAGGTGTTTGGATGGACCTAAACGAGATCTGTATAAAAGTTATGTCACTGGCCTTTAAATATTTGAAGCATTTATTACTGTCATATGCTGACCTTTAAATTTATTTTTCACTTACTTTAAATATTTGAAATTTTATTATAGCCATGAGCTGTTTTAAGGGAAGCAATTAAGGTAATATATTTCATTCACTGATATTGACTAAAACTTTGTGTGTTGGTATCTTTCCATTTTGAGAAGAAAAATAATGTAAATAAACCGAAATTTTTTTGTTTGTTGATTTTTCTGCGTTTCTTTGATATTTAGCGGAATTGT